>JAPDSC010029915.1:0-60050 GCA_026290005.1 Latrodectus geometricus | reverse complement strand
ATTTCATAACTCATTTCAAATAATGTATTATATTTGGATTCCTTTTCACACTTCCATGATTTACTTTCATAGTTTAATTGAATCTGATAAATAAATATAAATATTAATGACACTTGAAAGGAGAATAATTTTAATATACTAAGTATATTTTAATTAAAAATATTGGCAAGTCTGATGTAAATTTGAGTATTCATTCTAATGCATAAATATTTATTCATATTCATTTAAATTATATTCAGAATATAAATGTATGTATATCCTATAAAATTATACATTAAATATGATCACTCCTTAAATATATATATATAATTTGTCTATAAAATAAATTTTAAATATAACAGCTGTCAGTTAAAATTAGATAAAAAGTTTCACAGTTTATGTCAAAAATAAAGTGTAAAGAATTTGGATAATTTCATAATGTTATTTATTAATGTTCAACAAAAAAACTTTAAATTTATTACTTAATTTAAATGCAGAAATTAATTTTTTTAAAATAGGATTTTCTATTTGTTAATGATTTATAAATGTAATCAAACATTTAAAAGTATAAATCAAATTTTAAATAAAAAATTTTATGAAACTAATTGAAATTTGAGATTACAAGGATTAATTATTCCACCAATAATATATTTATATCTTCAGCCTTTAATGTAAAAAAATTACAAAAAAAAAAAAAAAAAAAAAAAAAGATTCATAGCAAAAATTGAATATGTTTTCTTAAAACTGGATTTATAATACTAGAAGGAAAATGTTAATCAATCAATTGCTTATAATACCCATTCAATTTTAAAGAAAGATTTATATATTTTTAAAGATAATATTTTGAGTATTTTTATAATATTATTGATCTCTTCATTTTTATATTTTAACTTTGTTATGAATACACATATACACATATTTTCATTTAATCAAGTTTACAATTAAGACAAAAACAGAAAAAAAAATTTTTTTTCATGAAATAGAAGAAGTATAATACAAAAACCATGTATAATTTAAATGAATTTTACAAATATCATCAGGTTCAGAATAAAATAGAATATGACCTTCAATTATAATAATAATAATAATAATAACTATCATATTCACTTTTTGGAATATAAACATACAACACGGGCAAAAATTCTGAAAATATTTGATAAATAATTTCATATTCAACATAAATAAATGTAACACAGACTAGTGAAAATTTTTGAGTGGAAGATTCACAAAATGTTAGTTTCTTTGGGTGACATACGTCAATGAACATCCTTACTGTAATAAATAATTCAGATATTACTCTAAGGTGGTCAGGGGAAAGCGGGTATATGTCTTATCCTGATTTAGAAAGTTATACTCTTGACAAGTATTTAGGATGAAGAATTTTGTAGTGAAAGCACAAACTGATGTTGTCACCAAAATGCAAAAATGAACGAAATTCACAGAACATCAGATAGTTAAGATGTTATAATTTATTTTAAATAATATAAAGATTTGTTTCACTTAATTTTACATAGAATTATATACAGAAAACAAACAATTGAAATAATCAATGATTCTGGAAATTATATATGAATTAACCAATTACTTATTTGCGGAAATTCAAGCTTAAATTATATTTAGGATAAATAATAACAACATATTAAAATATTACAGTAATTACATACCTAATATAAATTAATGTCTTAGACTTAAGATTTATTGTAATGCAGAGAAAAAGTCCATAACCAAAATCAATTCACAAGTTTCTAAATACAAATTGTCTTTAAAATAAAAAAATTGTATTTAAAATTGTTCATAATTATTTTTAGTTAAATGTAAACTTAAATATCTGTTTATGGTGAAATTATGAAATCAAAAGTCAGTCTAGATATAAATTCTAAGAAAATTAATTTAAAATAATAAAAAGCTTTAGACATAGGTAATATAAACTTATTACAGTTTTTTAAGCCATAACTTACAAACATTGCCAGTATTGTCAAATCCTTTTAATTCTTCTGATGATATTCTTCCAGATAATAATCTATAATAGTTAAGATATTTTAATTTTGCTTTCAAATTATTTTAAATTTATATTTACAAAAACACACACACAAATTGTTTAATTTCTTACTTAATTTTCAACTTTAAACGAGGTTCTTCAAGACAAGAACAAAGGAACCATCTATCTCGAACATTATCATTTTTTGTTTCTTCAGCTGGCTGCATATGAATTAACCCAAATGTTGTAAACTTTCGAATAGAACAAGGAAAAAGCACAGAATCTTGAACTTTTCCTTCTTGCAATGCCTATAATAAATGATTTGAAAATATATCACATTCATAGAAAACTTATGCAATATTTTAAAATAATTTTACCAGATAATAATATTTAAAAAAGTATGTTTTGTTATTTTGGAAAAGTATTATAAGCATAACAATCAGAACTACTGAGGAATTCAGGCCAGCTGTTGTCAGTCTCCACTCAAATAATTCATCTCTTCCCAAAGAAATTACTTTTCATTGTTCAAACTCTTTTTTTTATTAACTGAGAAAAAAACTTTTATTACCCATTAACTAAACATTTCTATACATTAACTATTAAAAAATAATAAGTTTAAATAATGAAAAATGTGAGATTTAATTAATTAAAAGATTAAAGAAGTAATTTTCACTTTTATTTTGAATGTTTAAAGGATAACTATGTTATAGTAAGCTATACTTAACCCCTTTTATTACTAATGATGAACCTAAAGTAATTATAAACATATCAAGAGATAAAATTAAGGGTTATGAACAACATAAAACAAAAATTGTAAAAAAAATCCTTCAGCTATTACTAAATAATTTGAATATTTGAGCTTAGTGATTAATATTGAAATGTAATTAATACAAACACACAAGGCCTTGAGAGAGTCTCATAGATCATTCCTAATTAATGATTATTTATCACATTTATAAGTTGTTAATAAGAAGTAAATAATCTAATAATCTTATATATATATATATATATATATTATGCATTAGATATCTATATAGCTTTTATTTTAGAGATTGAAAGATTAAGAAAAATGTTTTTTTGTAAATTCTGAAATTATACACTTAAGTTTAGTTAAGTAGTCACTTTTTGCACACAAAGGTTAATTTGAGAATAAGATAAATCTTTTGAAACAGATTAAGATAGATTAAAATAATCAGGAGAATGAGAAATTTTGGTGGCATTAGACATGGAAAAAAGAATAAAACAAATAGCTGTTTTTGTATATTCTAAGTTTTCTTATTTAGTTTTTCACGAGTCGCAAAACTGAATGCAGTAGCATAATACTGAGTCATGCACTTCGTAATGTTTCATTTCTTGTTTTTGTAGTGATGCAAACTATATATTTAATACTAAATACTCAGGAATTCTTGCATTATTTGGATGGCATTGCAAGTTATTTGTATACTTTAAATTTATTCATAATAAATATTGTATTTTCACTTGAAGCCTGTCACAGAGGTTGATAATTTCATGTATGTGTGTGTGTATATATATATATATATATATATATATATATATATATATATATATATATATATATATATAATGAAGTAAAATTACTGTACTTGAAAATTTTTTTATAAAATTTTAAGAAACAAGATAGCTAAAAAAATAAATAAATAACAGGTTTAGATTATACATTAGGGAGTCCCTTTGATTCTTGGCAAGTTGTGATCGGGATTGATCGCCAAGCTGGACAAAACTGATTTGTGTTCTGATTTGTTTAGATCCAGTCGAGGTTCTGATTGGTTTATCATTTTTTGAAACTTTAAAATCCAACCCAACATGCGTTGGATTTTCTTTGCACATTGTGTTATTTAGAATGTTTAACTGGCTTTGGTTTATTGTTTTTAGAATTTTGAAAATCCAGCTGACAGTTATTTTTGAATGTTTACCTGAATTTGTAGGATCTTATTAAATGTCCTTGGTGAAAAAAATAAATCTTAAGTTTCTATTCAATTTAAATAAAACAATGATTGACTGGTGTATGAATAATGGTTTAATTAGTAATCAGTATAAATGCCCAGTTTGTGCAAAACATATGTCTCTGGTCGAACGTAAAGATCGATCAGATGGATTTGAATGGAATTGTCGTGTGAGAGGTTGAAATGCTCAGTACATTAAATGAGCCATTAGAAAAGATGAATTTATATGGCAATGGATGTACACTGATTCTTCGAAAGATACATTTAAAGATTATATAACAGCAGTTAAAGAAATTTCTGTCCCTGAATGTGCGGATAATGAAGCTAAATAAAGCAAGCTAATTTTTTCCCTTTCTTTATTTGCTTACTCCTTTAATTTTTGTTTTGATTCAAAATGCTTTTTATTTGGTTTATTAAGTTTGCATAGATTGTCTTCCTTGCAGTTTCATTATATTTTGCTCATTATACCTGTTAGTACTGTAACCGTCATGAACAGGAATGGCATCAAAAACAAAATCGCCAACTTAGCCAAGGGGCACCCTAATGTATAGTTTAACCAATAACAGGAAATAAAATTCCTTTATAATAAAAAACATATGACTCAGAATAGTAGAAAAAAAATCTAAATTTTCTAAGCTAATAACTAACACATGCTTACAATGATGGAAAAATATTCAGCATATAACATTTTCTTATAACTTATAATGTATTCTAAATATATAAAGACAATAGCAAGACAAACTTTCAGCCATATTAAATACAATATTTTAGAAATATAATTGATAAAGATACCTTTTTATATAAAGTGATGATATATAAAGAATTTAATATACGAAACAACACATTAATTATAAAAAAAACAGGGTAAAAGTTGAAATATTATAATTTTAGGTTCTATTTCATTTTCTTGGGGCGAATTTTTCTCAATCACCACTTTAGGAAACAATGCATGGAAAGAAAATAAGAAGATAACTATTATTGTCACAAATTTTACTTTGGACTTCAAGATTTAAGCAAAAAGTTTATGAACATATTATGGTAGAAGGTTGCAATTAGTGATATTTCGTTTATATGTCAGTACTATTGAAGCAACATCATTAGTAGGAGGAATTAAAAAGCCCTAAATTTAAGTTACAAAATTTTGATGCAAAACTATTTTATAATTATGATGATTCAAACTTATCGACAAAAAATAAGCTTAAAATCATAGTAGTGGAAATACTTGTTATTTTATATAATCAAATTCATTCACAAATATTTTTAAATGCACATAATTTATTAAATTTCTCAGAATAAATGAAAATCATTTTAAAATAACAACAAAACATATTTTGAAATTTATGATGAGATTGAAAAAAAATTTAAATAAGTTTCGCATATTATTCTATAAATTAAAACCAAGAGACATGCATTAATATTTAAAATTAAGTTTGCAGAATCTGCAATAAAAAAACAGATTATTGTTACAGAAAAAATGCAATTTTCTATTAAAGTATTGCAGAGTAAATACTGGACGCAAATAGACCTGCGTAGGCAAAGCATGGGGTTCTGGCACAACAAAAGCAAAAATACTAATGATTTTCTGAAATCACATAGGTCACCTCTTATTAAAATTAAGTTCTGTATTCACAGTTGTTTAAATAAGGAAAAATGTGGGTTTCATAACAGACTTTAGAAAGTTTTCACAAGAGAAAAGTAGTTTATATTAAAATCTAAGGAAAATATTAACATTCATACCCGTGCAAGCATCTTCCATCTCATCTTTGCAATTGAGTAATTAGATTGTTCGTTTGTAGGCAAAATGTTAAATCTCGCATTCCTAAAATCTACAGCCATTCTCTTGTTTACCTTGTAAGCTCCATAATTCTAATAGAAACTGAAAATCTCCAAAGAAATAAAATATGAAAAACGAAACTCAGCGCATGAGTAAAATTTCAGAATCACGAATGACGTCAATACGAGCTAAGTTTGATATCAATGAATCTCATATCGATATTCGAGACGTATTGCTGTTATTTTTTTGAGATTTTTTTGGTTTCGCTATATGGCAATGATTATGAAGAAAATACTGTGGTCTAAAGTAAAATATTTATTTGCAAAATTTTCACATGTAGCTCGTGCTAGGTGAGTTTTTTTTAAAACTTTTATTACAGTTTCCTACAATTCCATAATAACAGTTGAAATTTGATTCTATAATATCTTCCAATTTACTTTCAACAATTTATCCATCAAACATGTTTCAATAAAATGCGGCGGGAATATTTGAATTCTGTCCCTAATATATTTTAATAATTGTAGAAAAACTAATGAAACAACTTAAACTGTCAAAATATATTTTGTGATTTAAAACGTTTCCTTTGTTGAATATTAAAGGTATGAACATTTAAACATTGATTGTGACCTTAAATTTATTTAGTTCCTGTTTTGGTTAAAATAAAAATTAGTTATAATTTTCTTGTTTATTGTTAATTGGATGATTTTTTAAAATTTAAATTTTAGTGACTCTTAATTTATTTTAGGTAACAGCTATGAATTTTATTATATAGTAAAAATGTTTACATTTTATTTAGAAACCAAGTGCAATATTTCAATAGTTTAACTAGAAAGTTTTACTTAAAAATGACTGATCAATCTGTTGCTGCAAACACAATGAATCTGAATTTAACATGTGAAGAAAAGTGTGGTTCTAAGAAAGAACATGTTCAGGAAAGGTAAATAAAATAGATTTTTTATTTTATTCACACAAATATGTTTCAATTTTTATTAACTTTTTAAATAGTATCTTGTTGACCAAATATTTTTTGTTTAAATGGGGATTTCAAAATTGGGGAGATCCCCTTAAACTAGCCCGATTTGTTTACATTCTGCAATATCGCCAATATCCGCTCTATTCTCGCCAAATGATTGCCAAGTGAAGGGATTACAATTACAATCTGGTTTATCTAGAAAGGGTGTATAGCGTATGACGTTAAGATCTAGGCGGTGTTAATAATGTAATGAGAAAATATGATTGGAAATAATATTCTACATCATTTTTTTCATGTAATTCTGATATTTCCTGTTTTCGTGACTTATTTCTTCATTAGAATCATTCATTTGCAAATACAATAAACTGAATTATTAATCGATTTCGATTCTTCATTTCCCAATTAGATAATAATTATATAATATATATTATAGAACAGCGAAATAACAGTATTCTATAATATTTTATATATTATAATATATAGAGAAAATTAAATTATAAATGAAGAAATATCAAATTCAAAAACCCATAAAATACACAATTCTGCTAAAATAACTATTTACAAAAAAATTTTAGTTTTTTCTTAAAAACACAATCTAAAACTAAAAATATTATTTTCATTAAATCATAAATTTCATAAGAATCTAATAAAACTCCAATACGTTAACTGAGGCTGTAACACTAATTTGGATAAATTTGTTTTCATTTAATCATTTTAGAAAATATTATAAAATTAAATAATACGTCGGTAATTAATAATAAGAAACCAATAATTGGTATTCCAAATCTATTATTACAATATTATGAAAAATCATATTATTTAGGTGCCTTTAGATATATTGATGATTTTATAATTTTTATTATTTAGAAAAATTTGATAAAATTTCAAAAATATTTATCCTGAGGACTTTAAATTAATTTATTTATCATAATATTGTATCATTTTACGTCAACATAAATATCCAAAAATTTATTTTTAAATTTTAATCAATTTTATTTTAAGTTAAATAAATTAATTTTTTGCATCAAAACAATTGCATTTAGGAAAACCTTTTGAATATTATACTTTTGACTACATACTTCAATGAGAATAATAAATAATAGTTATTTGCTATAATACAAAATCTAGTTTATTAACCAAATGAAGAAATTAAATAATTGTTTTCCCTATTTTCAATTCCCATTCCTATAGGTAACACTTTACTTATGTAAGACTCAACAAACTGTTGATTATTAAATGTTGAGCATGTCTTATAACTCACAATAACAAAGTTTTCAAAAATTATAAAACTTAAATAAAAAAAGTAATGTTGTATGCATAAATTTCATTTTGAAATCAAAAATCAATTTTTCTGATTTAAAATCTAGAAAACCTTTTAAGGAACCTTTCTAGAAAACTTTTTAAGGTTATTAAGTAAGGTTTACGCAATGAATTATTTTCTTTCTCCTTGAACAGATTTATAACATTCAAAAACAATTTTAATATGGAATTTTTTACAATGTAAAATAATAAGTACGCCCGGTTTATTTATATTCTCTAAAATGAACCGACATGTAATTAATTGTGATATATATTTCATAACGTATATTCGGAATATATATCATAATAATAAATCTTTTCTTTTAAGAATATAATCATTATTTAAAAATAAGGCAAAAGTATTATTTATTGAATAGTAAATTTTAATTTTCAGGTATAAAAATATTTACAAACAATCTTATTATATATTGTCCAAAGAGTTATAAATACCATAAACAAGACTTATTAACTATGATAGATGACTAAATTTAGTGAATTTAACACTTACAGTGGAAAGTTTTTGTTCAGATTTAAGGACAGCAAGAATTTTTAAATAATAAATCAAATTTAGACATCAAAGTGTGCCTTAATCCTTTCAAAACGTATATGTCAAGAATATGAATGTAAAAACGAGAATACATGAAATTATAATTTCTTAGAAGAATGACTATTGATAATATTACTATCATTTTTATAATGGATGGAGTAATCAAAAAATTTCAATTTTTCATCAATAGAATAGCGATTATCAAAATAAATAAATGAATAATATAAGAATTTGTCATCCTTTGAGTGAGTACAAATCTTAAAATATTTATTTCAGTCTTAAGTATTATATTGTTAATTTCACTTTTTTAAGAACTTAAAAATTAAATCCTAAATTTAAAATTTATTAATTGAAATTTTACGAATTATTGAAATGTAGAAAATATATATGAAATAAAGGGCAAATGAAATTGATAAATTAAAGAGACAAATTGTTGACATGATTTTAAAGGAAATATATTGCTGAGCTATAAAAGAAATATGTTAAAAGTCGAAGCATTTATTTTGATTCCGTTCAAAGCAATTAAATTTTATTATCATTCTGTTACACAACACAGAGGTGTTGTAAATGTAATATTTGAATAATTTATTCATAAAATATATTTTATCCTAATTTTTAAAATTACTAAATGTTGAAAATATTATTACTATTTATAATGAGTGATTTTAAATATTAGGCTATCTTTTTTTAAAAAATACTTAAAAACACTTCTGATTTTGTTTCCCCCAACTTCCTATCATTAATAACTATAATTTTTTAATGTAGATTAAAAATTAAAGTATAATCAAAGTGAAAGGTGTTTTCGGCATTCATATGAGAACTTCAATCCTTTGGTTGCCCTTCTGTAGTTATAAAAATTATGCATTACTTCAATTTTACAAGCGTTTCCCTATTTCCTGCACATTTTAAAATAAAATCAATAGCAAAATCATTATTTTTAAGTTGATTATTAAAGCGATTAACTTGTTTTTTGATAAATTTTAGATTATTGTAAATATGATAAATTTGTTTTAATTTATTAAGTATTACATGTGTATAATCAACTACATTTAGAGATATTTTCGATAAAACCAATCAATTTAATTTTAAAGTTTATAAAATAATTTATTTGAAATCCAACATCTCTTTAAAAATTTACAGAAATGGGAAACAAAAATGCAGAAACACTTAAATGATTATAAATTACTTCATGAGAATTAAACGAGAAATTCAATATTTTTACTAGAATAACGAATGTTTAAGTTAAAACAAATGGAAACAAAAACTTCTTTTTTTTTACAAATAAAATTGTGTTTATATTTTAAACTAATATTAAAAATGTAGACAAAAAGAATGTCGGATTAGAAAAGGATGTCGGAACCCTTAGAATTGGTATTTTTCTAACATATTTTTTCATAAGTAAATAATTTTATAAGAACTATTAAGTGTTGGATACCTAAATTGAATAAATATCAATCTCAAAACCATAAATTTTGATCATGATTGAACCAGATAGTCATGTTGTTAGCGATTACAATTTTTAAATGAAGACTCATGCTCTTTTTCCAAGATATTATGAAATTCGGAAATAGTTTACCAACGCAGTTACCAGCCTACCAATTTATTTATAGTTAAAAATTGCAAGATGTTTCAATTCGTACGTCACTGAGAATCTCAAATTCTTATAAATATGAAATTGCTTAATTCAAGGACACAATTAACAGACTATTGTTGAATTCCTTTCATAATGAAAATATGTATGATGTTATTTTAGCATTATATCAATCAAAATCAAATGATGCAAAGAAACCTGCATTATTATTATCATTAAGAAATCTACTATAATTGAATTCAGGTTCAATCAGAGCAATTAGAATCCAAGTGCACAAAATATTCTTCTTATTCATTCAATCATTTTTTTATTTCATCATCAAAGTCAAACTCATACGACGTGAAACCATCCAAAATATTTTTTCAATTGACAAAAAAAGCAACTGGTTATAAGGGAAAAAATCGCTATAATGAGGATGAATTAACAAATCTATTGGCTATTATTTTTTAAATGAGGATTAAAAAGAGATCCAATAAATTTGTTTTACATCCAAAATTCTCCTTTTTTAGTCCCTAGTTTTTATGACTTTCTGCCACTAAAGAACAGCAATTAAATCTCCCTCAACTGCCAGGAGAAATTTGAGCGAGAGAAAGTTGAGCGCTTGAAAGGGGGAAAAAATCTACGGTACAACAGTTGCACCGCAGGGACGAAAAGGTTAAACATTTTCAAAATGGAAAATAATACATCCAAATCTAAGTATAGTTGGAATATAAAAAATATAGTTGGAATATTTTGTATGAATGACAGTAAAATAAATCTAATCAATTAAAAAAAAAAAAAAAAAAGAATAAATACGCTAGGCAAAATTTACAATTCTCAATTAAGATTCGAATTTTTAATATGCAAATGTTTTGCATTTGTAATATTGTAAGTAGTATATGGGGGGGGGGCTAGAGGACACTCTAAAAATGCTATATTTCTTGCAAAATAAGACTTATTTTGCAAGTTTTATACCTGTTTTTTGATAAAATAAAAAAAACTGTAAAAATGGAGCATTTTTCATTTTTAAAATTTAAACAAAAAAGTGTGTTTTTCATTCAAAAATGATGTCTTTTTCACTAAAATATTCAGTATTTTTAGTGTTTTTAAGCTGTTTTTGATGAAAAATAGAGCTTTTTTTCACTTTTAAAATTTCAACAAAAAAATTTGACCTACCAATGAAAAAATGAACACTAAAAAATAATAATAATGATAAGATAAAAGCCAAAGTATGTGTTTTTTTAAAAAGATAAAAAATTACTTTTTTAAACAATTTTAACCTAGATACCATTGCTTCATTCGTCTATAAATTTTTTTAAAATTTTCATCTGAAAGTTGTATTTTCATCATTACAGAGCGATCATTAACTTTTTGTAAATTTCTTATTATAAATTCAGGAGATAAATTCTGTTGGTATGTGTAAATATTATTCCAATCTACATGATCTTCTAATTTTTCTATTGATCTTCTAATTTTTCTATTTTTCTAATGTTTGATATCTTGAAATTGTATCCCAATAAACCAAATCTTCGTTTAGTATTAAAAATGCTTCAGAAAGAGGTTGATATGCACTAATATATTCCCAATTAACCTAGTCTCTAAATTCCATTATAAAAGGTTCAGATAATTTTTGATACTTTGAAATTAATTTCCAATCTACAGTATCTTGAAAATTTCTAATTAAATCCTCAGTAAGAGGGTTTTTAGCTACTTCTATCCAATCAATTTGCGCCATTTATTTAGATTTAAAAAGTCAATTCTTTTTATACATATATAGAGCTTTAAATTGTTTTGATTACCATCTGATAATACTTCTAATTTTAATTCATCTGGAGATAAGTTTTTCAATTGACATATTTTGATATCTAAATATTTTATAAATTGATTTCAAAGAAAATCTATTTTTTCTATATGTAAGAAAGGTTTTATTTTATTTGATTGTCCATCACTACCAATTGATAATTTAAATAGTAGCATAAAAATTTTGAGAATCGACATATTCTTTTGTTGCGACGTCTTTATTTATCAGGATTTGCAACATTCGAAGTCTTACATTTCCAAATTTATATATACCATTTTAATTAAAGAAGGTACATATCATTATCTCGTACTAATATATTATCATTCTTTTTATTATTAATGAGTGTTTTTCTGTCTACATAATATTTATTACACACATCGTATTTATCAGTAGGAGTTGGGATATTAATTATTCTTTTGTTTTTAGCATCAAATACATTTTTATTTAAAACTAAAGCATTGTTTTCAAAGTAGCGTTTATTAACAGCGTTTTTTTCGTTTACAGGATCTTTCATATTGCCAATTATTTTATCTTTAGCATCAAAACTACCTTGAGCTGAATGTATTAGACTTTTTTGTTCTAATTCTTGTACAATTTTATTCACATAACTCATATTAGCTGAATCATGTAAATCTTTTGGATCTGACACATTTGAAATTCTTTTATGTTTTGCATAATAGTTATCATTTTGTGAATGAATAAGAGAAGCATCTGATAAATTTATAACGTCTTGTTTAAAATGTTCATGAATTCTATCCACATATGATTTTGTAGCAGAATCAGTTAATTCTAAAGGTTCATTTACATTTCTTAAATTCTTTTTTTCTATATCGTAATTTCCATCGTTTGCTTCAGTGAAAATATTTCTGATTCTATTAAAAAAATATATAAGTTTATAATTAATGTTTTAATGAAATTAAACACATCACACGATATTGAAGCTGTTTACCTTCATAATGTCATAGGGTGAAGATGTTTTTCTAAATATTAGAAAGAGAAAGAGAAAAAAAAGAAAGAAAGAAAACGTGAATGACGTGTCCACTTGTGACGTGAAAGAAACGTGTCCACTTGTAGTGGCCGAGTCTTTTAGAGAAAACGACAGACTTCCTGTGTTTAATTGCTTTACAACATTCCTACACTGAACAGATGTTTTTTTTGGGGTGGTCCATCTCACAATTCCCACTCCTACAAAGATAAGTCCAAGAAACTCCACACCAATATTTTACTTGGGGAATTCTCAAACAATTATTGCCCGCCTGCAATAGCCCTTTCCCCTCAGACTTCCTGTGTTTAATTGCCTTACTGCATAACTTCAAGCAGTCATCAACAGAGGAGATATAATCTTGTTTACCAGCTGAGGACCCTTTTCTTGCTATTGAGGTCCAATTCAAGACAGTTTTTGAATTTAATGTCTTTTTGTGAGCAATAAAAACTCTTTGATGTATAATATTTATAGCTTCCCAAATTTTAAGTCTTAAAATTCAAAATTCCAAATTTTAAGTGATACAATTAGATATATACTACTTATATAAATTTAAAATTAATTATTAACATAGTTATATTTTTATAACTTTTTAAGTATCAAATATATTTGTCTTCCAGTTTTTTGCTTTTTCATATACAAGTAAAATGTTACTTAGCATTAGTGAAGGACAAAAATATAAAGATCACAAACAAGTATCTGAAGGTTATTTAAAATATGTGTATGTAGTTAAAAATATACTTTAGAACTAGAATTTCATGTAATGTTCACTTCATTAGTAATTTTTTTAATTTTCTAATTTCCCTACTGTTTAATTAGAAATTTTATCACAACCACATGGAAAAACTATTTTTAATTAGGAATTTTCCTTTTCTTATATTTTGAACCTATTTTAAGACTCGAAAATCCTATAAATTATATTTTTTCTGCAACTAATAATTTCAACTGAATTAATATAATTCAAATTATTTAAAATATTTATTTTATATCTGGATAAAAAGTTTAAAAAGATACTTCAATATTTTGCTAAATATTATATGTAGACTTTTCTGATAGTTCTTAAGACATCGAAAAATTTGAATTAATTCATTAAAACAAAAATATGTTAAAATAATTTTAGTTAATATTTTAGCATGTCTCAAACGCTAATAAAAATATTTTACTAATTGTGATTTACAGATTAACTAATGAATTAGGGATTTATATTATCAACTAAAAAAATAAATTTCCATAAATACATAGTACGAGTTAACAATGGAATTATTATATAAATTTAAATTAGATTTTACATGGTTTATTGGAATAATTTTTATCAATGACAATCTTCATATAAATATAGCGCTTTTGTCAAATTAAATAATAAAGATTATTTTGTTTTATATTTAATTGTATGTAAATTTCAATTTGTCTACACTATAATAATATTTAAAAAATAACTCAAGTAATGAATTTGCTTATGGAAACAAATCTTCCATTTATATTAGAATAAATTGAACATAACAGTTTAAGCTACTTTGTACACATAAATATAGTTATAATTTGTTGTTTTATATATATATACATGACAAATGATATTTTATCTAAGGTTGTTCAGTTTCGAGTAGAAAAATGCAATTCAACTAATAATTGTGTAACAAATAGCAGAACATCATTCAATAATGTTACATCTTCAATAATCTCATATTGGCAATCAGATGAAAGGCAATTTCATGAATTGTAGAATGCCTTAAAAAATTTCAAAGAAAAGGTTGTCATATCTATTAAAAAGTTTTATTTAAATTTATATTCGCTTTCTATTTCACCAAATTGATTCATAATAATAGAATACTAATATGACTTAATAAAAAGTAGTATATTGAAAATTTAACAACAAATGATTTTTACACAGTTAATCTTTAGTCCATCACTTGGAATTATTTTCAAATTCAAGACATTAATCTAATAAATATTTTAATAATCATTTTAGGAGTTTGAATGTTTTTATTATATTTCGAGTCTTTGTAATGTTTATTTTAATAAAAAAATATAAATTTTTTCAATCATATAATATATAAAAATATTATATAATATATTTGCATTTTAAATTTTAATGAAATAAATAATAATTAAATTAAAAATACAAAAATATATTCTACAATATTAAATACATAATATGAATTAAAAAATAAATAATATAATTTCTTTCTTTATTATTTAAACAATTATTTTATTAATTTTAAATATTATTTATTTTTTTATATGTTTCAGCATTTTTTATTTAATTCTTTGAATAATTATTTTAGTAATTAAAATGTATTAATTAATAAAACACTTTTTGTATTTATAAATTTTTTTTATTCTTTTTATGCATATATATAAATTTAATATATATATAATATATAACATAAAAATAAATTATTGACAATAACAAAGATAAAAAGTTATTTATTAAATTAATGTTTTTTAAAACTATGCTTATTTAAGTTAATTAATTTGCTGTGTAGAATCCCCGTACCGTTGCCCGTCAAACTGTTCTTCCCTATTTAGGAAGGATCAGTTTGACGTCATTGAACACACCTCCTCACCAAATCTCGCTCTCCTTGGCAAACCCGAAGGGTTTGCCAAGGAGAGCGAGATTTGGCGATATTGCAGAATGTAAACAAATCGGGCTAGTTAAAGGGGATCCTACCCAAAATTTACAGTGCCACATATTTAAATTGGTGAAAATGCGCTTTACGTCCCCTCCTTGGCGCATTTTCAAAAATACCGATGCCATGGCGAAAATTCTACCGCTATTTCTATGTGAAATTTAATTGGCGACCAATGAAAAGGCTAAAACAAACCAGTAATTACTGAGCATGCGCGAGAAAACGCTTCAAATTCGGGAGTTGGCGAAGTAGGGGACCTAAAGCGCAGATTAACCTTTAAATTTTGTTATTTCATGTCTTAAAGTTTTCAGAATGATAACTGATGTTTTAAAATATCACATATAGTCACTTGACTTACTTGAATTTTGAGAATTGAAATGGAGCCAATAAATAAAGCTTTATTTTGTGATAAATAAGAAAATGTTTCTTAATCAGATTAATCGTCAAATCTGGTGATCATTTCTATTTGGTACAATATTTTTGTTTTGTTTTCTGTACAAGTATTTTTAATGGCAAACATCAATTTTTTTCAATTATATTGTTAATGCAAACTTCTTTCTAATCTATGTTTATTATTTAATTTATTTATCAGTTTTATCTAAAAAATATGATTCAGTTTTAAAACAACAAATTATGAGAAAAATACCATTTGTTATGTAATACATAGTTTTTCAATGTCCAGCTCAAGACAATTTAAGATAAAGATTTACTATATGGTCACTCTCAGGATTTTTCAAAAAGTTGCCAAAAACCTCTCTGTTTTGCATGAGTGAGGTCTAAACTAAAAATAGGTGAAAAAAGAATTTTTTCATGTTTTAACATATGGGAATGGCTGTTTCATGAAGCCGATATGTTAAGTTTATGAGATGAAAATACAGAATTTTTTTGAAATTCTGAGTGGTGTCTTCAAAAATTTATTTTTGGAACTACTTTGATATACCCCCCAAAATCGGAGATTTGATGACATTTTTTTCTCAGCCACCCAAAATACCTGTGTTTGGCGCCTTTTTTCTCGCCAAGATGGATTCTCGCTACGTACAAATAATTAGTACATAAAAAAACTTTAAAAAAAAATAGCTCAAAATATGGTACAAAATGCAAGAAAATACTAAATTTGGCAACAGCAAAAATCTAAAAGCTGAAAAAACCTAAATTAGCAACACCAATATAAGAAAGAGCAACCCTAAAAAGTCCGTAGGGAGTGCCAGATTTATACTGTATATTATTTTATAAAATTTATTGTCTGTATATATATATACTGTATTTATTAAATTTATTGTATATTACTGTGTATTATATCAAAATTTTGAATATGTAATTATATTTTTAGAAATGAAATGCAATTTTTGTTTCATGTTTTTACTTTTATTCTACTAAATTAAACTACCACAATTTTGATTGATTTTGAAGTAAATTTGTACATTCTAGAATATATATTTTTTATTGATATTTGTCAATATAAAATTGCGGTGAAAATGCGCTTTAGGTCCCCTACTCTGCCAACTTGGCGAAAGTATGCTGTGGGTCCCGTACTTGGCGGGTTTTCAAAAACGCTGTTGCTGTATAATGGAATACGATTTTTAACTAATCAGCAACCAGTGAAAATGACCGATTTTTCAAACTGAAACTAATTAACGACCAA
Organism: Latrodectus geometricus; assembly: GCA_026290005.1. Taxonomy (NCBI): domain Eukaryota; kingdom Metazoa; phylum Arthropoda; class Arachnida; order Araneae; family Theridiidae; genus Latrodectus; species Latrodectus geometricus. Next base: position 42,914 of record JAPDSC010029915.1, on the reverse strand, counting down.
TAAAAATGCTAAAAGAAAAAAACCAATTAATGAGCATGCGCGAAAAAACGCAAATTATTTCCTATGGAGGTTGCCATAAAGAGCTCATTGGGTATAAAAACGTCCGGTTTACCACGCTTGGTGCATTTATCGCCAAATTGGCAGAGTAGGGGACCTAAAGCGCAGATTAACGAAAATTGCTAATCTTGTTGGATACTGTATTTTGATTTTATTATCTTTAGAAAATAACATCAAATATAAAATTTGTATAGCAGTTTCATTTCATCCTGTAGAGACTAAGCATGTATCTGTGTGTTAAAATTTTAGTTTGTATATACGTATCTCTAAATTATTTAATATTATAAAGGAGATCTGCTTTGGCTTTCGGTTAGAAAAACATAGGCACTGTAGGCCTTGTCCCACAGTGCCTATGTTTCCTTGACCAAACTAAACCTGGCTGTTGTGCCATGGGTGTTTAATTTTTTTAAAAAAGAAGAATTTGCCTTGTAAAAAAAAAAAAAAAAAAGAAAAGAAAATGCTATATTTTCTTACAATTTTTTAAAAATATTTTTATTTTATGGTTTGTATTAAGAAATATAAAATAGAGTAACTTATACTGAATCTGATATTTATATGTTTATGGGTAAGGTGTAAGTGAAGTCAAAAATGTTTATTTTTAAAATGTTATAATATTGGTTGTTCTTGTATAATTTTTCCATTTCTATCAAAAAAGACATTTATATAATTTAAAATCTTAAATGCCATTTGATTATTTGTAAAATATTTTAATGATTTTTATAGTTATATGAATTATTATTTAAAAAGCTAAATTTTTAGATTCTTTTTTTATGAAAAATAGAAAATTTTTTTACATACATTAACTTTATATTGATTTTATTATTTTTCATTTATTTACATTATAAATTTTTACTGAGTTTGAAAAATGTTAAATTGATTGCTTAAAAACTTACTTAAAATAATTTTTTTAGTACACCTGCACTTGGCACATTTGAAAATACATATAGAAATCAGACACATTCCTTGAAAAGATCATATTCTTTATCTGAAAATGAATTTCCTGTTTTCTTCAGAAACAGTTCAAAAATATCTTCAAGTCGAAGTCCAGTAACCAGGTAATATATTTCAGTGATTGTAAAATCTTTTATTTAATGAATGGAAATTAAATAATGTTTAAAGGCCAGAATTTTTAAAAGCTAGTGAAAGAAAATTATTTTTGAAATTCTTCACACAAGTTCAAAGGAATTAATTGCCATTGCTTTATACAACATCTCCAAATGAAAATGCTATTTTGATTTTGAACCTTAACTTGATAATTTAATTAATTGTATTAAATATTCTTTGCAGTTTCTTAAAGTATCATCACTACAAACAGTGCAATATTAATTTTAAAACTAAAGCATATTTTTTTTTGGATTCTTTGATAACCCTAAATTCAAAGATGCTGTGAGTTTATGAAAGATATCAGATTTTGACATGTGTTTTTATGATTATGTTAACCGATGTTTAAATTGACTTTTTAATTAACTCTTTAGTTTTTGTAATAAAATTTCTGTTCTTTTTTTCCTGTACTTCTGTTTGATTGTAATTGATAAATTCTGTTTTATAATATTTTTAATTTCTGGATTTAAAAATATTGCTGTAAATCAATCCTTGTACATTTTGTACATTACCTTGTAATATCTTGTACATTTTGAAATTCATATTTTTCGGTTATACTTTGCTATCGATAAAAAAGAATCAATTAAAATTTTTCACCAATGATCAATTTCAATAAATTAATACAATTGCTTATAAATTGTAATCAAATATTGCTTACAAATTTCTGAGATTAAATCTAATGAAATTTTAATGTTAAATTCATTTTTATTATTATAATTATGCAAATTTCAAAACAAGTAAATTTGTTATGCTATTCAAACGATATTTAAATTGGAACTAATCAGACCATTATAGTAGAATATTTAAAGTAACATAATAAATTCTAAAATTTTGCGATACTTGAAAACAGCTATACAAAAACAATGTGCCAACAAAAGTTTTTTAAAGTTGAAATGGGTTATGAGAAAAACTCTTTAAGAGCAAAGTCAATGAAACTGAGAATCTAAAAGTCAGTCTAGAATAGATCTACAATGTGAAGGACTTAAATAAAAGTATTTAAAAAAAATTATAATTTTTATGTGAAAAATATATTTACGTTAAGGAGTTGAAAAGCTCCATGATATAAAACAAAGAAATAGTCCTACTAAATGATAGTTTTATTGCTATTTGGCTAAAGGTATAAAGTAGGGTTTTTTTTGTGCACTTATACATACCTTACTAATTTTTTGAATTTTAAATGCTTTATGTGGAATGTAACTCAGAAGTTTGAATTTTATAAATATTTGCCTACCTTTCAAAGTCTTGAAAAGTTTTTCTTCACTTTTTATTTTCTGTTATTATAAAATTTTTGTTTGCATTTGTGTATTAACATAGATGCCTTAGTGGAAAGTATGAAATAAATTTTGGTCTTGCACAGGAAAGAAATTTCAATTCAAGGTAGTTTCCTTTAATTATCTTGGTAGCTTATAAATATATTCTTTTTGGGTCTCTTGTGGCATGTGAACTACTGCATGGTTATTACAACAGTACAATCTTTATTTATACAATGTTTGAATTCTAAGCCATAATTTCTAATCGCAGAGAGATGTAACATTTTAAAGATCTATAATTTATAACTGAAAATATCTTCAAAATTAAAAAAAATATTGATATTTGAGTATATTCTAGATGCTAAAGGATCTCTAATTATACTTATGTTGCCTATCAAAATATGTGCTATTCTTTTTTATAGTGGTAGAACAATTTTCTAAGTTTATAAAACTTGAAGATTTCAAAGTTGTAAAGTTTGGTGACTTTTCAAAATTCTGAAGAAAAAAGTACATAAGTTTATATATAATGCATATATATATATATGTGTGTGTGTGTGTGTGTCTCAAAGATATGTGTTTCTGAAAGTTTCATTGGAGTGAATTCTCTGATTGAATGGCCAGTTGATTTATCCCAGAATTTTCCAGAATAACAGATTTTAGTTTGTTTCCCTAAGCAGTTGTAAGTAATGGAGTTTTTCATATATGTGCATATGTTTTTTTTTTTAATTTAATATGTATTTTTTAAAATACCTGAAAAGAATGGCCATTAAGCTGTAGCTTATTCACTTTCACTAATTTCTAAATCTGGCAACAGAAAATGCTCTTTCAGACTTCATTTGCCCAGTCCCTGATAGGCCGGCTTTGCTTTGCTAAGTGTTATTAGTAACAACAACAATGAAATCTGTTTATGCAGCATCTAGCAGTTGATATAATATGAAAAACTTTTAAAAATTAAGTTTTTAAGTGAAATAATAATTTTGTATTCGTAAAGTATTCTCTAGATTTAATTATTTATTGTAGTTAATGTATTTTTACTGTGAAGCTGTGAGTTTTTATAGAGATTCTAAAAATTAATTGTTCTTGTAATTTTTGAGTTTTTTATGCAATCATTTACTAAAGTATGCTATGTAGCTTCGTCAAATATGCATTTCGGATGATCGTTTCTTTATGCTATTTAATTTTTCAATACAATATCTTTAACCTTCTCTAAATCTTTAATAATTTTAACTTTTTTTCTCTAGTTTAATGCAATTCTTTTACGGATTTTACTCTATTGATCGTGGAAGTACATTGTTTATTCATGAAATTGGAAAAGCACGTGATTTGCATGTGGCTTTGATGGTCAGACTAGCATTTTCAAAGGCAAATTTTAGACAGTGGTAGGATGAAAAAAGAAAATTTTCTTATATAATAAAACTTAAAATAGTAATTAAGACATTTAACTCAAACATCTGAATATGCCTAGTTTTAAAAAAAAATTATTTGTTTCAGTTATCTCTATATATATAAAAAAATGCGATTATAATTTAAAAAGGTGAAAATGCGTTTTAGGTCCCCTCCTTGGCGCGTTTTCAAAAATACCGATGCCATGGCGAAAATTCTACCGCTATTTCTATGTGAAATTTAATTGGCGACCAATGAAAAGGCTAAAACAAACGAGTAATTACTGAGCATGCGCAAGAAAACGCTTCAAATTCGTGAGTTGGCGAAGTAGGGGACCTAAAGCGCAGATTAACCTTTAAAAATATTACAGATAATTTAAATGATTATAAAATTACCCGCCAAAAAAAAAAAATCATTTTTAAGAATAGTTTACTTTTAAATTTTTATAACTTTATTCAATGTTTTTTATTTTATTTATTATTTTTTTTTCCCAAAACAAGGAAAAGTATTCCTTATAAAACTTTACAAAATATTAATAAATAGATACTAATTTATTTTAAAATTTTAACAATACTTATAAAATTTTCTAAGGATTCTTGCTCCAATGACATTGTACTTTATGAGGCAGATCTACAGCCTGTGGGACTTAGAAGAAACACATCTTGTCAAATATTACAATAAACTATGCAGCCTTGGTTTGCAAAATCTAACATCTGCTTTCCTCAAGGTTTGTTGTAACAATAAAAAAATCAAAAGAAATACATTTGGCCATATACATGTTAATAACATTGTTGCTGATGCTGTGAAACAGCAACATTTTAGCACAGTGTTTCGATCCTTCTGAGGGACTTGATGGAGTATTTTCCCATACCAATCTTCTTATTGTAGTAAACAAACATAATGATCTTCCAGTTTATCTTCAACAACTGGCACTTGAGAGAATTAATGATATTTCTAGGGGCATTGTTCAGGTGACAAGAAAAATGATAAACATTGTACAGGCAGTAATATCTATATCAAATCTCAGAATAATGAAATAAAAATCAAGAGGCAGAATCCCAATTTCTGTTTTGTTTCTCATAGAGAGTTCATTGCCATCAATGAGGAATTAAAGATGCTCAAGCCAGTCACCCATAATTGTGACATCTAAATCTTGACAGATAGTAGAAGTTCAATCCAATACCTGACTAACTGGCATAAAGTGAGGGATAATCTGGAAGTTAATATACTAAAAACTTAAAAACCTTTCCCTGTCTCATCAGATCCATCTTCAGTGGAGATCCTCTCATATTGATATCAAAGATAATGAGATAGCTGATACCTTGGATAAAAGGAGTGCTGTGGTGTCATTGAGCCCACATTGCCCCTGTTACCTACTTGGAAATTTCTTTGAGAGCTAAGAGCCAATTTAAAACCATATGGCTCGCCCCTCCCCCAGTTTATCATTGGTATAGAAACAGTCGCTTGGGTGGTTCTCTGGCTCTTGTGTGTAGTAGACAAGATCAAATCACACATACTCACTTTTGCAGTGGACACCTTAAAACTATGAAGTTCTCAGGAGGATCTAAGCATTTTGAAGACTGCCCAAGTATTTTATGGAGGAAGCTTCTGGACACATTCTTGCTTGTCTGGGCCTCTCCAGGCAGGACCTTTTGGACAATTCACTTTTAGTTTTGGTTTTCTTCAGGGTACACAGTTTTATGGACTTGATTTGCTTCTCTGCTAATCTTGGGGATGTGCAACAACAACAACAAATTTATAGCAAATTTTCCAGTTCATGCAAAAAAAGCTTAATTTTATTCTCGGTAAAAATACTTACAAGAATTAATAGAAAAGACTTGTTTCAATGGATTTGAATATTACAAATTTTTAATAAAATTTTCTAAATTTGTAACTTATTTTCAATATTAAGAAGTTATTTTCTAATCTCTACTTTTTAATTTTAAATTTCTCATTTCTTTTAGTTCTATGGCTTCTAATTTTACACCAATCCAATCAAGAAGAAGCTTACCACCTGAAAAAGATTCATTCTATTTACAGTCTGCCACAAAATCACCTCCATCGTATCCAGCATTAACAGATGTTACTAGAAGGAGAAGTTTTCCCCTTAGAAAATCTCCTCATACACCAATATCTCGCTCGTATCATCAGCGTTGTGTCACTGATCAAACTCCTTTTAGCCCATTAACTTCAAACAGAAGATACAAACGACTCAGAACTACTTTACCTTATTATAATTCTTCTGAGTTAATAACATTGAAATCAAAGGCTGGTTTTATTGACGCACATTGCCATCTAGATTTTTTATTTCAAAGACAAGGATACGAAGGTTCTTATCAAGAATACAAGAAAAAACATAAAGATACTTTTCCAGAATGTTATCAAGGATGTTTAGCTATATTTTGCAATCCATATACATTTAGAAAGGTATATATATTTTACATTATGTTTGAATTACAGTTTAATGTTTTAAAAGTATTTTAATCATAAAAAATCTGGTTTTCCATGTAATAATTTTAATTAAGCAATTAAAAAAAAATTGGGAAAAAATACCACATAAAAAGATTTTTTTTATTACTTAAAAGAAAGCAACTTTGTTATACACCCCCAAAAAAAGATTTAAATTTAAATAAAATAGATAAGAAATTTTAAGAATTTTTTATATAAACAAAAAGTTATTTTTATTTAATTCAATTTTTTGGAAAATGTTGTTTGGGTAAGAAATTAAGAATATGATTTTATGACAATCACATTTTATAATTAAAACTTTTATATGAAATTTTAGAAAAAAAATTTGTGAAGCTTCTCTGTTAGCTTAAAAGAAATGTTTGAGAAGAGTATTCTGATTCTTTATGTACCTAATAATTCTCTTTCCTCTTGTAAAAAATTTTTAATTTATTGTTTTTGCTTTTAATGCATATTTTTTATTATTTCTTGAATAAAATTTCTCAACAATTTGTTTATTATCAATATTGATTAATACTGAATTTCTATATTTGTTTTGATATAGAGTTTAGAAATCAACCTTTTACTGTTTAATAAGACTTTAAAAATTTCATAAGCAGGGAATAGTTAAAGGAATCATTTCATTATAAAATATGTATCTTTGATGAAATTCTTTTAAGTATCTTCTACAAACTTTAGTTTTAAAAACTAGCAAGAACTACCTTATTTATTTTTGTAATTTAAAAAAAATGTCACTGCAAAAGATTATATTTGTTATTACTATGCCTATTTATTTTTTAATGTTATCTCTTCATTTAAAAATGCCATTTATTTTTAGAAAATTAGTTTTTATGTAACATTTATTAGATAAACTTAAAAGTGCTATGTTTTCTGAAATAAATTATGTATAATTTTAAAATTTTTGTTTATCTTCCTTTATAAGATGTGACTTTTCATTCCTGTCCTTTGTCAGATTTCATTTTTTCACATTAATTATTCAAATTAATTTGAAATTGATAGACCATGTCTAGGAATTCTGCACAAGTTATGTCTACATGTATATAGGTATTAATGTTTATTTTCTTTCGTTATCACAAAACATGAAATTTGCTTAGTTGTCTTATTAATGATTATTAAAAATTTCTTTGAATTCATACCTACAAATAGGTCTGGACTACTATAATGAAATATAGTTATTTTGATTTAAGCTGTTAGAGTGCTGCATGTTATAATCAATTGTATCTATTTTCTATCTTGTTATTCATCTGATTAAATTTCCTCCTTATATGTAGGCTTTATGCCACAAAACCCAACCAACTGACCAATCCTTATATGTAATTTCTAAATTACAAAATATTGATGAGCAAAATGGTACTGCTTTTATTTGGCATAATCTGATTTGAATGACTTCTCATTTAAAACATACTTAAACTTATCCTATTTAGGTAATTATCCATATAAAACATTAGAAGTTAATGTTACATTAATTACTTTAATGTGCCAAGTAAAAAATTTATCAATGATTTGGAAATATTTTCTTACTCTGATATTTGTATATGTCAAATTGAATTAAATCCAATTTTTGAGACCCATTTTTATTTTTTATCTCATTTAATATAATTGAATTTTGTTTATTTTATACCGTTATATTTTACGTTGCCATAAATCTACACTTATTAATGTATATTTATTATTTATTATTTGAAACTGATTATAGTTTAGATTACATAGATATAAATGATAATAGTTGCACCCAAAATTTATCATGTCATTATAGCAACATTAAAATCAGTTGCTCTCAAAAGTATATAGAGTATATTGACAAAGTTAATTACAGAGTTTTTTTTGCAGCTGAAATATGTTATGAAATTATTTAATTTTATATTTGTCATGTTAAAATGACATTTATCTAGGAATGTATATTCCTCAAAATATGCTTCAGATTGAGTGATATGCATATAAGAGTTAGAATGTCTCTTAAATTTTTACATTTCTGTAATTATTGCTTCACATTGACTTTAACTATGAACAGGATGCAATATAAAATTGTGCAAGAACACCAATCAGATACCTGTAGATTAAAATACGTAAAATAGATTAAAACGGAACTTTGCAAGTCATTCATGATTTCCTTTATTAAGAATTATGCATACTTTGTTAACGTTAGCAAACTTCACTAAAAAGTTATTAATATATTAAAGTATTATTAAGTAAAAATATTTATTTGAAGCATAAATTATTGTATATTTATCTAATCATTTTTCATTTTATTAAAAACTGAAAGTGAAAAAATGATTAAATAATAATTTATATTCCAAATATATTTTGGTGTAGATTAAAATTTAAGTTGAAATTATTTATTTTAGAATTATTTATGGGAAAAATACCTTGAAGAAGAAAACGTATGGGCCTCATTTGGTTGTCACCCACATAATGCTAAAGACTATAATGATGAAATAGAAGAATCACTCAAAACTGCTCTCGAGCATCCTAAAGTGCGAGCCTTAGGAGAAATTGGCTTAGACTATTCAAATCGGTATGTATCATAGCAACAAGTATGTCTGGAATACCTTTACATTCCAGAACCATATTTATTTTAGAAGAATTTGACTAATCAAGTGTAAATATTTTTTTTAATTTATGATAATGTGAATGATTTATAGTACTTAAGTTATGATTTTTCTAAAATATAAATAATTTGAATCAGTCAATTTGCTGCTCTAATTTTAAAGCTAAGCTTATTAAATTAACCATCAAATTAATGCAAATTTCATTTTGTTGTAATAGTTTCGTTTTGTTTATTCTTAAACTCGTACTGTTATTTTTTACTACTAATAATTTTTATTTAGGTTTCAAATTAAATGTATGACTTTCTTTAATTTATAAAATGTGATTTTTCTATAGCAATAATTGCTTAAGAGAACAACAACATAAAGTTTTTAAACGCCAATTGAAGATTGCTATTGCAAAAAAGTTACCCTTAGTAATACATTGTAGAGAAGCTCATGGAGATGGAATGGCAATCATGAAAGAAGTAAATATATTAAGATTTTATAAATTATGCTATATGTATATGTTACTGTGAAAGACCGAAATCAGAGAATGTCGACATTCACCGGTGAATGTCAACACATACCAAAAACGTTGGTGAAAGACCGTACAATTGATTACATTTCTTGCACTTTCGGACCATCGCCGGTATATGTCGACAATCACAGACAAGCTTTGGTGGAATTTGAAAAGATGATTAAAGAGCTCGAAAAGGAGATAACAGAAGGCAACGTCAACAAAGAGGTGCGGCCTAGAGCATTTAATTTGTTTGTTGTCAGGTTTGTCCCGCGGGTTAAAAATCCTCTACACTTCCTCTACTCACCGTGATTGGTCACTCCTCCTTTCTAAGAGAGGCGATAAGTTACGTCACACATGTTACGTTTTTCACGCTTGAAATATTGAGATAAGAAAATGCAAATCTGCATTTCTCCTCTCCGGATACGGAGAGATGAAACACATATACAAGATTCACCATTAGTGCATTGTGGATGTCGACATTTGCCAGTGTAAGTGAGAAATGAGGATATCTAGCAAATATTTCGGACATACACCCAGCGACTACGTGAATGTTGACATTCACCAGCGAATGTCGACATTCTCCCGATTTCGGACTTTCACGGTAACATATATACTGCTTGGATTCAAAGTAATTTTGTGTATAGTACAAAACATTGATTTTAGATTCAAAAATAAAACATTTCTTTCATAAAAATTTATTTAAAGTGTCATAAATATTTTTTACTTTTTAATCAAATGTAAGTGTTTAAGATTTTGGTTTCACTTATAGTTGTAAACAATATACATATTGCTAATTAAAAAAGTTATAATTTGAAATATAAAATGTAATACTATTATTTTTATTTTTAAGCTATTTAAAAGCACTGTACAGAGATAATTATTTAATTTACATAATAGTAGTTTGGAAACCGTCTAAAATATATATTACTAATTTGTGAAAAAAGTTCGGTTTATCTAATGGAAATGTTGATTGTAAAATTTATATCTATTTTTCTGATGTCTTTTTCTTATTAATAATCACGTATTGCCTATTATGAATAATTTCCATTTATTTCAAAATGATTATACCTATTGTCAGCATTCGGATTTGTAATTACTAAAAATATAATGAAGAAAAATGAAATATCTATGACAATAGTGGAGAACATTAGTTTCCACTCCAATAATGTTGTATAAATTCACATTGAACAATAAAATAAATATATGATTTTTAAGATAGATTTTAGGTTAAACAATTAATTTTTTAGTTTCTGAGCGTTAATTTTTCAGTTTTGAGAACTTCCCATTTCATTTTAAAATTCTGCTTCAAAAACGTAATCATTGTATTTCTTCATATGCTATTTATACCACCACACAATGTATGATTTTTGGTTGAGTCTTATAGCCAAACTATGTATGGAATGTCAAATCAGTCTAAAATTGTAAAGCTTCTGATTCCATTTTTTTAACATGATTAAACTGTGGTCATAGGATATATATTGTATATATTTAAAGAGATTCAGTTTTTTTCAATTTCAAAATCTCTCATCATTTTTTAATTTAGTTTGATTGTAACTAAAAAAAAAATTATTAGAAAAAAGATTTAATAATCTTTCTATCCTTTTTATATAAAATATATAAATGTTCTTAAGTATTATAATTGCAACCAGTTGTCATTTGGGATTTTAAATTCTTGATATTTTATTTGAAATATTTTTTATGTAAATTGTTAAATATTTTTCAAATATTTGTGTTTGTTATAGCATATTTATTAATGTCAAAATGTAGCAGCATTGCTTTATTTTTCTAAACAAAAGTTGTACTGTAATTATATATGATAAGCATATTAGTTTATAAAATAGCATGGTTTTAAGATTTTAAATGTTAGCTGGTATGTGAAGCAAAGAATATTCTTAATTTATTAATTTTTAATTATAATACTTGATTATGCTAAAATTTAATAATCAATCTGATTATTTTTTAATGTAACTTATTCATCAAAATATGAGTTATAAATTAATAGGTTAATCTTGAATTTAGAGCATCTTATTTTATCTTGTTTCCTTTTACATTGCTAAGTAAAGATTTCTTAGCAAGACTGAAATGATATTTAAATAAAAACGTTTTTTAAAAAAATAAAATGAAAAACAAGCGTTTTATAAGAAAATGTGGCTAATCTAAAAAATTTATTTGAGAAAGTTTTAATAATACACTTATCATACTCTCTAAATAACAGCCAATAGCAAAATTTAATTAATTCAATTTACTGGTGCTCTGTATTTAAAGAAAGTATTTCATTGAAATAAAGATTTTAATGTGTGCTATATGAAAGACATTAAAATGTACTTAACGGTTCTGAATCTGGAACATATCCATCTTAAGAAAAAACTATTATTCATTATTGACTTCGAAGAATTTGTTGTAGATTTGAATATGAAATTTCAACTATATCAAATTTTGAAAATTCTCTAAATTACATTCACAATATAGTAATTAATACTTAATTTTGAAATGATAATCTAAAATTTGGTTTGATTTTCCAAATTAGTGATTTTGTTTATTGTTTTCTTTACTCAAGATTAATCTGCCCGAAAAAATGCTTTTTTATTGTCATTAATGAATGTTATATATTATGCTTTATAGATTGTTCCTAAAAATTACCTCATTCATTTGCATTGCTTCACTGATTCTTGGGAACTAGCTAGTAAATGGTTAGAAGAATTTCCTAATCTTTATATTGGATTAACAAATGTCGTGACATTTCCTTCTGCTAGCGATGTCCATGAAGTTGCAAAGAATATTCCTCTAGATCGTCTACTGCTTGAAACAGATGCACCTTATTTCATTCCTAAACCTGTAAGTCTGTAATATATTTATTTTTTCTTTTATTTATTAGCATTTGCATGCTATATATTTTTATTTTAACAATATTATTTAAATAACAACCAATAGGTGTATATATAATTGTCTTATAATTGCTGTAAATTATTTTTTAGTATTATTTCATTTGAATTTTGTCTCGTTAAATGTAGACAAATACGTTCTCTTTTTAATTATTTTGACACAAATTTTATTTTTTGCTTAGTTAAATTTTTTTCTTACACTTTAAGATGAATAGTTAAGAATATTTATTTGAAAATAATATAAATTTTTAAAAAAGAATATTTTCATTACCATGATCCAGTGTGTAGAAAAATAATTTTACATAAGCTTTATATGAAAAGTAGTACAGTGATACTTTTGATTTCTTGATACTTTGAAAAGTAGTACTTTTGATTTCTGCTCAAAAGAGAAACTTTTCATAAAGACAAATGTGCTATGGGGGTGAGACATAATAAGCCATGATTACATAATGATGACAAGTCCTAATGTTATTGAATTTTAAGAAATGTTCTTATTTTTTTAAATAAAATCTTAAATTCTTCTTCTTCTTTTTTTTTTTTTTTTTTTTTTTTTTTTGGTCAAGATTTTCTAATGATATTTATAGATGAAAAATCTATAAATTTATTTTACAGTGATAAATATTTTAAGTTTTGGAATTTCTTTCTTGAAACATAATGTGATAACAAAAGAAAATGACTACCATTTCAAATTCTTGAGGTAGAAATCTGGGTTTAAATGTAAATGTCATTCTATAATCTCAGTTGTATGAAACAAAAATTACATACTCAAGGCTTTTGCAAAATTGTTCTACATGCAGGTGAAGCTTAACATGAAAAGTAATGAATTGATTTAGATGAAACTATTTAGAATTAAAAGAACATTTTAAATGTATGACTTTAAATGATTGATAATAAAACATGGATTCCCAAAACAAATCTTTTGCTAATTTCCATCCTAACAGAAGTGAATTCTTATGTATTATATAATCTTGGTATGTCATTTTTTCTATCTTTTCATTGTAAAATATTTTAAGTTATATTTTAAATTTATTGATCTCTTAAGTTCCTCCTAAGCTTTATAAATCTTAATGTAGTATCAGGTTCATTGAATTTTTTTATAAAAGCCAAAGAAATTGCTTCAATAGTTGCAAACCCTTGCATTAGAGTTTACAAGATTGTCGTATCCACGAGTCTTCTAAAAGAATGCTATTTATCTTTTCAAGATTTTCAATAATGAACATTCATTGTTTTGTCATCTATATATTTTCTATTTAACACATCAATCTATCATTTTTATTATTTATGAAATATTCTGAATTATATTTTAAGATTGCATCCTCCAAATTTTATAAAATCTAATGTCACCTGATTTTTTTGTTTTTTTAAATGTTATCATATTCTTCATATGTAGGAAAGGTTCGTTTCTGTGCAATGTTCCAGAGGATTTTCTTCGTAGCTTATATCTGGAAGTTTTTTTTTAATTATTAAGTCATATAAGGAAGGCATTACTATTCTCTTTTTGAAATGTTCATATCTTCTACTAAAATAAAGTGCTGGAAAAGTTATCAATGTGGAATAATTCCAGTTAAAAAGAGAAGTAAAATGGATATTTAGTTACAGAAATATGATGTAGAAATCAAAATTATTATTAAATTTATATGGTTAACATTTATTTCTGTATCTTTTTTTTTTTTCTTAAGACTTTTTTAAGAATTACATTATTGGTATTACCTTTGAAATGGAATGACAATAACTTGATTTTGACTCTATTTTATAAATGTTTGCAAACTGAATGCAAAATGCATGAAATTGAAATTTTATCTGCTTATGCATCTGAATCATTTCTTTTGTTTGATTTTTTTATTATTATTAAAGTATTTCTTATTTTGCTTCTATTGCAAAACTATAAGTTATTAAATATATGTACATGATAACTTTTAGTTTTGGCTTTTTTCAAGTAATTTATGGTAAACATTTAATTTTTTATAATTTATTTTCTTAAAATTTATTTTCAGTTGGCAAGAAATCATCCTGAAACAAGGTATTCTCATCCAGGCATGGCTATTCATGTCGCAGCACAAGTAGCTGCTTTAAAAGGAGGTGTTCCCTTGGAATTAGTATTGCAAAAAATACGGCAGAACACAAAATCAATATATAATATATAATTTTCATTTCTTTCATAATTATCATTTGCTGTTTCAAAAGTGCTGCATTATCTCATCAATTGTTATAATGATAATGGATAAATGATATCTATGTGTGATATTCTATGCATCAGCTGTATATACAGAACAAATTATTGTTTAAACTTGCCTAAATAGTTGATTTGTTGAAAAATAAATGATTGATATGTTTATGTGATATTTTTGTTTCACTAAATATGAAAACACAATCCCGGACTTTGCATTTATCTTAACTTCTTATTTAGAAATGGAAACATAAATTTAGACTGATGAAATTCTGATTTTGAAGTTGTTTGCTCTATTTATCGTTTTCAAATTATAAAACTTAACTTGAAAGAAGTTTTAGGCTGGGAATAAGCAAAATAAATTTTTCAGGATTATAGAAGTTAGAAGATTAGTTAAAACTTATAAGTCAAGCTGTTAGCTGAATCATCAATGCTTTGGCTTTCATTTTGTGAATTTGTCCAGATTTGTTTTAAAAATAGAAAAGTAAATACAAATAAAAATTACATAATTGTAGTTGAGCATGCAACTAAACAGTTAATGCTGTGGATTTTGGTTTAATAGTTCATTGGTTCCTTTAGTATAGAGATGTGTAGTGGTTCAAAATCCACTTTAAGCTAGTCTCTGCCATTGCATGCAAAAGATGAACATTGTGCAACATACAAATCAGACCTTCTTAATCGAACATTTTCTTGTTAAATATTCAGTTGTTCTGTATTTGCATTTAACTTATTTTGTTATTCTATTTTTGGTATTGGTATATATATGGAAATGCATTTAGTCTTCTAAAAAGCAATCACATGCTGTATTTAACAAAAAAGAAGAAAAAGGGGAAGAAAGAAAAGGAAATGAGGCCTGCTTTTGTTAGAAATAATTCTGTAGAAGTAAATTTTGTGTTTGTTTTTTACTTTTGAAACTGCACCTGTGTTTAGGCACTCACATTGTCATGCAAATAATATTTCAGTTTCCTTTTATATAAATTTATTTTTTGAAAAAGTTTTTTTAAGTTGAAACAAATTAGTTTCTTCAAAAATATTATAGATGTTTTTTGTTCATTCATCTCAATTTATTTCTGATATGATAAAATTATCACTTTCATAATTCTGTATCATACAATAAAAAATTTTAAAGGACAAAACGAAATTTTATAAAGTTTTAATGAATGAATTTAAATTTAATCAAACAAGATTAAATCATAAATTATTAATAAATGAACATACATAAAAAATATGATTTAAAAAAATGTTAATAAAATTAAAAGTAACTTATATAATATCTAATTACTTAAAAAGGAAATTTTTATTTAAGGAACTTATAAAAATGTTCATATAATTACATATGAAAAAGATAGATTATACATAATAAAATTTGCGTATGTAAAGTGTAAAATGCAGTTGGATTCTAGCAGAGTCCATATCCTTGGCACAAATAATTTCAGTTGGCGATTAATTTCGCCAGTCTTGGTCCTACTTTGATACACTAGGTATGATAAACCTGACTATTTCTAGAATCCTTATTTCACCATTTTGTTCTGCCTTTGCCCAGTTTGTCACCAAGTGTGTGGGCTCTCCTAGGACTTTATCTCCCACCACTTTATTTTAAATAAAGTGTATCTTACAGACTAAAATAAAATTTGATTTTTTTTGTACAATTCAATGGTTGTTATCCAGTATTCATGTAATAAAGCTAAATAAAAGTCTGGAAATTTAAAGGAATTTTTTAAAAAAATTAATAAAAGAGAAAAAAAAAGTTATAATTTAAAATGTTAATGTGTGATTTCCATTTTTTAATTTTTCTTCTCTCAAATCTCTTGTTACTTTATACATCTAATTATTTTTCAATTAATATCTCATATAATTGTAAAGGAAAAAATTGGTCTAAAAAGAAGAGTGAATAATCTCATTTAGGTGTTATAAAACATTTGAACACCCGTAGTGTTAAACACTACAGTTGTTCTATAAAAAAATCATTATCAGTACTCTCATATTGTGAAATAGAATAATTGCACTTATTCTGATAAGTGCTTAAAAAATATTAAAAAAACCCAACCATTCCCAGTGTTTAAAAGTCACTATGTGGACCCTTTCACTCTAAAGAGTACATTAATGCTAACCTGCTAAAGACTAATGTGTTCGTTTTTTCCACTTTTTCATGACAGTGTTATTACACAGGTACAATATAGAAAATAAAATGATTGCTATATTTGCCTATGTGATGTTTTATTGAAACATAAGCATAAATATCAAAACTTAATAAATTAAATCAACAATAGGAGAAAATATATAAAGATAATTATGCATACTTAAATGTGTTAACAGGAAAAAAAATACGTTTATTATATGCATATATATATATATATATATATATATATTGTGTGTGATTGATTTATTTTTAATTATTTGTTAACAAAATTATTTCATTAAACGAGAATTATGGAGCAAATATGTTATTTAGTAGGAAATATATCGTTTATATTAAGTAAAACTCGTTAAAAATGACTAATAAAACAAGTTTGTTTTAACTCTCTTGTTTTTTAAAATTAATGTCTTATTCTAATGCATGTTTTTTTGCGCTAAAAATATATAATGGAATGAATGAAAATTTAGAAGAGGTGGATTACATCTCCATTTAAATACATGATTTTTTAATGTGTAAAATGATTAATAGAATTTATTCATTGTTGGGAATTACATTTGTCATGAATATTTATAATTTTAAAAGAAAATAATGGATTGTCTCATGTGAAATATGATACAATCACAAATTCTAGGGATAAAAAAAAAATACCCTTATTTTCATGAATAATGTATTAAAATGAAATCAGCATAAATGAATATTAGAAGCAGGAAATAAATAAGTTTTGTCGAGATTCGAAGATGTTATTCTATAAGAAAAATTTTGAAAGTGATATTTGATCCAGTTTTTATGATCCATCATTGTCTGAACGCAATTACTAGTTATGAAAATCTATTGATTTTGTTACAAATTTCTGCGGTTACAATTTACTACAGCTGCATAATAGTAACATGTCTCCTGTTCTGGTGCATTGATGCTATAATCGAATCCTACTAATTAAAACATCTCCGTGGAACTTAAACCATACAAACTTGTTTAGTATAATTTGTGAAATCTGGTTAGTGCACTGGGACACAATTTGGGATATATATATGGTCCTCGGTGAGCTCTCATCTTTAATTGGTTTAGGTTTGTTCAGCAACTCATAAATGAGCTTGTTGTGTTGCGAACTGTTAACCAATCATTTAATCTTTACATCTGCATTAATGTATTTTGTGTCATGAATCACTCTAATAAGACTCAATATACGTGACAATATTAACATTCTTATCTAAGTTTTTTAGTTCCACTGTTCGTACAACATTGGTAGAAAGAGTTATCTTTTCTTACAATGAAATTATCGCGTTATGTGGATTTTCGATGGACTATAGATAAAACTGGAAAATTAAATGATACCTACCCATTGTGCTTTTAAATGCAAATGACGTTCACACAATTTTTTTACGATAATTTTAAAATAAAAATTTAAGTGGCATTAAATTGTTATAAGGCTTCATTATCATCTGCTGCATTAAAATGATTCTTTGCTTTAAAAAGTCATTGAAAAATTAACAATGGATCGAAGGCTGTATATTTTCGCTATCCGAAGAAAAATACTCTTATTCAGTTACTAAATAAAGATGTAAAAATCATGGTTTTTTAATATTTCTATATACACATAAAATAAGTGACTTAATTAATATGAAAAGAGGGGGGGGAAACGTCAAAGTTTACATTTGGTTGGAGAAAATGTATATCCGGTTAAATTGCGCTTTAGTTCTCCTACTTCGCTAACTCACGAATTTGAAGCGTTTTTTCGCGCATGCTCATTAATTACTCTTTTGTTTTAACCTTTTCATTGGTCGCTAATTAAGTTTCACTTTGAACTAGCGGTAGAATTTTTTACATGGCGTCAGCAATTTTGAAAACGCGCCAAGTAGGGGATCTAAAAGCGCATTTTCACCGTATATCCAAGAAAGGTATGTACAACTCTTATTAAAGCTAAAGTTGCATCTCATGTTTTAAAGATAAATCCTACTATCAAAAGAACGATTGCAAAATCTTTAAATATCTCTGCTGGAACAGTGAACAAAATTATAAAATTTGATTTAAAATTAAAGCAAAAAAGCACGATGTTCATCACCATAAATCGAAACATGGTTCTCAGCGTAAGATGATGTGCAGACTATTAAATGAAAATTATTTGGTGGGTAAAAAATAGAAATATGTAGTTATACAATGGAGGAAACTTGAATATATATGTATATATATCTGTCTGCAAAAAAATAAGATCGATTTACTAACGGAAAAGAAAAGAAGACAAGTTGATAAAACGTAACAAATTGGCTTAGAGGAAACAAGAAAAGTTTTCTTAAAGGTTTTATGGTTATTACTGGAAAACTTAAAATAAAAAAGTAGAAAAAAATGTCAAAAATTAATTTGGATTATTATCAGAAGTATTTTTTAACACCTATTTCAAAGAAGTTTCATTCGTTTTCCCAAATAATCTTCGCTGTGTTAAGTCCCATTAGAATAAGGCTCTAAGCCATACCTCTAAATCTAATGCTTCATATTTTGAAAAAATGAAACCGGAATTGGAAATATTCTTTTAAATGCATCCCACTCAAGACCCCAGACGTTTCACCTATGGATTACTCTGCATTTGGACTTAAAACAAACCCTTTATAAGAGGCATCCTAAAACATTGGATGGACTTTGGAAAAATGAAGGAGGAGTGGAATATAATATACCAGCCTTGATTTTTTTTAAGAAAAGAACTTTTATCTTGGGAAAATCAAGAAGTGATATGATAGTTCAGAGAGGGGGCTATCAGATTAAACATAATAGAAAATATAATTTTTATTCAATTATATACCTTTGCAAAGTCATTGCAATAATATGTTAATATTCTCTGTATATATTTATTTTGCCATGAAACTACTAGTTTACTCTAACCACGTTTGGTTTAGTTTATCTTTCTGTATCTATTTTGGCACACGTGGGTAAATTCAAATGAAATCTGCTTATAGAGATTCCAAATCACTACAAACATTTATAATCAATGTGAGAATTGAATCCACAATCTGTTGAAGTGAAGGACAGAGCGTGTATCACAATCAATTGTCAGCTCGATGGGTTACCAGTGCGATTAGAGTATATTTTATTTGTGCACCTATTGAGACTATTGATAATTTTGAATTGCTATTGAGTATCGATCCTTCACTTAGGCCATCACCTCACACCAATTAGAAGACATCGCAAACAATAAATCCTATTAAAAAATTATTTTCAGCTGGAGCTGGGTAGGATTCTCGACTTTTCACAAAAGCCCTCTTAAGTATTTTTAAAGATTTATTGTTATTAATTACTTCGTCTAATTCACGGTTCTTGTAAGGTTTCAAATAATTAAAAAAAGTTACTTTATTCAAGAAAGCCTATGGTTTTCTTCCAAATTAGTAAACGTTATAATTCTCAAAGCGGCCTACTCTGTCTAGTAGTCAGCGTGCCTGACTGTGGATAGGGGGGGTCTGGGTTGGAATCCTGGTTTGGGCATGGATATACTTTCTCTCTCCTGTCTTTATTCTTTCCTTGTATGAATGAAGTGTGAATAGTTACCTACCCTATAAACGGGTTCCTATGGGATGTGTGTTTATTTGCATAAAAAACTCCATCTCCAGTTATCCACTTCAATGTTGAGCTACAAGCATATTAACATAGAGCTTCAAAATATTCGTCATAATTTAACTTAACTTCAAAGGGCTTTTTATAAAGTCAGCATTATCCTGACAGCCCTTTGTGGGCCTGGGCCTTCCTCAGATGGCCTCCCAATCTGCCTTTCTCCCAGCAATTGATCTATAGTTCTTTACTTTTAGGATGGCAAAGTCCTCATCCACACAGTCTTTCCATCTCTTTTTGGGACTTCCTCTTGGTCTTTTATAAGAGGGGGTTGCATTAAAAACTTTTAATGCTGTTCGTTCTGGGCTCATTCTTACTACATGCCCTGCCCATCTCACTCTGCTTAGTTTTATAGACTTTATAATATCATTGTCATTAAAAATCTTATATATTTCAAAATTGTATCTTTTTCTCCAGTTGTTATTACCGAAAACAGCGCCAAAGATGGTTCGCAGGACCTTTCTTTCGAAGGTCGCTAATATCTTTTTACAAAGTCAAATATCATTAATAATGCTTATAGTTAATATATTAGGCTGGGGGAAAAGAAATCCATTATTTTTACGTGAACTTTACGTAACTTCTTTTGGATTCGCTTTGTAAAAAGGTTTAAAACAGCTTTCATGTAGATTTTTAGGTCTTGCGCGTTACGACTGCTGACATGCGGTTAACTTCGATCATTTTTGATATTTTATAGACATTTTCGACGATGCTGTATCCACATGCGAGGTGCATCTCTAACATCAAAAATACCCGAATGGAATCGACGAAACAAAAATTGTACGTAACTGGTTGTTACAGTCTTATATAGGACGATAAACACCTTTCACAATTTTAGGCACCCGGCTATCTTTTTCGCCGTTACAAGAGAAAAACGAAAATGTATCGAATTTTCTGTTTGTTGTCTTCCATTCTTAAAACCTTGTACTCGTAACTGAATTAATCAAACAAAAAACCGCAAGAAGATATTTTAGTGTCAAATGTCACCTTTCCAACGAGCATAAATCTGAAATTGTTTGATAGATACCTCACGAGATATCGATCACTACAGACGTCTACCGAAAAAATGATGGATTACTTTTTCCCCAACCTAATACATAAATAAATTTAAAAATAAAAAGCAATTAATGAATAATAAAATTAAATCTATGTATTCCCTAAATGTGCATTGTTACTTCAAATATTTCTTCTAGTGCATCGTATAGGCAGATTAGTTTGGCATACCTTAGGTTACCGACCCTGATGAAGTTTCTTAAAAAAAATCAAAAATGCTAGAATTATTGTTGCGGAAACTAACAGTTATTTTAATAAGTGTTGAATACGGAAGTTCAATAATTCTAATTTATAGTTTATATTCACAAAATTTGCTCGTTTTAGGTTCCTATTTATACATAAATGCACAACAGTATGAAAATTAATATGATATTATCGCACATAATTTTTATTATACATATAGTTTAAAATATTTATTAAAAATTAAAAGATATTTCTCTCTTTTGGCTGTGATAAACGTTCAAGTGTTTTTATTCATTTATATAAAATACAAATTTGTTGATGTTGAGAACTTAGAATATTTATAATACACGCAGTTTGATTTTAATTCCTCTTACAAAATTGTAAATAAATCTTTAATTTCATCGAGGTCAGGCGTGTTTCCAGTTCATTGAAGAACGTTGATTTGATTTCTTCTGGTAGATTATGATTTGTGATGTGGAAAAATCAAGAGGAAGAATACTATATTTAAAAGAAATTTGTTTTTGATCATTATACGGACCATATCATTCTTTAATCTTTGAACACAAATTTAGCATTCGTCATATCATTGATGCAATCTACGTATTTCTTTAATCTTTAAAAATTTGTTTTAAATTCTTGCTAGTTTGGATTAAGTGCTTTGCTGAAAGCATAAATTATTTTCTAGCTTGCTACACTTACATAATCTTAACCGATAAAATGAATTCCGTTAGAGAAAATTCACCTTTTTTCTATTTATTTTATTCCTCTAGAAGCCGGATGGTTAGCCTCGGTTCTTTCTTGTCTTTTGTTCAATAATTCGTAGGTTATAATTCCACATTGGACTTGGATGTTTGTCGGGGTTCGAAATCCACTTTAAATCTCAGTCTAATTAGCCCTCGTGTGCAAAAAAACGTTCTTTGAGCGACGAACAAACCAAACTTATCCATTTAAAAACTGATAGTTGTGTGACTATACGATCAGCTTTGGCATCGTATAGTGGACAAGCTCGGTCGAAGACCGTTCAATATTCACTGCTTAAATTGCCTTCTGGAAGAACTTCATAAGTAGTGGATCATATTTACTTGTCGCAATAGGAAACCTGGAAAACTCCAAAGCACTCACCCCGACAAATATGCAAAGTGAAGGCAGAAATGCAATAGCTATTTCTCTTTGTTCAACACATCCTGGGATCGATAGAAATATTTCTCTCTGAAAAGTGGTGTACTACTCCTGAGCCTTTTACGACCAGCTAAAAAAAATTCCAATAGAAAATCCGGAAAACTCCCAAGCACTCACCCAAACAAATATGCAAAGTGAAGGCAGAGATGCAATAGCTATCCTTCGTTGTTCAATACTTCCTGGGATCGATAGAAATATTTTTCTTTGAAGAGCGGTGTACTATCACTAAATCCTTCTACGATGAGCTTTAAAAAAATTGCAATAAAAAACCCGGAAAACTCCCAAGCACTCACCCCCACAAGCATGTAAACTGATGGCAGAAATTCAACAACTATTTCTCGTTATTCAACACTTCCTGATATGGATAGAAATATTTCTCTCTGAAGAATGCTGTACTACCACTGAGCCTTTTTAAGAGCAGCTAAAAAAATTCCAATAGAAAATCCGGAAAACTCCCAAGCACTCACTCAAACAAATATGCGAAATGAAGGAAGAAATACACAGCTATCTCTCGTTGTTCAACACTTCCTGGGATCGACAGAAATATTTCTCTTTGAAGAGCGATATACTACCACTGAGTCCTTTTACGACTAGCTTAAAATTACGTTATCCTCTTAACCATATGAGTTCCAAGAAAAGGATAATTTCCATAAATAAAATCCATATTATAGTTGGTCATCAAATTTTTGACCTAAGTTTAGAGGAATAGTTGCAAAGAATGGTGTGAAAATTATATAAATATGTCGATAGCTGACTAAGTTAGAATAAAAGCTGTTTCATTTTGGAATTTTGATTGCTTTGTTTGTAAGTAGTTTAAAACATAACTAACGCTGATATGAACTAAGTAATGTTGTTTACACTGAAATGTAACTCATTTAAGCGATGTGATTTTCCACTTCGGAACTTCATTCGCTTCAAGAAAGTGTTTTTTTCTTTAGTCGCTCTGGGATTAGAGAAAATTATATTTATAGCTTCGAGTTTTTTCTACATTTCTGTATTTTTTTAACAATGATTATTTTTTGACTTCCGAAATAGCATTTTTTTCCATTGCATTGTATTTATGCTTTCCTCAATACACTGTGACAGCATGCAGCTGAATTTTTAACAATTTCGTAAATAAAAAAGAATTTTAAAACGTTCGGCGTTAGAATTTGATCGCGGATGAAAAGAGAAATTTAATAAATCGGCTTGTATGCTTAATAAATTCCTTACTAAAAGAAGAATTTTCAAGATTTCCAATTTCCAAGATTCCAATTTTTATCAATTCCACACATGATTCGATTTATTTTCAGCTGTTTATATCTGCAAACAGATTCCTTTTGTGTCAATGTTTTAAAAAAGTTAAGTAAATGGTAAATACGTAATTTTTGCAAATTAGAATTTTTCATTGAAAGTTGTGTACTCGTTTTCTGTTGGAAACTATGGCTTTTTACCTTATAGTAAAGAGAGTATTTTGTTTATAAATATTAAAACCTAAAAAAATATAATTTCTGATAATTTTTTCATTTCTTTATGAATGAGTTGTCAAAATTTTTTTCAGTGCTTGAAGAGGTTTACAAATACCAAAGAAAGTAATTCGTACATAAATATTCTAAAAGTAGTATTATGATTAGTTTTTATATTTTTTTAATATATAAATAAATGATTAAATGCCTATATTAAAAAAATATTCAAAAATAAATATTTATATTATTTAGCTTAATTTGCATACTATTACATATTATGTACATTTAAAAAAATATTTAATTAATTATTTAACACCTTTTAGTAGATAGCGTAATAATCAAAGTCTTTTATAAAATATTTGAATGCTTACTAATATTGGCTCTCAGTAGAATTTTTATGCAATTTTTGTGCTTTGTTCAAGTGGAGTAATGGATTTAAATTTGGAAATTCCTAAGAATCTATCTCGATGGATAAGTATACTGAAAGTAAAACCACAACTCCAAACCCAATTTTCATTCTTTAAAACCAATAAGCATTGAAAGTAGAACCTTTCATTCTCAAGAACACGTCATTATTACTAAGCTACACTGGAATTTTTTTTATTAGATATATGATGTAATGAATAAACTAATGATTATTTAAAAGTATTTCAACTCTTTTGATGATCCATAATGTAAAATCTTCCAGATGAATTGTTAACAGATAGAGGGCCATATTCGTGTGTTACAAAAGAGGAAACCAAGAAAACTCCCAAGCATCCACTCTGAGGGATATGTACGTGAGAAGCTGTCCTCCATTATTGAGAATGAGATCTTTCACTTTGAAAAGCTCGGTGAGCTTTCTTTTAAGTAGTTATTTTTACTTCATGAAGGCTGTTGAAAACCTAACTCCCTAAAGTAGTCTCCTGTAGTAAGTCCTTTAAACCACCCTTTTCCTGGAGAACTTTTCATTAATAGTGGATTATATTCAGGTATCGCATGAAAGAAATCCAGAAAAAAAATATTTTTAGCAAACATTCTGACGGATATGCAAAAAAAAAAAAAAAAAAAAAAAAAAAAAAAATTATCGCACCCATCTCTTATTTCTCAATGTTGTTGTTGCTGTTTTTGATGACACTTGGCAACGCCAAGCCCGCCCATCAGAGACTAGGCGAATGAAGTCAGAGAGAGCGTCTTCCGTTTTTCAATAGAGCACCCTCATACGAAGGTGGAAGTACGACTTTTGGCTCAGAGATGGCAGCACCAATTGAATCTTCCAATTTAGAGATTGAAACCAGTGAAGACCCATAGCCTGGCTCCAACCACCCCCAGAGGTATTAATTTGTAATGGGAACATGGAGGACATTACGACCCGACAGATTTAACGTGCCCCAGTCGCCATTAGTGAACACGACGGATCTTCGGCTTAGCCGGGATTCGAACTTACCACGTTTTGGTAACGAGAACGACACCCTAACCAACCAGGCCACCTCGGCCATTTCTCAATGTTGTGGTCATGATCGAACCTAGGACCTTCAGCTCCGAAGTGTCCAATCCTACCACTTAACCACAGTTTAAGTTTATTTACTTAAGTAAGAAAGAAAATGCACTCAATTTAAAGAGTAATGGCTAAATTTCAATATGTATAGTAACATTTTAGCCCATTGAAATATCTGCACAGTGAACGAGACAACTTTGACTTCTCGAAAACAAAGATATTAATTTGATTGATGATCTGTGAAGAAAACAAAACGCATTTTTTGTTTACAAATGTTAAAGCCCTTTTTGTATTTTATACTTGATTTGTGATGGTTAAATTCTTCAGCGATTGCCTCAGAATTGTCTTCGACGAAGCGTATTGCCTGCAAGAATGAATGAAGCCATCCTGGAAAAATTTTTATCTAAGCACTTCGGTTCGTGACTTATTTCCTGATTTTTATGATAACACAATCGTGCTTTTCGTCATTTATTCTCGAATGTATCCTGCAGCTCGGAAAGGGATTTTCCGGTCGGTCGACCCCTGTCGGAATATGGTTCACCAACTCACTTTCCCTTGAGGCTTGTAAACTTCGCCCAAGTGTGTAAACAATTAAATTGCTCGGGAGTTACGAACTTTTGAAGGTCTCTTTACTTTCTCTTTGAAGTTTTTTCCCTGGGAGAATTCGGTGGGAAATTCCGACCAGTGTTTTGATACTTTATTGCGGGAAAGAGCCAAATTATAATATGAGGCACACCTTAAATGGAAGAGTTTTGGGTTACAGAAAAATCGAATTTCCTTTACTAACCTCGAATGAATTAAATTTCAATCCATGTTTGCAAATATTAGGTTGGGGAAAAAGAAATCAATTATTTTAACGTCAACTTTTTGTAACTTCCTTTCAGATTCGCTTTGTAAAAAGGTTTAAAACAGTTTTCATGTAGATTTTTAGGTCTTGTGCGAAGCTACGACTGCTGACATGCTGTCAAGTTTGATAATTTTTTATATTTTATAGACATTCTCGACGATGTTGTATCCATGCGAGGTGCATCTTTAGCATCCAAATACCCAAACGGAATCGACGAAACCAAAATTGTGCGTAACTGGTTGTTACAGTCATATATAGGACGATAAACACCTTTCACAATTTTAGCCACCTGGTTAGCATTTTCGCCATTATAAAAGAAAAACTAAAATGTATCGAATTTTCTGTTTGTTGTCTTCTATTTTTAAATCCTTGTACTCATAACTGAATGAATCAAACAAAAAACCGCAAGAGAATATTTTAGTGTCAAATGTCACCTTTCCAACGAGCATAAATCTGAAATTGTTTGATAGATACCTCATGAGTTAGCCATCACTACAGACGTCTACCGAAAAAATAATGGATAACTTTTTCCCCAAACTAATATTAACTTAAAATCCTCAGTTTAGTGGAGGATATATTTTTTTAAGTTATACAAATACATTGGAAATATACCATACATATAATTCAAATACTTTTGAAGCTATTAATAATTTATTCAGAGTGCCTGAATGCGGATAGGGGGGTCTGGGTTCAAATCCCGGTAAGGGCATGGATGTACTTTCTCTTTCTCTCTCTCTCTCCTGTCTTTATCCTTTCCTTGTGTGAATGAAGTGTGAATGGTTGCCTATCTTATAAACCGGTTCCTATGGCATGTGTCTTTATTTGTATAAAAAAAATCATCACCAGTTGTTCTCTTCAATGTGAGCTACAAGCATATCAGCAAAGAGCTCCAAAAACGTCCGTCATAACCTAACCTAATCATTTATTATGTACAATCTCTAATAGAAACTAAACTAGTGGCTGGTTGGTTGGTTGGGCTTTCTGGCGCAAGGTCCAAAAAGGACAAGCTGCGCCAAAACTTTGTTTTCCTAAATCATTCATATATTTTAGAAAACCCAAGCAACATTAAAATCAAATTAAAATACAAAAAACAGTGTAAATAATTAGTTTAAAATTAATTATATTTAAAAAATGGCAAATATAATTTTAAAACTTAAATAAAATGAAGGAAACCTATTCCCCTCGAAAAGGGAAAAAGGTTTCTATGAGGTGGCTGACCCACCAAATCAAACATGGTTAAAATATTTGTTTTTAAAAATGTATAATGATAAAGGTTAAAATCTGGACTTGAAATTAAAATATGATAAACAGAGTATGGTTCATCACACGTTTCACACCATGGATTCAATTCATTTAAAAACAAATGTCTGTGTATGAAACGTGTGTGTCTGATACGAAGGCGAGTTAAAAAAAACATCTGCTCTTCGTAGCGGTAAAATAGACAATGAGGTGACGGATGAGAAAATAGTATGTAATTTGTTGACAACCTGCATATTCCACGATTCCTGAAACTAGTGGCTGAACTGTGAACACAATAGTATTCATTTCAACAGTTTGTGGGTTCGAATCTCATCGCAGGTATGAGCGCTTGTAACAGCTTTAAATCCCCTTTGATGTGTATATGATGAATTAGCACTCTTGTTTAAAAAAAAAATTTGGAGGCGATTGGCAACATAATTTTAAGATATCTTTAAATTAATAAATTTTTTAATCTTTAAATTAATTTATGTAAATAATATGAAATAGGCTTCGAAAAATATCTTTAAAAGTTCTGCTTTAATTTTTTTTTAATATCTTTAAATTTTTTAATATCTTTAAATTTTTTTTTTTATAGAAATTGGTGTTATTTTTATAAAAATAATGTTAAAAACTTACATTTGCATCAGAAAATGCATGGATTCTCACAGAAATGTTTTTATATATTTTAAGATGAAAAATTTCCCATAAATATGTGTCAAATGTATATGAAGCTATTAATCATTTATTATGTACAATCTCTAACAGCGACTAAATTTGCGGCTCAACTGCAAACACAGGGATCTTTATTACAGCAGTTTGTGGGTTCGAATCCCATCTCAGGTATAATTATTCATAATAAATGTGAATCTCCTTTGATCTATAGATCCATGATGTCTTATTCAAAAAATAATTTGGAATGCGACAGCCAACATTGTTTCAAGATATCAATAAATTTTTAAATCTTTAAATTATTTTATGTAAATAGTAAGAAATAGGTTTTGAAAAAAATATAAAAAAGTTCTGCTTTAGAGCTCTGTTTCATAGAAATCGGTGTTATTTTTATAAAAATAACGTTAAAAATTTATATTTGTATCAGAAAATGCATGATTCAAATGTATGTTTTTATAAATTTTAAGGTGAAATTATTTTCCATGAAATAAAAAAAAAACATGAATTGAAATAAAGTATTTAACCAGATATAACAAGAATAATATAAACAGTAAAAAATGGGGACCAAAAATAAACAGGTGACGTTTTTTTCCTTTATATGTAGAAAATTTTGATGTCATTAGTGTAAATATTCCAAAATAAAACGGTTAACGGTTGGGTGGAGTTCAGACTAACCTTTAGACGATTGTTATCAAAATAAAATAATTGAACACAAGAAAATATAACAATTATCTTTCAGAAATGAAAAATGTGTGATATACTTTGTAACTAACGGATTAGAAATAAAAAAAAAATCAATGTTTAAATTAAACTAATAACAAATTAAATTTAAATGGGGTAAAAATTATGAAAAAGTTCATAAAACTGAAAAATAAGTTCTTTTGAACAAAAATGTATTATTGTATTTCAAGTATTATGTATATTTATTTAATTTACAAAAGAAAGTTTTAATTTCATATTTTAGAAACATCATGCCTTTATTTGGTACTTTATAATGGGTAACTTAACACCTGTTGTTGTTACTAATAGCATTTGGTAAAGCCAAGTTCCCCCATCTGGGATTGGGCGAATGAAGTCAGAAAAAGCGCGTTTTTCCTTGTAGAACAGAGCACCCCCTTACAAGGGTGGAAGTATGACTTTTGCTCAAAGATGGCAGCACCATCTTTGAGCAAAAGTTGGTGAGTTTGGATGGTCTTCCAATTTAATGATAGGAAGCCATAGAAGACCTAAGATCACACTCCTAACATCTCCAGAGGTATTAATTTGAAATGGGAACATGAAGGACATCACGACTGCGACAAATTTTACATACCTCAGTCGCCATTAGTGAACAATACGGATCTTCAAGCCGGGATTCGAACTCACTACCTTCCGGTAACGAGAACGATGCCCTAACCAACCAGGACACCACAGTCACCATTTAACACCTGAAACCTCTTGGAAGATTTTTTAATACCGGCCTCGTACTGATTTCCGTCAGGATTTATTATGAACAGAATTATTCACATGTCGCAAGAACGAAAACTTGGAGATCTCCCAAGCACCCACCATAACCGTCATACATGCAAAAAAATCTATTTTGCTCTTCTTCTTATTCAACAATAGCCGCTTCGAACCTGGAATCTTTTTCTTTGATGACTGCAGATCTAGCAATTTATTGTAGAGGGGCAAATATTATTCTTTCTCGTGGACACTGAGTGGCAGTCAGAATAACAAACGATTATTGGTATAAGCCATTTGATATTCACATAGTTTTCCAGAAGAACTTTTAATCGATAATGAGTTGTATTCAAGTGTCGCAAGGTAGAAAATAGGGAAAATTCCCTAACACCTACCTGGATAAGTGTTCATATGGAAGGCAGAAGTACATCTATTTTCTGTTATCCAACAATGGATGGAACATAATCCGGTATCTTCCACAGCAAAGAGCTCAGCCCTACTGTTAAGCGATTGTGAATCTTGAATATAAAGATAGAATTCTAAGGGAATCTTGTCCCTTCCTTTAGAATACTCTTCTTTTATCCCTACTTTTAAGATCTAAGTTTTAGAATGTTGTTGTTACTTAAGACATTTGGCGCAGCCAAGTCCTCCAGTCAGGGACCTGGGGAAGGAAGTCAGAAAAAAGTTGTTGTTGTTGTTAATGACATTTGGTAACGCCAAGCCCGCCCGTCACAGAGATTAGGCGAATGAAGTCAGAGAGAGCGTCTTCCGTTTTTCAATACAGCACCTTCGTACGAAGGTGGCAGTATGACTTTTGGCTCACAGATGTCAGCACCACATGAGTCTTCCAATTTTAGAGATTGAAATCAGTGAAGACCCAAAGCCCTGCTCCAACCACCCCCAGAGGTATTAATTTGTAATGGGAACATGGAGGACATAGCGACCCGACGGATTTAACATGCCCCAGTCGCCATAAATGAACACGATTGATCTTCGGCTAAGCCAGGGTTCGAAATCACCACTTTTTGGTAACGAGAACGACGCCCTAACCAACCAGGCCACCGCGGCCTCAGTCTGAAAAAGTGTCTTCCGTTTTTGAACATAGCCTCCACGAGGGTGGAAGTACGACTTTGACTGATAGATGGCAGCACCATCTTGGTCTTTCAATTTAGGGATAGGAAGCCAGAAAAGACCCAAGATCAGGCACCAAACACCCCCAGTCGTATTAATTTTGGAATAGAAACATGCAGGATATTGTGACCGTGACATAGTTTGCGTGCCCCAGTCACCATTAGTGAACACTAAGTTTAGAATAAATCATATTATTGACGCATGAATCAAAAGGAAAATCAGCAAATTTGCTTTTGAGAAGCGGTCATCTGAAGTAAACATAGAAATTTTAGATGTATGACTAAATAATACCTTGATCAGCGATATGAAGTTAAATGGTGCGAAATTATTTAATTCCACTCTCGTCTGGGACTTCTGAAAATGAGAAAAAAGCATAAATGCGAAATAATAAAATTAGTTTGCAATAATATATAAAAATTTTAAAATAAAAGGCTTAATGATTGGCTTTAGTTATTAAAATGATATACATTTGTTTTTATTTTGGATCATTTTATACTAAACTCATACTACATATATATTTATTTTTGATTAGAATTTAGATTGGATAAAGTATTTTATTTAATCATAAATAAATTTCATTTTAGTTTTTTTTTTTTTTTTTTTTTTTTTTTTTTTTTTTGAAAGCATTTGTAAAATTATTGTTTACACTAAACTTTTTTCTTACAGAAACAGGAAATTTTGCATACTATTTCGAATTTAAATTACAATGGTAATTTAATTTTTTTTATTCAAGTACATTATAATTTACACATAAAAGAGTCATTTCAAATTGACATGCAAGAGTATTGTTCAATATAATAATTAAATGAATGGTACTATATAAATAACCAAACAAAATAATCCAACACATTTTCTGTAACTGAAGCTGCTGATTTAATTAATTTTAAATTTACCTTCTCATTAATTGAGTTAAATTTTTAAAATTTCATTTAAAAAATTAAAAGATAGAACTTATTTCACAAGCTATAAATTTTTCAAATTTAAATTACATAGATAATTTTTAATTTGTATAAATTATATATATATTAGGCTGGAGAAAAATAAATCCATTATTTTTACGTGAACTTTTTGTAACTTCTTTCAGATTCGCTTTGTAAAAAGGTTTAAAACAGTTTTCATGTAGATTTTTAGGTGAAGCTACGACTGCTGACATGCTGTCAAGTTTGATAATTTTTGATATTTTATAGACATTCTCGACTATGATGTATCCAACCGAGGTGCATCTTTAGCATCCAAATACCCAAACGGAATCGACGAAACAAAAATTGTACGTAACTGGTATTTACAGTATTATATAGGACGATAAACACCTTTCACAATTTTAGCCACCTGGTTAGCATTTTCGCCATTAAAAAAGAAAAACTAAAATGTATCGAATTTTCTGTTTGTTGTCTTCCATTTTTAAAACCTTGTACTCATAACTGAATGAATCAAACAAAAAAACGCAAGAGGATATTTTAGTGTCAAATGTCACCTTTCCAACGAGCATAAATCTGAAATTGTTTGATAGATACCTCACGAGATATCGATCACTACAGACGTCTACCGAAAAAATAATGGATAACTTTTTCCCCAAACTAATATATAACTAATAATTCATATAACTGTGAATGTGACTATATATGTTCATAATTACTGTTAAATTTAACATAAGAATTGAATAATAATTAAAAGAATTGAATAATAAGCATGTAAATCACATATCTATTGTATATTTTTTGAATATCGATCTTTCTGTATCCGAAATAATCGATCAGATTATAAAACAAGCAAATATTTATAATTAGGTAGATTATTTTATTTTAATCGAAGAATAGAAATATATAGTTAGATCGATTATTCTATTTTTTAATCGAAGAATAATATAATTCTTTCACCACACCTACGCAGTTACACTGACATTAGTTGTTTACTTCGATTATTGTGATTAATGAATGTTATTTGTTATTACGTTTACGACTATTGAGTCCTTCATGATACCGTCATGCCCTCTGGCGTTATTAAAGTTCTTAAGTCCATGATACATGGATCCGTGCAAAGGCTATTCGTCGAAATCATCTGCCTCGGAATAAAACGATGGGTTCCTTTTTTATTTATTTATTTTTTCTATCATTACAAAGGTCGGCACTCTTGGATATATGCGTACGATCTTGTGTGACTGGGTCACGATGACATTCAGTAAAACTGGATCATGGCGATCGAATAAAAACGTCTCAATGTCGCACGCTTTTACACAAAATCTCTAAATTCACACGTAGTGAATCTTTTTAATCGGATGTGATAGGATAAAGCATTTTTTTTTTACGTAATACTGAAGCAATAAATTTTATGATTATAAAAAAAATCTATTTAGTTATTCGAAATTCTTTTTTATTTGAAAATAAACCGCTTGAAGATTTTTTCTTCTCATATATTAGATTGGGGAAAAAGAAATCCATTATTTTTACGTGAACTTTATGTAACTTCTTTTGGGTTCGCTTTTTAAAAAGGTTTAAAACAGCTTTCATGTAGATTTTTAGGTCTTGCGCGTTACGACTGCTGACATGTGGTTAACTTCGATCATTTTTGATATTTTATAGACATTTTTGACGATGCTGTATCCACATGCGAGGTGCATTTCTAATATCAAAAATACCCGAACGGAATCGACTAAACAAAAATTGTACGTAACTGGTTGTTACAGTTTTATATAGGACGATAAACACCTTTCACAATTTTAGCCACCCGGCTATCTTTTTCGCCGTTACAAGAGAAAAACTAAAATGTATCGAATTTTCTGTTTGTTGTCTTCCATTTTTAAAACCTTGTACTCGTAACTGAATTAATCAATCAGAAAACCACAAGAAGATATTTTAGTGTCAAATGTCTCCTTTCCAACGAGCATAAATCTGAAATTGTTTGATAGATACCTCACGAGATAGCGATCACTACAGTCGTCTACCGAAAAAATAATGGATTACTTTTTCCCCAAACTAATATTTTCACAATTATTTTAAAATTTTTATGGTAAAAATATATTTGTTACGTTTTTCTGTTAATTAAATGCGTTTTTAAGCGTATAATAGTTTTAGGAATAACCTTGTAAAATAAATTTCGTTTTTATTTTTAACTATATAATGGTCTATATGTATTAGATAAATATATTTTTGGTCACCGTCTTCTCATTCAAGAAAAAATAAAGGAGTATTGAGATCTTTTCCTCCATCATAATTACTTAAAATAAAAGATTTAATTAATTACTTAAAAATTTATTTATTCTCTCTTTCCCTCTCAATTTTTACGAAATGCGTTAATAAAAGAATAAATCAATTTATTAGAAATACATTATTTCGAAAAAAAATATGACTTATATGGAGTATTTATTTTTACAAAAAATTCAAGTTGAAATACTTCTAATTATTAATCCTATCAGTACATGAAATTTGCTAAATTTTTTGAATACAGCATATTGAATTTATTCTCGAAATTTTTCGTTTTACTAGGTCTACGTGTAAAATATATAAAATTTTATCTAGTATTTATAAAAATTAATTAATGATTAATGTTATAAAAATTAATTGACTTTTATTCATTTTCAATGTTTTTTATTTTACTCACATGGGAATACTATGCATTTTTAAGAAAGTGAACCTATATTCAGGATTTAAAAATTAGTTAAATAATTGTTGTAATAAACAATTATTTAACTAATTTTTACACATAATAGATTTTACAATTTTAGTAAAGTGTTAATTACTGAAATAATTTATCACTTAGTAATTTTTCAAAAGTGAGCTTAAGCTAAATATAAGTAATAATAAATTTATTTATATTTAATCTACTATAAAATATGATATGATTAGTCGAATAATTACAGCGAAAGCATGTAATAATAATTTTTTAAACTAACAAATAATTTACACTAATTATTTGCTAGTTTAAAAATTATTATTATGTGTATACTAATGCACTAATTATTGTTTGTATGAATTATTATTTGCTGAGATAACATCAGTAATTTTCATTTCAAAATATTTTGGATGGAAAGGTTTTTTTACACGAGTTTAGCATCAATTGTCCAATTCTATATAATTTATCAGTAAACCTTTTGAAATGTAAAATAATAATAATAAATAAATAAAATAAAATAAAAATAAAATATAAAATAAATTATTATTAAAACCTCTCATTCCTGGCAAAGTATACATTAACATTATATTGATTTATGTTCAAATTTATTTTTCAATACATTTACATAAATCAATTAGTTGTTCAACTATACCTTTTTCCAAGAAACATGACTTCTAGTGGTACAATAATCGGAAGAAAAATTTCAATTAAGGGAAAAAATCAATAGTTTCCATATTTTTTTACAATATTTACTATCTATTTAAATTTGCTTATGCAAATTTGTACGTTCGCCGTTTTGAAACACACTAAATGGCGTTTCACATTTAGACCAGTTAAAAACAAATCGAATGAGACAGGAAGCTCTTGGAAATTTCCATCATTTATGAAGCAATTAAAAATTGTGTTCAGTACTCTGTATATCTATATTTAATGCATTATCGATCGGCCACATATTGGAAAACGCGAAAACACTTTCGTTGCAGGAAACAAAAACAATACATTTTCGGAAATCGAAAAAAATGAAAATGATATTAAAGAAATTGTGTAAGTTCGGAAAGAATATTGTACATTATATAATGTGTTTTTGAATGTAAATAGAGAGAATACTATATGCAAGTGAACTTATATGCATCCGAATATTACTTATACGCATTTAAAAAATGCGTTTTGGAAATCTAGTAAGAAGGAATACTTGATGTCGTGTATATTTTTCTCTGCTGCTAGCGTTTACGTATAGATGATAATTTTAAAAACGGGAAAAATATATATAGCTACGTTCTTGAAGCGAGCAAAGCTCCGGTGTATATGTGTTGAGGCATAAAAAACTTTATGGTCATTTCAAATCAGGTTATATCACATATGTAATTAATAAATAATGTAAGCAAAGTAACGATATGAATGTTTTAAGTGAAAAGGAGAGACTTGAAATAAATTCCCTTTCATTCATCATTCTTAATTCAAAACAGAACAAAAGACTCAGCGTATAAGCAAGCTAAAGATTTTATTTATACAGATATTATCAACATATCTCTTTGTTTTAGATTAGTTTCTTAAAGAACTAATTTAATTTTATCGAATAAATTAAGCGAGCCACTTCTCGATAATTTTTTAACTGTATTTCTAACTCTTATTGATGTTAAGAATATGTTATCAATGAATGCGATGATTCAAAATATCGATATGAATGAATAACTGAATTGATAGGAATGAATAACTATTTCTGATGACAAGAACAATTTATTACTATTAAAAATGTTATAGCGGTCCACTTAGTTAAATCATGCTGAATATATCACTACAGTTACGTCACGTGATTGTAGCTTGGAAGTTATATCGACACTATGATATATTTTTTACAATAAGCGATGAAATTAGATGCTTAGGTGTCGAGTTTTAAAAAGAGCACATTTTGATATTTTTGTCAATTTCTGAAAACTTTGGTGTTAAATCTGAGACTGTGTTGATTATGAGAAAGTTTAGTCTTGAGGCAATTCTCTGTAACCCTTCCTAAGTGCCAGCCAGCATTGTCTTGTTGAAAACTGTTTTCTGAGTGTTTCAACTTGAGAAACAAAACAAGTGGTTACTATACGCTCCAGTGGTATTAAATTTTTATTCAGTTCTTACAATAATTTCTGTATTAGGAGATCTCTGTATTTTTATCATTCATGTATTTAAAAAGCAGCCTATATGGAAATTTGGAACAAATTCTCGAAATTGAATACACAAATTAAACAGTTTCAATATTTTCCTAATAAGAAAAGGGTTACTTTGTAAAAAATTTTTCATTTTTAGTTTCGTGTATATCTTTTGAAAAATAACTTAAGTTGCTAATACACACATGTTCAAATAATATCACTCCATTTTTTATTCGTTTTGTATTTTGCGATTTCTTTAAGCACTAGTGTACTTCAAAACCATGTTATCTGTTTGATTTTAATACAGAAAAACTTCATAAAATTAAAATTGAAAATTAATTTACTTTCTTAAAAGTTTAAGAATGTGTGAAATCTTATTACTTATGGCTTCTTGGATGTTGTATATGAACCTCACACATTAGTAATAATAATTGGTAGAAAGTTGCCTTATTTCTCTTTAAGCTCCCAATATTTTTATGTCTAAAATATACAAGATCTTTTATTAATGTAATTTTAATGTGTTGTATTGGAAAAAATATGAAAATCTAAACAAATATATTTTGATACTTAATTTAAAATTCTAAAAGATAGTGACTTACAGTAACATTTATGAGGAATTTAAAAAAATTAAAGCCAAAATGATAAATTTGCTAATTTTTATATAAGTATTTCGTAATGATTTGAGTATCAAAAAGATTTCGGAAACTCCCAAGTGAAATGTGATGGACTTTTATGTAACTAAAAGTAGACTTTTGTCATCAAGTGCAAATTTATGTACAAATAACTATATACAAATCTATATAATTAAAACAAATGTTGATTGTGTGTGTCTTTCGATTTTAAATTAAGTTAAAAAATAACAATTTTTGTTCTCTTTTATTCAAAATTTGGGTTTATCGCTTGTAAATGAGCGAAAATGTAAATAAAATACTCTAATCCAACCGGAAAAAGTAAATTCAATTAAGAAAGAATCTTAAATTTCTTTATAACGAGAAAAAAATTGCTCTGAAAAGAGAAATAACACTTCCTGAAATCACTCACTGATCTCGAAAATGCAAGAAAAATCGGTTATGTTCCTCGAGATTAAGCTTTTTATGTTTCTTTGAAATTCTATAATAAAAAGCGATTTGTTCTTAATGAAATTTTAATAAAATTCATCGCTTCATTTAATGTAATTTGATATCTTCTGGACTAAATACAATTATGAATTAAAACCACAAAACTTTAAATTTGTGAGAAATATAATCAATTGAGTCATTTAACTTGGCTCAGTTGTTTATATATTAAGAAAATGAAACGAATTTTAGTATATTTATGTTTTATAACTATTTGTTTCAGAAAATATTATATTGAATTTAATTTGACATTTTTAAAATGCAAGTAATTTTGATGGTTTTCTTACTCAGATTGAATTAATGACTTTGAAATTCATTGCTTTTAAATAACAATGGAAAAGAAATTATCTTATGACATGAATCCCATAAAACAATTTTCAATTTCAGATAACACTGCAGAATAAACATTAAAATATTGTAAATAATTAAAGATTTATTTAAAAGTGTGCCATAGTTTTACCATAATATCTTCTTGTCTTTGAAATATTTTTCGTTTTAAAAAAATATGCAAAGTTTTGGGTGATAAAAAATATAATTTTTGATGTCCTTCATGGTATATGTTTAGATCCAGTGTAAGAAAACGTGTTTTAAGAAATGAGTTTAAACTTAGCGCTGTAGCAACCATTTTGTCAGAATGAAATCTTACAGACTTTAAAGAACACTTTTAGTACAATACATCACTCTGCCATCTATTAGCGATTTAAGTAATAATATTTCTTAAAATAAGACAATTTTAAGACATTCAATTTCAGCGTAATTTTCAAATATAAACATATATTATAACAATAGCTATATATTTATAGATTATAGTGCCCTAACAAACATGGATAATCTGTTTTCAATAACTAACAAGATCATCGTATAACTTTCAATAGCTGCTTGGCATGTGTTATTACTATATCACACAGGTAATATTAGGTTATTCCTGTTATTATATTAGGATGGGGTAAAAGTTATCCATTATTTTTTCGGTAGACGTCTGTAGTGATCGCTATCTCTTGAGGTGTCTATCAAACAATTTCAGATTTATGCTCGTTGGAAAGGTGATATTTGACACTAAAATATCCTCTTGCGGTTTTTCGTTTGATTAATTCAGTTACGAGTACAAGGTTTTAAAAATGGAAGACAACAAACAGAAAATTCGATACATTTTCGTTTTTCTTTTATAATGGCGAAAATGCTAACCAAGTGGCTAAAATTGTGAAAGGTGTCCTATATAAGACTGTAACAACCAGTTACGCACAATTTTGGTTTCGTCGATTCCGTTTGGGTATTTGGATGCTAAAGATTCACCTCGCATGGATACATCATCGTCGAGAATGTCTATAAAATATCAAAAATAATCAAACTTGACAGCATGTTATCAGTCGTAGCTTCGCACAAGACCTAAAAATCTACATAAAAACTGTTTTAAACCTTTTTACAAAGCGAATCTGAAAGAAGTTACAAAAAGTTCACGTAAAAATAATGGATTTCTTTTTCCCCAAACTAATATTACAGTTCTTGAAGTTTTATTGATATATTATACAACAGGAATATGAAATTTGATTTGCCTACCAGGTTTAATTACCATGCTGGTTTGAACACATATCTCATTAGCTAAAATATCTTAGCAACGTAAAAAATCTGCAAAAAAAATTTTCTTTAACCGATCTATGGAACGTGTTACTGATCAGCACTTGTACAAAAGAACGAAGAATCTTTACGTAGCTTTACAGTAGCAGAAGTAAATTCACTAAGCTGAATAAAGCTTTGCGTAAAGCTGTCAACTGTGTTAACCCGTGCTTGGTTAAGACAGCCCTTCGTAAAGCAACTGTAAAATGCATCTCATAAGATATTCTGGAATGCATACCAAGAATCCATATATTGTTTTACCAGTTGTAGGAGTAGGAAGTAAGAAATAGATGTGGTATATAAATATATTAAAAATGGCAAATGCAAGAAATAGAAATCGTTTCAAGAACTTCAGAAATTCGCCAGGCAATTTTAAAATTAAGATTAATTCTAATGCCGATTATTGAAGGTTTCTTTGAAAATGCTATGAAAAAAAGTAACAAAGACAGAAAAAAAATGAAAGACACTGCTGTGATGAAAATGAAAACTCAACTTGTACGTTATTGTCAGCAAAATCTTAGAGACAGTGAAGATTATAGATTTGTGGAATTATAGAATGCTTTATAGATTTATGAAAATTATTAAAGACGAACACTCGTCCAACGGAATTAGAACAATCTTTCGTTAAGTTTAAAGATATTCCGAACAAATTTCTTAAGAGAGTTCATTCACTGAAATCCATAGATTAACGGTCTGAGGTGTTGAGGTAGGAAATAAAGAATAAATGTGATATCAAGTACTTAAAAAATAAGTAGAATGTTTGAAATATTTTCATGAATATTAGAAAAATTCACTGGACAATATTAAAGATAGCAGATTAATTAAATTACTGATCATTAAAAATTGTTTCGGACATCACGGAGTAGAATTAAAGTAAAGGTTGTTAGAAAAATTGAAAGCCAAGTCTCGTTCATGTGATCTTTAACACTCTTTTTTCACTGAGAATAAAAACTCTCAATCTTATTTTTTAAACATACTAGGTTGGGGAAAAAGTAATCCATTATTTTTTCGGTAGAAGTCTGTTGTGATCGGTATCTCGTGAGGTACTTATCAAACAATTTCAGATTTATGCTCTTTGGAAAGGTGACATTTGACACGAAAATATCCTCTTAGGGTTTTTTGTTTGATTAATTCAGTTACGAGTACAAGGTTTTAAAAATGGAAGACAACAAACAGAAAATTCGATACATTTTCGTTTTTCTCTTGTAACAGCGAAAAAGATAGCCGGGTGACTAAAATTGTGAAAGGTGTTTATCGTCCTATATAAGACTGTAACAACCAGTTACGTACAATTTTTGTTTCGTCGATTCCGTTCGGGTATTTTTGATGTTAGAGATGCACCTTGCATGTGGATACAGCATCGTCGAAAATGTCTATAAAATATCAAAAATGATCGAAAATAACCGCATGTCAGCAGTCGTAACGCGCAAGACCTAAAAATCTACATGAAAGCTGTTTTAAACTTTTTTACAAAGTGAATCCAAAAGAAGTTACATAAAGTTCACGTAAAAATAAAGGATTTCTTTTTTCCCAACCTAATATATTATAAATTTTCTATTATTAGTAATAATCAGACAACAGTTTTGTGAAATAAGCCATATATTAAAAAAATGATATTTTGTTTCGTAGTTTTTTTTCAAATGACACGGAAATATAACAAATATAAGACAAAACCGTACAAGGGCCATTGCTTATCAAGTATCCATACTGAAATATTTTCCTATGGTTAAAATTCTTAAATTATCAAAAATACTAAGAATAAAATTATTTTATTTTATAACTGTCCCTGAATTTTATTTTTATTTTATAACCATCCCCTAATCTTTACAAATTCGAATATACACTGATATCCTATGAATCGATTAAAAAGAAAAAAAAATTACGTGGGTTTCAAGGTATAAAAATTATCAGGTATAAAAAGAAATTAATAAAAAAAAAGATCATTTGAAGGTCATGTTTATAGAAAGAAGAAAAATTAAAAAACTAAACTAAATAAATGTTTTTTTTTTTTTTTTTCTTTCTTTCAGAAACTTTAAAACAGCGGCGCCGATAGCAACTACATCGAAAGTCTTGATTGTTCCCGGTCTTAATTTATGAGCCCATAGATTATTATACCATAAATTGATTGAAATTTGAGAGTTTTCTCAATCCTTAACAATTCATTTGTATAGATGAATGACAGTATAATAAAAATAACAATAAAAATCAATAAAATATAAATATGACCATAAAATA
The DNA here is from genome assembly GCA_026290005.1 of Latrodectus geometricus. Taxonomy (NCBI): domain Eukaryota; kingdom Metazoa; phylum Arthropoda; class Arachnida; order Araneae; family Theridiidae; genus Latrodectus; species Latrodectus geometricus. Next base: position 1,464 of record JAPDSC010029915.1, on the reverse strand, counting down.
TTATATAAACAATTACATTAAAAGTTTAGAAAAATATTTCTGACCTCAATTCGGAATGAACTATTTTTTCGTGAAAAAGTACTGGATTACTTTATTTTATTCCAGAAACAAAATTTGTAGACAATGAAATATTTTTATGACATTCATATTTTTCTATGATATTCAAATGTTTAAATTTTTTATGAATCAATATCATTTATCGCATTACTTTTTATATCAGTTTCATTTATTGCGTTTTGTATTAGTTTTATTTATCGTTTCTTTTATAATGTGAACACAGCGTAATGAAATGGCATTTACATTAAGATGTTGGCTTAAAATTTCCACCCCTTCATTAAAATCAAAATTTTAATTTCACTTGTAAAAAAATGAAGAATATATTCTAAATGATCGGAATTATATATATATATATATATATATATAAATATATACATTTATTTTTATATATATATATATAAAAATAAATCCATTATTTTTACATGAATTTTTATTAACTTCTTTCAGATTCGCTTTGTAAAAAGGTTTAAAACAGTTTTCATGTAGATTATTAGGTCTTGTGCGAAGCTACCACTGCTGAAATGCTGTCAAGATTGATAATTTTTGATATTTTCTAGACATTCTCGACGATGTTGTATCCATGCGAGGTGAATCTTTAGCATCCAAATACCCAAACGGAATCGACGAAACCAAAATTGTGCGTAACTGGTTGTTACAGTCATATATAGGACGATAAACACCTTTCACAATTTTAGCCACCTGGTTAGCATTTTCGCCATTATAAGAGAAAAACTAAAATGTATCGAATTTTCTGTTTGTTGTCTTCTATTTTTAAAACCTTGTACTCATAACTGAATTCATCAAACAAAAAACCGCAAGAGAATATTTTAGAGTCGAATGTCATCTTTCCAATGAACATAAATTTGAAATTGTATGATAGATACCTCACAAGATATCGATCACTACAGATGTCTACCGAAAAAATAATGGATAACTTTTTCCCCAACCTACTATATATAGTAAAATGTTACATTTAAAAACTATTTAACAACAGAGTTTGAATAAATTGACAAAATTTGAATTTCGAAAATTTGTAATTAGTTAAATTATTATTTATGACAAATATTTTTCTCATTTTAAACGATTTCTAACAAAGCTGTATCCCAAAATATTTGGTGTTAAAAACAATAAAACCTTTCTTTGCTGTATATTTACCATAATAATTATTCCATTAAAATTACATAAAAACCTTAATTTTTGCTTTGGCTGTCTTCAAAGCTATCTGAAAGCTAATAATAATTGTTAAAATTTCAAGCATAGAAACGTTTGATTGTATTTTTTCTCGCTGATATTTCTGAAATCTCACTAAATTATGAATTAATAAATTGCGCATAATAAATGCCGCTTTAAATATATTTAATTTGCTTATTTATCTATATTACGAAATTATAAAATTTTACTAATTTC
>JAPDSC010029912.1:204020-218829 GCA_026290005.1 Latrodectus geometricus | reverse complement strand
TAGCACAACTATATATATTAAAATCAAATTTCATGATTTTTTTTTTTTATATTTTATTGACTACAGACAATTTAAAGTAATGTTTGGGAATTAAGAATTATGATGTCGAAAAACTATTTGACTGCACAAACGATTTCATTTTCTTCACCCACCAAAAAATTCTGATTAGTTTTCTTTTCTAAAATAGGTTGGTAATTTTTTAATTAACTTTTCTAAGTTTTGACATCACAAATAACAGATTATTGCTTACACATTCTTTCATAATTTTCCACATTTTGTATTGTTCTGTCATCAGTAACATTGTAGGAAAATACTTTCAACCTGAGGTCGTAAAAATGCAATCATAACAGTTTTCACTATGAGTTAAAAATTTATATTTTAGAATGGCTTGAATTATTTTAGACATACAATCCCAATTTAAATTAATTCCGACTGTTTTATTCCCATTGTACTATTATTTATTTTATTTATGATTTTATATACTGATTAGCATCTGATTTTTTCAAACAGATTACCTGAACCTTTCTAGATCACAAAAGGTAAAACTTGAACTAAATTCATAAAAGCTGGTAAGCTTGCATTTTTCTGCATTTTGAATATAATACAAAAAAATAAATCAATTATCTTTTATTAAATTTTCCCTCAAGTTTGTAATTCTTTCCTGATATGCCATTAGGAGATATTCGAACAGTAATTTTATCCTTGAACATAGTTTTCCAGTATCTACAGCATTTGATAAACAATTGCACCAACATGTATAGTTCTACCCCCATATTGTTTGCAGAATCTTTAGACATTCCTTAAAATAAATGAAGTAATGACAGTAAAAATTCACGCTATGCTTAGATTTCATGCAAAATGAAAATATAAAATAAAAGAGTAAGGAAGTCTCAAATTCAGTATGTACAACAAAAGTATAGAATTTTCACTATGAAATTTTATTAATTTATTAAAAAGTCATAATACACCTACATACACATTTAAAAGAAAATCCTTTTATTGACCAAATAATATTAAAACACTAATTTTCCTAGACTGGTTAAAAAAACCTCTTGTTCAGTGCAAGTCCTAAATTTAATTACAATTATTACTAAAGTATATCTCACTCTCAATTCTTTTTTCATGTGATAAGAAAACCCACATTAATTGTAAAAATAATTTAAAGTATAACATAAAACATGTATGCCCCTTACAATGATGATTTAAGAGAAGACAAGTTACTTATCCAGGAACTTCAACAAACTATTGGTGCCCTAAATTTCAAGACTTTTCAAATGTGTACTCTGGTGTTTGTGCATAAGAAGATTAAATGAGTGAGAATATAATGATTAAGCAAGAGAGAATGAAAAAACTTTTAAATAAAAAACAAGAAAAAGATATGGTGCTGCAACCACTTCTAAAACAAATGAATGGCTTACTAGATTATTGTACTTTTTTGAGAAAAACAATAGTGAACTACTTTGTTACATTGAAGAAAAATATATATATAGTTTTAAAACAGAATAATAAGATTATTTTGCTTCATTTTTCATTAATAAAATAAAATAAAAATTATTTTAAGTATGAATTTTATTTTGAATGTGTTTCTTATATAGTACATACTAAATAATTTTTTCTAATAGTACTTTATTTAAAAAAAGAGAAACAGTTTGGTAAAAAAATTAGGATCTAAAGCTTCTTTTTCAGTTTTAAGAACAATTTATTAATTTCTACAAGTTTACAAAAAGGAGTGTATACTGTATTTAATAATTAAAATATTCTATTATTAAAATGAATTTATAAAACAGGATCACAAAATTCCACATACAGTTTAGAGATGTTCTAACAAGAGTTCCAATGTGTAAAATGAATGCATATGCATTCATTTTCTTGAATAATATGAATTAAGCTTAAATACTTGAAGCAAAATCAAATTAATTCTTTAACTTACTGATTAATTGGCAATAACTTAATTTAAGAATTTATTCAATGTTAAAGAAAATCCTTAATAAATATTTTTTGATAATATTATTAACTAAGTTTATCAACACAATAAAAAGATAAAATTTTATAAGCATAAAAATATTTAATGATAACATTCTAAAAGTAATTGTATCTGTTAAATCAAAATAAAAAAGTTTATTAAATATAGAATATTTCTAGAAAAAAAAATTTCTTTCACAGTAAATTTTCAAAACTACATTTTTTTAAACATAGCAAATAATGAAAGAGTTAGATAAAATGCATACTAATCTTTAAATTACAGTGCAAATTATTAAGAGTTTTATTATCAAGTAGATGGAATGTTACCCAAATAGTTTTCATGAACATAAATAAATTTATTAAATAAAAAACAATTTATTAATGTAAACACACATAAACTTGTAAAAAAAGTTATAATAAAGTTAAAAAAAAGAATGTTTTCAATTGTTATTGCATTACGATAAGATTTTACTATGTGTGAACTTACATTTTTTCTACAATAGATTAAATATAAAATAATGCAATTACAGATAAAATTTGTAGATATCAAATTATTAAAGGAAAAATCAAGAGATAAGCACATACCAAGTTTTATTTTAGCTGTTTCTCCTTGAACTGAAACATAATATAGATTTAGTTCTCCATAGTAAGAAGCTCCACTTTTATCAACATCAACTGAAGTTAAAAATATGCAATCCTTTCCTGGAAAGAATTAACATTATTTCATTAGATTCCCATTTAGTGCAGAGCTTTGAGGTATTAATTTAAACTTTTTCATTGACACATAGAAAAGTTCATTCCAGTCTACACCAGAAGAATATCAAATGAAGTATAATTACAATACAAAGAACCATTTTTGTTTAAGCACATTTAGTAAAATACTTACATAGATAATTAGATATTCAAGATCTAGTAAAATAATAAGTTAAGTGACTTTTCTAATTTTCTTTATGAACTACAATTTTTAAGTAATTTGATATAATTTCCTGGCAATATATATTACTTAATGCAGCTATATCAAAATACTTTAAATGTGTAAAAGAAAAAAATTAGCTTTAAAACTCAACAGTTGAATATTTTCAATTTTTAAAATGAAAATAATGGTAAGTAGAACATCAGTAGAAAAGTCATCATTTAGCCTATAATTGAAAGAAAAATATATGTAAACACACAAACATGAACCAAAAATTCACAAACTATTTGCACTTTCATAACTATTTGTCATAAATGATAACTTCATGTGGAAAACTGTAACCATTTTATCTCTTAAAAAACTATAATCATTCTTATGCATTTTTTAAAGAAATTGGTAATTTAAATTTTAATTAATTAGAAAAAATTCTTTATTATTCAAGTTTAATTATCGTTATCTAATAAACTTAGTTTTTGATTGATGCTCCAGTCACTTTTTATAAACAAGAGCTAAATATTATTGAAAATCATTTTAAATAAATTACAAACATTTCACAGTTTAAATGGATTTTAAACCATTTTAAGCACCTACATTCAAAAAGGAAATTAAACCCATGAAATCTTATACTGCATGGACTAGTGGCAGCTTAACTTAAGAAATTTTGACCATCTATCATCAAAAATAATCAAGTAATTGAACTTCAATTTTTTATGAAGCTTCCAGTAAAAGTGAAAAAATAAATAAATCCTAAACACATGTATGACTGAGAGAAATAATTAGATATTATTTAAAAAACACTCATATTTGTACTTGCAGATAATAAATATTGATTAAAAAAGCCATATTTAACAAATTATTACTATAAAAATTTAAGTTATAAGATTAAAAATAAATATTGTAAATATTTTATTCATAATTTAAGTTATATATGAATAAACAAGTTTTTCAGATATTTAATTAAGAAATACTTTAAGCAATTAAGTAAGAGCTTTATTTATTTAAATTCTATAAGTTATAATAAATAATCAAATAAGAGAAATTTATTTCAATTGCAAAATTACTAAGATTAACAAAATTTATTTCTGTACAGCTCTAAGCAACCTTACAAAAAATTGAAAAAGAAAAACAATCAAAACAAAATTTTTTTATAAGATAATGGAGAATGGAGTTAATAAATTGAGGGAAGGGGGGGGGAATCACTAGTAAAAATAATGAAACAATCTCTTTTTCAAGATCCCATATGAGACCTTAGAATTTTGTAAAAACTTATTAACAAGCATTGAAATTAAATCAAAAATTTTTATCACCTTGTATTTCAGCAAATTTTATGGAAACAAGATCAACCCTTTTGAGATATATGTTTACATACACAAGAGATTTTACTAATCATTATGGGAACCATGGGGTCATAGTAAATTAAGATTTTGCTTGATTCTTAGAATGTATTTTTCTATAAAATTAATGGAATCTTTAGCTAATTTAAAAGATATCATTCAATTAAAAGTACATAATTGCAGTAAATGATTTTTAAAATAGAAGTCAGCAATTTTTAAATGTATTATTTACTATATTCTCAATCTTTTTATGTTTATTAAAATATACAACACTTCAATTCTTGATTCATAATCATAATAAAGATAAATTGTGAATAAATATGCTGCTCTGACTTATTATCAGAAACTTTTTAATTGTTATAATAAATTAAATAAATTTATGAGGAAGTCTAGTTAAATTAAAATATCTTGTTGAGCTTTTTAGGGAAAACAAAATATTTGATTTTTGTTCAATCAGCTCAAATAAATTCAACAATTAAAAATATGAAATATTATAAAACATCCATCCATAGTTTTTACATTTTTAATTATCATTCAGCTTTATGTAAATGCATCTCTACAAGAGAAAATAAATAAATTTGTCCAAAATAAAAAATGCATGCTATGCTGATTATTCAATTATTTTCTGATAGCTCTTGCCATTACATTGAATACACTCTAGGAGGCAGGGGGACTAACATACCAAGAAGGAGTAAGGCAAAGTGGACACAATTGATATATATATATATATATATATATATATATATATATATATATATATATATATATATATATATGTGTGTGTGTGTGTGTGTGTGAGTGTGTTTCAATGCAAAATACAAATTTTTAAAGTTTGACAGCCAATAAAAGAACATGTGACACTACAGTGCAATTAGAATGATATTAATGAGGAAAAAATATATTTGATTCCAAGTCATAAGTTATCATTCTGCGTATGCAGATAGATAATAATTATGTTTAATAATATAGGTGAGTAAACAAAATGTGCAGATGTCAACATTTAAGGAAAAAATGTAGTTAGGTCAAAACCAGAATTAGAAACTAGTTGATCTAACTCACAAATTGCTTTCTTTCATAAAAAATTTGGATAGGAGTGATGCCACAATTAGACAATGTTGGCAGGAATAAGTGAACCATGGTCAAACACTGTGTCAAGAAGAAAGTAGTCAGTTTAGAGAAAAGGCAGAATGTGGAGACTTAGCAATCGTCAGAAAAGACACACAATCCCAGATTCATAATTATCAATGATTCAAAAAACAAACTAGTGCTTAAATGACTGCAAGGACTATAAATAAGCATCTCAGAGACAGAGAACTGAATTCCAGGTGTTTTTTTATATCAACTTCTAATGGACCTCTGTAAACTGACAAGCCTGTTTTCCTGGGATGTTACTGACGAGAATAAAATTGTCTTCAGTGACAAGTCCTGGTTTGAATTAAGTCCTAATGACCATTGAAGACACGTCTGAAGGAATCCTGGACAGCAGTGGGATACCAATCTGACCATCACTCGAAATATATCCTTCCAGCAGAAATAGTTGTAAGTGTTATTTCATTTAATAGCAGTATCCCTTAGGTTGTAATCAGCAGTACACTTACAGCACTGCAGAATGTGGACAATATTCTGCACCCCGTTTTTTATTACCCTTTCTATCATGATATTTAGAGCTTACATTTTAGAAAGATTACTTTTTGTGTTTTATATAACACAATGTACAATAATTTTAATAAAAAGTTTTTAATTATATAAAATGTATATTTAGTAATTTGCATGGGAATGCATCTCTGAACTTATTAATGTCGAAACAATTTAGAACATAGCTGAAAATAATTAAATATTAGAAAACAATATATCTGTAAAAGGAAAACTTTCTGTTGTGAAATATGAATAAACAATGTACGAAAAATTTACAATTATTCAAATACCTGTTTTGTTCCAGTAAAAGTCTGTTCTTTCTGCTTTAAAAAAGCTTTTTTGTGCAATGATAGAACCAGGTCCTTCAAAATTGGGATATTTGAATAATCTAACAAATGATGGCTGACCCTGCAAAAAGATATGATTTTAACAGAAATACATTAGATAACAAAATTGTACAGTGTTCTAAAACTCCTTAACATTTACAAAATAAAATATAATTAAATCCTAAATTATATAAGTATCAATACCTTAACACCTGGCACATAACAGGCAATATGATAAGGAGAATTTCCAGGAGCCAAGCTGAAATAGGCAACCTTTTGCATAAATATTTTCTTTGCAATAGTATCTGCAATAAAGACATTAATTTATAAGAAACACAAAATATATTTAATTTCATAACATAACATTAGAAAAAAGTACAGAAGAAAATTACATAACAGAGAACACAAAGCACAATTTGCATTAAACCAGTCAATTTTAAATTGCACAATTTTTAAATCAGTTAATATAAAACTAGCAAAAAGTTATATATTATACATACATTTAATACATTAAACATACATTTGTAGAAAGAATTTAGAAAAAAATTATTTACTTTTTATAATTTCACAAATAATGTGGAAATCACAAAAAATGCCAAAAGAATTAGTTGATGCCAAAGAAAATCAAATGATATCATTTTGTGTTAGTTTTAAAAACATGGAAAAATTCTAGAATTTTTATTAGGGGGAAAACATTTATTATATCTTTATAATAATGAAGCAAGCATTGATAATTTCTGTACTATTTACTTTGTTAAGAAGCTAAAATATACAAAATAGGATGTTGAGAGTGATAAATAAGTAATGACAAAATGGTATTGGTGAGGATAACAAATTGGAAACTAAGATCTATGATTAAATTTTGGTTTAGGAAATGAAAATCAGTTGTACTAAAATTAGCAGGTAAAGCAAGCCTATTTTGCCATAAATTAAAAATAATTATTTAAAAATATTATACAAAATATTTTGAAAAGGAACTAAAGAGTAAAATATGTACTTACATATCTGGTATAAAGTAAACATTAAAATGATGTCAATGATCCATAAACACAATTTTAACAACTGATTTTTAGAAATGTATAAACCTTGAGAAAAATGAGTGTTTCATTTCACTCAGTTTGATTTTTACTTTGAAAATTATTGAGTCAAGTTATTTGCTCCCATCCATTGCTAAATTACAGACATAGTATAATCTCTAAATTAATAAAAATAAACATATATACAGTAACCTCTAGATTATCACAAGACTTAAATATTGAGAATCATCACCTGCAGAACTAGAAAATTTTTAAAAAATGTCATGAAACATTACCTATGGTAAAATGATTATAGCTTGTAATTAGCTTTTCATGCAATACAACATAACAACAGGCTATATTCCTCATAGGACTGAAGTTAATGTTGAATATAATAAATTTGGTTTAAAAATTAAAATAACTGAGAACTTTTATTTAAGGTGTTGCTTTGGTATTATTTAAGATTACAATTTTTGAGAAATTGTAACAAATTACAATTATATCTACATCAATCAAGAATATAATTTTAAGTAACAAATTGTAATAATTATGAAATCAAACTAAAAGTATATTTATTATCACAGCATGAAAAGAATGCAACTCTAAAGAACTATATGCAACTTTTTCAAGGAACTGTCAAAATAAAATTGGTTTCTGTGGATAGCATCTCATTAACCCCTTGCCTGCTGTGGGCGTATATATACGACTTTCCGAAATATGCTTCTCTTCAATGCTGTGCTATCATTAAAGCTAGACCCATAGCTTTGGAATACAATAGAATGTCCTTGACATTGTTTAAAAGATCTGTTGTGATGATGTTACATCTATTTCAAAGAAAGTATGATTTGGAGAGGGGAATATTTCTTGGAACGGGGGAACCTGTTGCTTTTATTCCATATGATTTAGTTATTATTTGTGCTTCTTTTCGAATAGTTCGTAACTCTTTATTCTATCGCTTCCATTGTTTATTTATTTTTTGTTATGTGAAAGTAAATAATTAGAATAAAAAGTGTGCCTCTTCTTTTCCACCGATATACCGCATAACTGCATGCACCTGTGTGAAAACTGGTGGCACTGAGGAGCAAATCTCATAAATTTTCCTTGGCAGGTAAGGGGTTAAAAGGATTTTAATTTGATAAAATCCACAGGAATTAATATTGTTTGTGGGCACTATTTAATTAATTAATTTATTTATTTGTTTGATGCATGTGATGTTGACATCTTTTGAATGAAAACATTAAAAACAATTAGATTTTTAAATATTTGTAGAAAATATACCCACAAAAGCCAACTTTAAGACAAAATGATGATTTGTAAACTTAATAAAACATCAGAAGTATTGTTAAAATAAACAAATGTCTATAATGGCTAGAAATATACATGTGGGGAAAAAATACACACCAAAATCTGCATTTTCAAAAAAGTGTACTTCATTACTAACATTTCTGGCACACAAAACCTCATCATCAGACCACTGAGGATTCCTACATATAATTTTAAATTATTAAATAAAATATTTTATTCTGATAATGTTATTTTTACAAAATAACTAAAAAAGTATCATACCATCCAACTTGTTTCTTTTGTATGAATGATTTGATACATTTTCCTGTGTTAATGTTCCATACATGGAGATTGCAACTTTCTTGAGGATTTTCTTTAACTATGAAAATTTATAAAAAAGAAAATTTAAAAAAGATAAATTTTAGAATTATTTAATATCTCAAACCATTACTTTTTCATGACAAATAACATTGGCAATATATATGTGGATGTATATAATTATATAAATGCAAACAGACAAGCATAATTAATAAACGTTTAAAAATCATGTTCATATTTATACTAACACATGATTACAGAAGAGATTTTATCAAACTTCATAAAATGCAAATCTATTTAAATACAAATGAGAAAGAAAAAAAATTCAGAAAACATAAAATGATAAAAAAAAAAAAAAATCATCAAAATTACAGATCAAGCAATGATTTAATCTACACAAATATTTAACAGTTTAGTTACTATAAGAAAAACAGTAAATTCCTAACAATAAATGATTTACATAATTATTAGTTGTTTTATAAGAATGTTACAATTCTAAACAAGCTTCTAATTTATACCAACAAGTACATACATTGGTTATGTTAAATGTATAACTGTATATTTTATATTTTTACAATACTAACATTTTAAACTCTTTGATAAAAATTCAATACAACACTCCAAAATTAAAACAATATTAATATTTATAAAGATATTAATAAAATATTAAAAGACCAGCATTTAAAAAAATAGATGGTTTTAAGTTCAATGGGAGAGAAAGTTATTTAATTGTAAATGTTTAAAATTAAAAAAATAAATTACTCTTTTAAAATTAAATAAAAGGTACAATAAAATTATGTGACAGATACCTGAATATGGAGTCCAAGTAGACAAATAATTTCCTTTAGGAGAAAAATGAATCTGAGATATACGAGGATTTTCCACTTTACAAAGAGTTTTATAATTCTTGTTTTCAATAACACATGTACTAAGAAAAATAAAATCATTTAAAAAATATGCAAATAGACAAACAATATAAAATCACTTTTTAAGGCTGGTTTTTACAACAGCAAACTAATTATCTTCAAAAATACTTATTAAGCAAAATGGCAACAATGTCAATAAAAGTTAAAAAAAAAAAAAAAAAAAAGATAAAGTATATTTAGTGTATGGAACAAATGTAAATTTAAATAAACCAATATAAAATATTCAAAAATTTAGTAACATTTTAGTTTATTACCCTTGGTTAGAACACCAAGCCATTGAACTGCCATCAGGTGTAAAAGTCATATCTCGGCAAGATGGATTTTCTACTCTAAAGAAAAAGTTTCATTAAAAACTATGAATTTCAAAATACTGAGAAATTTAATCATAAAGTAAAAATCATTTTGAAACTCTTGAAAATTCTTGTTTTGAAAAATAGTTTTAGTTAAAATTTTACATATAAAAAATTTAAATTATTCGATTTTACAAAAATAAATTAAAAGCAAATTTATATGACACATAATTAAGTATACAAATCAGTTTCAAATGAATAAAAATTGCATTTAAACTATAGATATATTTAATATTATTCTCTTAGAACAAGCTGAAAATATATTGCCTTAATTCATTAAAATAAAACAATTTGTCTTCATTGCTTTATACGGACTGTTTTTCTATTACAAGCTTTAAAAAAAATCTTAATTATAAGCAGCTTTAAAAACTTCAGATGTTTGAGTATAAAATTCCTTGAAATAAAAAATGATGCTAACAAGGAAATTAAGTATTTAAATATTAATTTCAAAATATTAAGAGCATCAATGAAGTTGTGAACACAAATATCAAAAACTTTTCTGTCTTTAAAAATAAAAAAAAAATTTGAGGGTTTTTTTTTTTTTTTTTTTTTTTTTTTGCTGTTGCTAAACACATAATAGAAAATAAAAATAAACAATGAAATTTATTATTCACAATGAAAATTAAAACATATCAATCTTGATATTTTTAAACTGTCGATCATTCGACTATTAAACTGACTGTTGTTTATTTTTTCAATTAAGTAAAGTATAATTAAAATAATATTTCATTGCATTGACATTTTTGAGCTTTTAAATTTATTTACTGTAAACTTTAACCAATATAACAATAATAATGTATCAATATAACAATAATATGCCGTAAAAAATTACTTTTTATGTATTTTTTATTATAATTCTTATACGTAAAGTTACCTTGGAAATGATTTATATTCACCAGTCAGTGGTGGTCCATTACAAAATTTTATACCTTTTGACTCTCGCACTAAAAACAATAAAGTGAAATTTAAATGATGAAAACTACAACACAGCTAAAAAATGTTTTAACAAAATATACATGTAATCACTCAAAACACACTATTATTTTAACTTAAAAGCTAAAAGAAAAGACACAAATTATACATAAAAGTCATCTCTATTTAAAAAAAATCATAAGTTTCAGTTAAATATTTGAGGAAAACATTTTCATTAAATTTTATTTAAACTGAATAAACGATGTGTGTATATATATATATAATACTTTTTTTATTTTAAAGATATAATGAAAACTATACAGTTGCAAAAGAGAGGATATATTGACACAATTTTAAGTAAAGTAACTTTAAGCAATTAATGACAAAAAAAAAAGATTTTAAAAAAAAAAAAAAAAAAAAAATACAACCTGGAATTTAAGTATCCAAAAGGTCAAGAACTCTGCAGAACACACTAGAAAAATTCGAACACACCACCCATGTAAAAATTCTGAGTAAAACCCAAAAATTGAGTTAATGTTCTAAATTTTCTTATGATGACATAAATACTAAGGTTGCCAAAATATAACTTTTTACATAATTCTTATTATTCTCAATCTCTTTGATGTAATAAAAAACCAAGTTGCCACATAAATAAGGAAATCCACCAAAAAATTCATCAAATTCAAAAATCTGCATGATGGATTATATAGCAGCTGAGCCCAATCCTAGAGTTTTTCATTTATATCCTTTGTTTTTTTACAAGAAAAGGTCAATACAGAAAAACTAGTTGACATATTTATAACCTTTTATATAATTGAGATTAAAAATGTGTGATGTTTTTTATATGGAACTGTAGTGTTCTACATTTTTTTAAGGATTACTTATGTTATAACACATAATGAAGTACTCCGCTTTGATTTGTCAACATGTGCATTAGAAAAAACTGTTAACATTTTGTGAAAAATGAGCTTCATATCACTATTCTAATACAAAGTGAGGAACAACTTTGATATATCCCCCCAAAAATTATGCGCCAAATCTGGCACTCCCTACGAACTTTTTAGGGTTGCTGTTTCTTATTTTGGTGTTACCAATTTAGGTTTTTGCTGTTGCCAAATTTAGTATTTTCTTGTATTTTGTACCATTTTCTGAGTTTTTTTTTAAAGTTTTTTAATGTATTAATTATTTGTATAAATCGAGAATCCATCTTGGAGAGTAAAAAAAGGCGCCAAAAACAGGTATTATGATTGGTGAGGGAAAAAAGTCGCCAAATTTCCGATTTGGAGGGGTATATCAAAGTAGTTCCCAAAGTGATTAAACAGCACTATTATTCAAAATTTGAAAAAATAACAATACTTAAAATCTTATTATAGTATTAATATATTATTGAATAAACAACACTATTATTTAAAATTTGAAAAAATAATATTTAAAATCTTTATAGTAATAATATTTTTAATTGTAAAGAAACAATAAATATCCTTCACGTGATAAATATTTTTAAAATTCCATTTTAATAGACTATGTGTGATTTTAACCTTCGGACACCAAAGTGTTGGAAAAAGAGTTCGATCAAGATAAATCCCCTTATATAGGTGAAGTTTATTAAATTACAGTGGCTGATAATCATTTTGACAATTATAAATAGTTCAATTTAACTCCTTTACAACATTTTTTATTTTCAAGCAAAAGATATTCTACCACCATAAATATGATCTTATTCAAGCAGAAGAAAAATTTATGCATAACTTATTCACTTCGAGAAGTATCTCACTGATCAAAATTCTTTGGTTGTTAACTGAGATATGATTAACTAGTTTTCAAGTAACATTGTAAAATATAAAAAAATTTATATGTATGTCAAAAAATATTTTATGAAATACTAAAATAAAATATATATTATGTATCTAACATTAAAACTTACAGGCTAGTAATTGCTCTGCAGAAGCCATTATATAAACTTAAAATAGTTAAACGATCTTGAGAAATAAAAAAAAATATCAAACAGGGATTTTAAATTGCAAACTAATACACGAACTTCCCTCGGCAATCGACAGCATGTTCATGTTTCGTTTATGATTTCATGAAATACAAATTTATCGATTTGCTGATGTCAACTTCATTATAATTTAGATTAAAATTTAGGAATGAGGTGAATGTAAACATGTTTTAAACCTACACAATAAGCTTCCGTAAACTTTCTAGAATAAAATTATAGATAATGTTCAGAAACAATATTTGGAGACGGAAAGAATATAATATAGGTCAAAATTTGCGTTTCTTTTATGAAATTGATGTAAACTCACCATATGAGAAGTCGAAACGCTAAACACTGTATCGCAGAGTGACTATATTTAAAGCTATCACTCTTATTGTAAAAGATCCCCACTTTAAGAATGTTAAAATATAATGTATGTTCTTTTGTAAAAAGTCGTATCAGAGTGACAAATAAGCATTTATTTGTCACACTGTCATAAGACATTTCTGACCAAATGAATGGGTATCAGACTGCTCATTGCACTCTTGTTCTGGAATTCTACCACAGCTGCTGATTTCCTCTTCATATGATTCTGGTGATACTATTTTGTAAAAAGGATACAAGTGTGCTTCAAACTATTGTATAAATTTGAAGGAAAGACACACAATAAAAAGATATAAATAATTTTGAATATATTATCTGTTAATTGTTCTCATTAAATTGTAGGCATATTTTATCCTACCTGTTCAAATTTTCCCTTTTCACTATGTAAAAAATTATCTACTTTGTTAAAAGTTTAATTTCTCTAAAAAAAATTAGGATATCACCATGTTATATAATATTAAAAATAAAATTTATTGATAAATAATACAGTAAAAGTGTTCATTTTATTGTCATGTAAAATTGTTTCTAATAACTACGTCAGATTCTAGATTCAGAACAGAATAAAAAAATTAATTATGTAAAGAAAAATACGCAATAAATGCAAAAATTTATAAATTTTGTGAAAATTGCTTAATCTTTTTACATTTATCCAAAACATGCTCTTGAAGAGGATTTCTGGGCCAATTTAGAGATAAGTGAATTGAAATGAAGAATGATATTTTCATTTTTTGAAGACCACGCAAACCAAAAGACAGCAAGCTAACTTTGCAGCTGTAAGGACAAAATTTTCCTTAAGAAATCAGTCTAATACTCACTGTGGTTTAATAGAAAAATAATTTTGGAGCATAAAAATCTTGATTCGACTTCAGCCACTATTTAACTACGGGAGATAGATGTAGCGCTTCCGCTTTTTGCATTCATGTCTATCGGAATAGGTGCTTTGGATTTTCTTTCTTTTCCATCTATTGCGATACGTGTATATGACTCACTATCTATGAAAATGTCTTTATGTAAGGAAATCTACGAAATAGATATTAAAATGCCTTAAAACGCCCTTTGATCGTTAAATTGTCCATTACGTATAGGCAAAACAGTCAGAATACCTTTTTTCCTGCTTCTCTTTGGATGTTTTTGCCCCTCTTACAGAATTTAGGTGACCTCACCACATGTAACCAATGAACGCCTTGTTATCATTGATGATTAAAATCATCATTCATCCGGAAAAGTAAGCAAAATCCTTTCATAAGTTCATGAAAATGTTGTTTTTAATTAATAATTAAATTAAAAAGTAATATTATATATATAACTTGAAGAATACAGAAGATGAAAGTGTTTTGCTTCGCGCTTCCAAAGCACAGGCCCGAAGTTAGATGTTTGGGTTGAGCAAGGTCGACTCAGATTTTCATCTATTTAGTGAGTCGTTAAAACTGAGTACCAAACCTACTTGGGATCTAAGCACTAGGAGTTTCGT
>JAPDSC010029912.1:109621-201434 GCA_026290005.1 Latrodectus geometricus | reverse complement strand
TTGTTAAATATATAAATTTCCAAGAAGATAAATGTAAGAAATCCTGAATAGAAATAGTTTCATTTACCAAATTTCCAATTTTACTGACGCTGTAAGCTGAAATGCCCTTCCTGACTATGTCTGCGTTATGCTGTGCTTTTCAGGTGTGTCCGCAAGGTGTTGAGAGCTTACAATGAATTTGTAAGAAATATTGTAAGTACAAAGCAATCTGGTACCAGCTGTATGAGATAGGAATAAAAAGTATAGAAGACCTGCTTAAAATACACTATTCTAAAATAAGTGAATAAAAGGAATTGAGATAAAAACATCAAAATTTGACTTTTCATGATTAATCTTAAATTCTGTTCTTTGATAAGAATGAAAATCTTTGTAGAGGATGGAATGAAAACACGAAATGCACATAATAAAACTTGTGCCTTGGTATCAGCAAAGCATTTTCCAAATTTTAGATAAAAAACTTTTCAGTACATAAATACTTACTTTTACGTAAATACTGAAAAATATATGTAATTATAAAAAAAGTGCATACCCTATCATTCAGAGAAACTTGCAAACAATATATAAAGAATAATACTTGTTTTATAACTGATGTTTACAGAATAAACATAATTACTTTTTATTAATGTACAAGTAAAAGACTATTTTATTAATAATTTTTTTAAAATATTTCAATTTATTTTTTTTAAAAAAAGGATATTTATATTATAATAAAATGAAAATATATATTTATAAAAATTTCATTCAATAAAAATTCCTATTTAAAATTTATAATATATAAGAGTATACTGCAATTTTTTAAGTATGCGAAATAGTATTATAAAAATAAAATGTTAAATTTAGAAATATGAATTACTTTATTCCAACTTATGATATTTTTATTGACCAATCGCAATAATTTTGAACAGAGTATATTTTAAATAGAAAGAAAAAATGATTTTTTAGAATATAATGTGCTTTTAGAATATTAATTCTAAAAGCACATTAGAATATTAATGTGCTTTGATTTTGAGATGTGAGAAAACATCCATAAATAAAATTTAAGAATGATGTGATGCAGTATAATTTACAGAATTGCACAGTTTTCAATTTTCTTCAAAAGAAGAACAAATGAAGTTAACTGACAGCTGTAATTAAGGATTATCTATTTATGAGACGGAAAATATTTATCGGTTATTTATCAAATGATACAGGGAAAAAAAAAACTTAACATTGTATTCATCACTATACACGAAATCACTCATGAAAAGTTGTATAGAAAAAATAAGATGATGTATAGTTTCCTCTAATTTAAATAAGCACTAGAAAAGAGAGGTATATTTCAGATTTACATTACTTAAAGATAGTGGCCAACACACTATTTCTAAAGTCGCGATTGGTAATGAAATGCGCAAACCACTTTTTGACATTACAACACGTTAAGAAATACTTTGAAGAAGATTAAACGTCCACCTAGTGAAAAGACATCATACCATGAAAAAAAAATGCTGTTTCTTTCAGAAGTACAGGATTGATAAAGGCAATCAAGCTGGAAGAACAAAAAACATTCACGTTATTATATATGACTAAATATTTTTCAGAAGTTCTTCAAAGATGAATATTAGAGGATTCATACAATGCCATGAGAATACATCTTCTCTTTAAACAAATTTGACAACTTAATTATTGGTAAAAATCATAGCAAAATGATAAAATATTTATTCTATTTACTTGATCTAGCTATGAGTGATTTTTTGCTATATATTAATGAAGAAAAAGAGTTACGATTCATCATTGTTATTCTGAAAACGAGATTGATGGAGCTATGAAAGCATGCTTTTCGTCGATTTCAAGAAATTAATGGTCTAAAACATTTAACTTTTAGAAAGTTTGCTCACAGAAGAGAATTTGTGCTGGGCATATTGTTTCAAATACTCCTAAACTTTCGTAATTATAACCTTTAAAACCTAGGTACACTTAAAAAATTTCAGAAAGACAATGATACATTCTTAGCTAAAATTTAATGTAGGAAAGAATTGCTATGAAACTATCATATGATGATTTATAAGCGGAATGATCACGTGTTAATTCTGGGACACATAATTTATTTATTTCATACAAAAATATCCTAAAATATAATTTGTCTTTTTTTTCTGAGTTAAATTTGTCTATAAAGTGAACAAATCAAGCAATTATTAGTAATCATATTATATATTATAAGCTAAATGAATCATACTTTAATAATAGTAAGAATGTAAATTTTTAAATAAGAGCTGAAAGTAAAATAAATCAATAAAAGTAGAAAGAAATTTAATAAAACTACAAAGAATTAGGAGAAATAAAGTAACAAATAAACAGTAAGTGTAGTTTGAAAAAAAAATTCTTTTCAAGTTTCAAATTTAAAAAAATATCATAAGAATTAAATATGTTACTTAAAAATATTTTGTCAAAAATTCTTAGTTAAAAAAAATTTTTTTTGCCGAGGAGGTGGTGTTCTTGAATTTCGACCCCTTTTTTGATTGACCTATTTTCAAGAGAATGCATTGCCATCTTTATCTTATAAATTGTTTTAAACACAAGTTTTAACATAAAATTAATATTCATAGTAGATTTGGCGCCAAATTTCATCGTAAAATTAACACTTACAGTACAACTTTTAAATAATAATGCAATAAAAGTGACACTAGGCATTTGAAACAAAACAATTTTATTTAATAAAACAATACAAGGAAAAAAGACGCAACATAAAAAAAAGTATGCACAAGCCACTAAAAATCAGCCACATTGTAGCACTCACCTGCTTACATTTATTTGATCGTCTTTTCAACCCGGAACAATCTCAGCAACACAGATCACGTGTTTTGAAAACAAAAACCAAACCGAGATCGTAAAACTTACAGACGGATCACTTACGTTCGTTCTGTAGATGGGTCGTTTGTTAGATGATGCTATTCAAAGTACACACTAAATGATCTAATAAAATTAAAAATTTTCGAAACTATAAATAAAATTTTGCACATTGTTTTACACAACTGTACTCATAAACAACAACTTTTGATAAAAATTCTACTTTTCAGAAAACTTCGTAAAATTTGAATAGCCATCTCGAAATATTTTGTCAATTTGTTAAAAAATACAGTAGTATTTTCATTATTTAATTTAAATGCGAAAAATATAAACATAATTTTTGTCTGAATTAGTTTAAAAAAATTAGCAAATCTTAATGTTTAATAAGTTTGTATGTATAATCTGTTAAAAGTTTGGTACATCTTTTTTGTACTAGTAAAACTTAAAAGCATCTGTTAATAATTAGATTCATTTAAGAAGAATTTAAGTAGCAATTTTGAATACTGAAATTTGCTTGTTTTATGAGCTTCCTATTCTATTAATTTATGAATTTAATTTAATTTAGGGGAAAATTAAGGAACTGTTTATCATTAATGAATTGATTGACACAATCAGCTGAAATATTTCTGTGTCAGGAAAACCTTTTTACAGTATTGACTTAAATATATGCTGGCAAGATAAGAGACATCCTTGAAAACTTCCAAAAAACTTAATGATCAACTTTACAGTACTAAGTTGCCTTTTTTTTTTGTCTCTGAATTTATGGCAAGATAACATATAATTGTGAAGGAGAGTCATTTCAACTATTAAGCAAGAAGACATTCAATTTTATTAATTTAATTATATGCACGGAGATCAATTTTTTTTTATTTAAAACACATTTAGTGATCCATTCCATTCATGGATGATTACTGGATGTTGTTTCTATGCACGCATTTGAAATGTGTTTCTTTTTACTACGTTTCCACTCATTTTTATGTTTATTAGATTATCGGGTGTGTTTTATTACATGCTCCGATTATTACTCTTCCCAAATCAATTATTAATTTCACAATATGCAGATTGATTTCGAAATTAGGGTTAGATCTTGATTGAGGGTATGTTAGATCTCAGGTGGAAATCTGTTTTCCCAATTTCTTTTCTTTTTATTAAAATACGTTACATATATTTAAAAAATATATATATGTGCAATAAACGAATGGAATGTGAGTGGAATTTAATGAAATATATATTATGCAACATATAAAAAGGTACAAAATAGCATAAAAAGAAATCACCAGACAATTATGGTGTTATAAAAATTAGCATATGATACAAAGAACACATGGGAGGAGTAAATTTGGTATAGAAAAAGTACCTTTAATATGGGATATGATTCTCCCGAGAAGTAATACAACACATGCAACAATAAGTGATGTTCTCAATTATAAGGTTTAATAATTGTGTATTCTATACGACAAATTGTTAGATTAATTGTGTTTTTCTATGCGACAAACAGATCTTTCAATCCGAGCTGTAGACTGCGAAATGAACAAAGGCATTTTATTGTACTTCGTAACTGCTTAACAGGAGGACTTTACATAGACAGTGACCAAAAAAAAAAAAAAAAAAAAAAAAAAAATCCCTGAAAAAAAAGTAAAAATGCGTGCATGTTAATGGCTTATGTGTGCATGTACGTTAAATGCATTATCTATTGACCTTGGTTCAACAGTGGCTGGGATCGAACTTGAAACATTATGTACAAAGTCCTCTCTCTAAGCCATTCTTAGTTGGAACATAGAAATGTGACATGAAAACCCATTTTGTTGAAAAAATTATGTTATTCCCCTTAATTGAAAAAAGTGTTTGTTTATAAATCTTGATAGAGTTGTTCTGAATTTAAATTAAAGCACCCCTATTAAATAATTTTACTTATTTATTTCAAGTTATTGATTTCTAAGTGCAGAAACATGTCTAAATTTCTACGTGTGTGCATAGTTCTAAAAAAACATAATTTTTAAGTGTCTGCTCCATCGGAAATTTTTTCTCGAACAGTATCAAAACAATTCAAACTATTTGATCTACAGAAATCAAAAATTCTTTTAAGCAAAATATTTTTTTTTCTGTTGTACGCATTATTTTTTCATCCTCGAGTTTTTTCTTTGGGTTCTTCATTTATATTTTTTTTAATGCAAAAGACATTTATATATTTGGTGATACCTTAGGTATTTAAAAGACTAATAATTCGTCTTTATAAAACCTTTACTCCAAAATTTTTAAAAATTTAAACATCGAACATTTTCAGAACAATGTGACAAAAAGTACGCTTTCGATATCTATGAATATATTTTATTTCCTCTAGCTCCTGATATCTTTTTTATAAGCAATTAATTCCACGTTTAATCATATTTTTTACACTACTTTAAAATCTTGGAATTTCTTCCGATATTTAAAGAATATATACACTTTTTCTTTTTAACTTTTCTCCTTTCATATTCCATAATTTCTTTCTTATTTTTATAAGGCTTAAGAAGTAAGACTTAAGAATTATATACGCATCGAATGAATTAAAACCAAAAATGATAAGTTCTCTTCCTTTTCTACAATTTTATGCTTGTCGAAAATAAGGGACCAATAATAAAACTATGATCATATAAAAAAGTGGTATTCTAGTATGGCAAATATGATTTGGTTTTCTCATATAATTTTGCTTTATATCTTGTAAAAATTATACAAATTAAGTTTTACAAAAGATATGTATGTATGTACTTTATTATGTTTTTATTAAGAAGTATTATTGAAACAATTTTTAAAAAAGTCTAACTACCTTGATAATTATAAAAAAAAGTATTTGCAATAATTCACTAAATACATACAATACGATAATTAACATTATTCATTACAATCAGGGATTTCAAGATAAAACTGCAAGACATTCAAAAAGGAAAACATAATTATAGGTATAATTTTTTTTAATTCTTTTTTCCACAATTTTTTTCGCAGTTAAATATATAAATTTACGATTACTTAAAAAACTATTATTGGGTATCAGGTATAAATAAAGCGTTCATAAAAATACTACTTCAGAAATGTCAATTCATGAATATACAGGGTGATCTTTTTTAAAGTGACAGTGTTTGGAGCACCCTGTAGAGCGATCTAATAGCCGATATGGCACCAAACTTGGTGTTTGGACTAATCAAAACATGGAAAAAAGGATTCCGTAAAAAAAAAAAAAATAATAAAATAAATAAATAAATAAAAAATAGTGCCAAAAATCGCCGCTAGGGTATTTTGTGGCGCTGCAGTAGCTTACAATAACAAGAATTAGCATAAAACACGGGTTTAAGAAAAAAGGCAAATGTTGTGCTATGACAGTGCCAGTAATAGTGGCTATATAAGCAAGTAGTAGACAGCTACGATAAATAATCTCAACTGAAGTACACGAGCTCCAGGGGCCATGTCCCTCACGTTAATGGAACGTGCATTACTGGTGAAGCTGTGTTATATAAATCAAAGTAATGCATCCACAGCTCTTCGGGAATTTCGAACCCGAACAAAATTACTTATTATTATTATTGTTATTTCTGAGAACGGTGCTGACATTGAAAGTAGTCTAATTCCTCATCGGAGAAGTCAATGTAGTAAATAAACATTAATAATTAAATAAACATTTTAATAATGATTTCATAAGTAATAAAATAATTGTATGATTCTATGTGCTAGTATTTTTCTTGTCTCACATTTTATACATTGTAAAGCGCCACGAAATGCTCTAACAGTGATTTTTGGAACTAAATTTTTTTTACGGAATCCTTTTCCCATGTCTTGATTAGTCTAAATAGCAAGTTTGGTGCCATTTCGGCTATTAGATCGAGGTACAGGGCACTCCAAACACTGTCACTTTAAAAAAGATCACCCTGTATATACTACTTACTACGTAAATTCATGAATAAATATAAAAGTCAGTTTTTTTTATAAAAATTTTGAGATAACTAATTTGAGATATCATATTCATCATCGTAAAAAATAAATTTTTATCAAAACATTTCCATATTTATCGTTTTCAAAATTGAATTTATTGTGGCGATTGTATTTGTAGATTAAATTTCAATGCAGAATCAGGCATCTGTAGAAGCCAAATATATAATTAATATAGAACATGTAAATTTCAGTTAATGTTTTTATTAAAGATTCTGGCGCTATTATTTAAAACGAATATCGAGAATAGCAATTACCATTACGAAGTTATCCTCATTTATTTAATCTACAAAATGCAAGACCATAAAATTTCATATTTTATAAAAGAATTAATAAAATAAATTCCCATTTTAATCTTAATCTGTTAATTTTATGAAATTGGATTACGACCTCAAATTATCGTGACCAGTTATGAAATTCCAAAGCTTTTAACAATTGTTATATTACTAGATTTTATTATGGAGAAAATCGCACATGCAATATAAAATAATGTAAAAGGCGTGTTTTATGTACTTTCAAAATACACACAATGATTTCATGAGTTATAAAAACAAATAGTTGCATTTATGAGGCATTTATTATTATGGAAGAAAAAAAAAGTATTAAAAATGGTAATTCCGGAAGCTATTTATGTAGAGATACTTAAAAATGACGTTTTGTTTTGCATCATCAGCGTGAGGTATTGAAACAATTTTAATTTTTTATG
Organism: Latrodectus geometricus; assembly: GCA_026290005.1. Classification (NCBI taxonomy): domain Eukaryota; kingdom Metazoa; phylum Arthropoda; class Arachnida; order Araneae; family Theridiidae; genus Latrodectus; species Latrodectus geometricus. Next base: position 193,945 of record JAPDSC010029912.1, on the reverse strand, counting down.
ACTTTTACATATTAAGGAAGATAGTGTTCTAAATAAGAAAATTATAAAAAAATTCAGTTAACAATTTATCCTTATGATGAAAAGTAATAGAATATATATTTTTCCCTCCGTAAGTCACAAATTATTATCTTATTTATTATCGGCTACTTGCTTATCTGCAGATCATGTCTGCAATGTACATCCGCTGGTGTGGAGAGGACGTTGTCAACTCAGGTGTTAACCTCGTCACTAGACTGGAATTCAAAATTAAGGGGCCAATTTATGTGCTTTTCAGTCAGCCAAAATAGGAAGCGAATCAGAAATAAATAAATAAAAATTTATAATACGAGGCTATAAACGTTTATTTTTATTATGTGCAATTGTTTTAAATAGTGAAATATGCTAGAAATGTAGTTTTTATCTAATTAATAAAGGAACAGCTTTGATATAACCCCCCAAAAATTAAGCGCCAAATCTGGCACTCCTTATGGACTTTTAAAGGTTGCTGTTCCTTATTTTGGAGTTGCCAATTTAGGTTTTTTCAGCTTTTAGCTTTTTGTTGTTGTCAAATTTAGTATTTTATTGTATTTTGTACCATTTTTTGAGTTTTTTTTAAAGTTTTTTTGTTATTTTTTATTTGTATTTAGCGAGAATCTATCTTGGCGAGAAAAAAAATTCGCCAAATTTTCCGATTTGGGGGGGGGGGGGTTTATCAAAGTAGTTCCTTAATAAAGTAATATTAATACAGCACAGTATCTTTCTATTCAATTTTTTAATTTAATTACTATAATATTTTTAATTTAATTACTATTATATATATATAAATGTAGCGTTATAGTAAATTCATTACTTTAAAATTTCGCATAACTTTTTTAAAAATTTCAACCAAATTTTTAAGAAAACAAACATCAAACTGTCATTTTAGTTTTAGTTTTATTTATTAATATTAAATAAAAAAAAAATCTATTGGTCGGGTAAAAAAGGCGTAGTAATTTTTTAAAAATATTTTCTTAAATTATTAAAAATTTCCATTTTTTCTTCGGGATAGTATTATTAGGACATAATAAAAATTAAAATACATTTTTACTTAGTTTAAATGAAAAGGAATGTATGTATATGTATGAAATAAGGGACTTATAGTAATAATATATATATGTGTGTGTGTGTTTGTGTGAGTAATTTGCCATATCTTTCAATCAAAAAGAATTTCATTTAAATCCATAAACTCAACGATCTTTTTAATAATAAATTCTTCTGCTTTGATGAGTCTCCTAACAAATCATCTGTTCTTTGTGTCGTTATTTTCTACGTTTCTTCGTTCGACATGTTTACCATTCACTAAAGCAATGTTAAGAATGACGGTTTTGATTATTTTCAATACAAATTTTTATAAAATATATTTTTCTTTCAACCAATTGTATTAAAATTACATTATCTCTTTATGAAATATAGTAAATGCGTTACATTAAATATTAATTCAATGTGTATGAATTCAGAAATTCAAAATATCAATTTATAATATCCAAAATTATATATTTTTTAAGGAATTGATCCTAATAAAATTCGCATTAGTATTACTGGTGCATATTTCGGTTCGTTGCCAACTGAGTTAAATAAATGATGCATCACATGCTTGTTTCAGCTATCTCTCGTGTTTAATTGAATAAATATATTTATACATAATGCAAGTTTGCGTATAATGCTTCTTATTATGCATAAATAATGAATTTGTAAAATGTTATCTTTTTAATCATGCAAAATGAAAATTTATATTCCCGATTCAATATGTTTCCCATGTAAACTGCTTATAGAATTCGATTAAAATAAGCATATGAAATATGAGTGCTTTGGTCATATACTTGATTTTAGTATTTTGAATGCTTTTTAGTATTTTCATCCTTTATCTCAAATTTTGTACGAATAGTCTTTGAGATTAGGTGTCTTTTAGATTTGAAATGTTGTGTACTTTAATAAAAATTTTTTTAACACACTTAGTAAGGTTAGCATTGTGTTTTCAACATCTTTTGATAAAAAAAATTGTATAAATCAATTAAAATTTAAAAATATTTCTTATCCCACAATAAAGTGTGTAAAGCTTCCTAGCTGTTTTATTTGACTGATGATGATGTCTTATTTGATGGACTTGATGACACTGAAACTTGTAGATAAGTAAAATGAAAACATATTTGTTTTAAAATGTCAGTAAAGTCTCTTGTCAGTAAAATGTCTTGTTAGTCGTGAACTATTATAAATATCAGTTTTTAATCAAAATATTTACTTTTTAATGCCACAATGAAGGTATTTTTTAAAACCCTGTATTGACTTATAAATTTTTATTTATTATTGTTCGAAAACTTTTTTATTGTGTTTACTGCAATTCAATGTATATTTTAATTTTAAAAATTTATATTGACTGGATATTTGGATAAATGATGTCCAGTTTAAACAATTTTCGTTACATTGGAAATGGAAAGTTTTCTGCGTAGGAAATCATTTTTAAAAATAGGAATTTTAGAAAAAGTATAATTCCTCTTTTTACTAATACTTCTATTCTATATTTAGTAATCAAAGAGGTGTGATCTATATGAGGTCTTCTTTTGAAGTCTGGAAATTTTATATGCAAGTTCCTCAATCTAGTTCATCCCGAAACATTTAGATTTTAACTTTAAAAGAATGTGATGTGGGAAAAAAATGAAACTGTATTATCATGGCGTCTTTTATATGAATTTTCTCTCCCAACGCTTGTTTCTTAGTGAAAATAGTTCAAGCCTTTTAGCACAAATGAATTATTTTCTGGAATACATTTCATTCATTTAATAAATATACTTTGTAAAATAATTTTGGATTATAGCATTTTTATTTTCTTCGATAGTCTTCAATTGCTATAATTTCAAATTCTAAATAACTATACCTGTATTGAAAGCATTTTAATGGGGTTAGTTTATATCAGGTAGTTTTGGAGCTCTATGCTATTAAAGATTATAGTTAACATTAAAGAAAAATATGAAAAATAAAACAAATTATTTATTGACTTAAGATTGATGAATTGATTCTTTAATTTTTCCTCTGGTTGGTATAAACTTTTCGATGAGAAATATGCATATCCTTTCTATTATATTAAAAATATAAAGTAAAATAAATTGGAATTTAAAATGCTTTAAATATGACACTGTAATAATGACTTCAAATATTACAGTGTCATATTTGAAACTATAAGATTCGGTTGAAATAATATCTCAGAATGGATATAATAAGGTTCTGGCCAAACCTTCAAGTTATAAGGACTTCAGGATGAAAAGGGAGTTGATGGAGATAAAGTTTGTTATTTTATGTCTATTTTACTATCTTGATATTGGTTTGTGTATTATATTGGTTGTACGAAAATATGCGGTTTCACGTATATATATATAAAAAAGAATAAAATATGGAATGTTTAAGAATTTCCTTTAGCTATGAGGCTAGTATCATTCTTATCAGTGTTTTAGCACATTTTATTAACGGTGGTGTATTGGGAAAAATGAAAACACGTTTGCTGCAGTGGATGTAAGCAAATTTTTTAAAAAATCAACCAAAGTTAATAAATATATTTTTTTAAAAATGCATGCAATTGAAATTTAGATAAAATGTGTGATCCTTTATTGTTCACACTTTTTATCCCAAAAATTACGTTTAAATATTAATTTTAAAAAGAAAAAGAAACCAAGAGCTCTCATTCTTAAAGTAAGAAAATCGAGAAAGATATAAAAAACTTTAAAGTATGTTCAAGTGAGTTTCAATTATAGTTTAAATTAATTTCAAAATCTATCATCAAAATTTTGAAATTAAGCTTTGTTTAAAATTATTACTGACATCCTGAGTTAAATTTCATCCTGTTCAGTACATATGCTTCAAATTTAAACCAGGACAAAAAATTCGCAGATTTGAAGGGTTTTATTTATATAGATAAAAAGATAAATTATAACTTTTTTATCTTAACTATATGTTAATATAATAATCTATTGATGAGCAATTCGTGAAACATAGGAATAAAAGAATATTTGGTATGATGTCGTTAATTACAGTACTGACAATTGATAAAACAACTTATTCTTTAATCATTTAAGCTTTTTATTCTTTTTCTTTTTTTCTTTCAGTCGTCCAATAAAATTATAAAATTCATAACTTTTGGTATACAACATAGACTCTACGACTTATTATTTTATTTAAATAAAATAGTTTTATTTAAATATTTATTAAATAAAATAGTTTTATTTAAATAAAATGATTTACTATGTTAATTATCTGATCAAAGGAATATTATTTTTCTACGAATGAAGATTTCTTAATTCAAATATTTTCTTTTTTATTCTTGGTGGCATAGTGGTTTGACTAACATGTACTGCTAGCTGAGTCTTCTGTGTTTATGAATACATAAAAAATTAATATCGTAGTACATAAACTCTTCCTTGAACATCATTAATTAATAAACAACAAATATTGAATATTGTAATTAGTATAAGTTTATTACCTGAAAAATTATAAAAATATTAAATAATATTTACAACTAAAACAAGGAAGGAAAACTAATAATCGATTGAAAATGGTAAAATATTATGCCACATTTATTTTATGTAAAATATTTTAAAAATAAAAATGTTGGCAAAAAATTAAAATAAACTAGATTTATTAAATATTACATATGGTTGATGGTTTACTTTAAAATGAAGTATAAATCTTTCTTATATAAAAAAAACACCTTTATTAAGTAGATCTTTCTCTTAAATACATGACTCGGTTTCATTACACAAAGTCAACATTAGTAAGCCAGAATGGCATTATACAAATATTACGTTAAGAAAAACTGTTATGATAGGAAGAAAAGCACATTAACTTTCCAAACAAATGTGGATTTTAATTATATAATACAGATATATAACAATTTGAACATAAGTAAAAAAATGAAATTAAATACTTACAATTATTAATTTTAAGTATTTAAAAGTTTTAATATAAGGCAATTAATTTTAAATTAAAAATAATAACTAATATAATTTTAAAATATTTCATTCCTAATTGATTTTAATACAATATCTAAATAATGCGGTATAATATTTTTTCCTTTTTATAAATAACTATTGAAAACAATTGATTGTTTTCAATAGTTAAATATAAAAAAATTTAATAACAGCAAAAATATTACAAAAGTTAAATTAAAAACACGAAATAAAAAAAATTACACATAAAAAGGGAAAAACAGTTGTTTTAATCGTATTTCACCGGAGAAATTGATGCGGAAATTCAATCAGTAATTAACGCAAGAATTTTTTAAATGAAGTTTTAAGCTAAAACCTAGCGTTAATACTTTTGTTTTTTAAACAATGATGTGATGATTGAAATGTTAAAATGTAAATTATAAAGAGGATTTGAAAATTACTTATCAAATAGCTTCTTTTTTGAGGATTATTAGTTTCTATCTTTCATCGCAATTAAGATTCTCTCTCTTGTAATAAATAAAAATATTAAATCAAATTTTTCACAAATTCCACCTTTACGTTTTTACGTGTTATTTACATGTTTTTGTTTTTTTAATTATTGTGTATTTGAATTTCCTTTCGTCACTTAACAATTATGGAAACAATTAAGAACCGGATAAATTGTTGTCCCAAATCCAGTAACCGGTCTCTCAATCGTTACTTGAATCTCAGAAGATCGAAACAATATTGTTGCGAAAATAATATAATGCTATTACAAAATTCGATATATTGCTATGCGAAATCGAAGAGTTGTCTTTATAAGTATTACATAACTTCTTTTACATGGTATTACATATCTGATTTTAGCAGCCTTGGCAAGACATGCCAAAGTCTCTACAATCACATATGTAATACCATAACGTTAATACCAAAGTCCATGGGTAAAATGTTCCAAATAATAAACTATAATAACTTGAATTTGCGTTCTCTTTTATTGTCATTACCAGCATAATTCCTTGTGCTTTATCTGTAGTTACATTCTACTAGTTTTGTGGAAGCAACAGGGTCGAAGTCATCATAATTTAAAATTATACCATATCAGAGAGACACCAATACATGTATTGGTCCGATTTTGATCTTAGTAAGATTATGCTTATAAATAACTCAACTTGATAAGAATATCGTAAGAGAAGGTTGAATATGAGGAGCAGATTCTTCATCTGAATACTAAAGAATATCATATACACTGAAAGGGAACCAATATGAGCAAGGGAGAAATATTGTTGGAATATCGCTTCACGATTTTGAGATGATGTCTTGCACTTTATTATATTCTATATTGCTAAATTTAAGCCTATTTTCATTTCAGTTAGTGATACTGCCCATATCCAAGGTGCCATTATGATTCAAAGCCATCTTGAGAAAATGGAAATTTTTCATCCAAATGTATAGAATGAACAGCGTAATTTCTCAACTCGAATTCTATTGAAAATTTTAAAAGTGTCCGCAATTGTCTGAGTGTTTAGGTTGCCTATCATTTTCTTCACAATCTCTAAAAAAATCCATTGAATTAATGACGATTACTTGATTTAACGATCATCACTACGGTTATTCAAGGAGCTGGAGGGCTAATACTACTAGGACTTATTGTTTAAAAATCTTGTAGCCTTAGAATTTGCTTGAAAGGATTTTGGTGATTACTTGCACTGCGGTGGTAGCCTACCTAACTGAAGGCATGGTCAGACTGTAAGCTTTCTACGCAGATGAAGGTGGCTCTCATACCCTATGAATAACGATTTTCTATTCTTATTTTTTCGTTTTGCCTTTGACATATTTTATAATTGATTTCAATATGGCGTCATTTTAAAACTAATCTTAATATTAATATTTTAATCATTATCAAAACTTAACATTGTTGTCATCTTTGTGATCTATGTGTTTCAGAAACAAATATATTGGCAACGTTCCAGTCGCAATTCATGTTAATTAAAGCAGTATTTGTTAACATTTTTTCATAGTTCGTGTGGTTGTTACACTAGCATACTTAACCATACATATCCTAGAAACTTCATGTTCAATTTTTGAAAGTGAATAAAAATTCAGATAAGTTTTGTTTTATTAATCTGAATTATAGGGGATTTTTTTCCAACTATATATGAAGCTATCATTTAAAAATATTTGTATTCTGTCATTTAAATTAAGGAAACAATATTGGAATTTAATTGCGTTATTGATATAAAATATTTTACGTTTTAATAAAAGTTATACATATCATGTCCTCTAAGCATTACGTAAGTTTTCAACCATTTTAAGAAAAAAACCTCTCTCTGATAAATTCTGAATTTATTTGAATTACTCACATTACGTTTTAAAAAAATATTTCTATTCATATAATTGATATTTTTTCTCTTCAAAGGGTAAAATTAGGAAAAGAAATTGTAGAGGCGGAAATTTAATACGTCTTTCTTGTTCTAAACTTACCGCTTATATTCCCGTTTTAAAATGATACCTCCCTGATTTCCAGACAATGACGTCATTTAGAGTTCAAATGTGGCTGGGTGTAGTGCAGAATAGGAAAGATATTAAAAAAGAAGAGGCGTGATTACACCCAGATATGTATGTCAGTCATTAAAATGAGCGAATGTCGTAAGAACAGATGTAACACCAAATTCAACCAATCACACAAATGAGAATATGTCATTAAAAAGGGTTTTTCTTTTTAATAAAGTTATTAAGCAAGAAGTACATATTATCTGCATTAAAAGTAATTATTTTAATTAATTGTAAAAATCTGCAAAGAATGAAATAAAAATTTTATTTGGTGTTAGTGTGTTGACTCTAAAATTTTATGACACCTTAAAAAATGATAATTTTTATTAAAGTTTTAAAAATGTTTTAATGCATTAAAATTTTTAACAAATTTCTATTATGTTATTTCATTGAAAGCTGTTATAGTTTATATATTTCAAAACATTTACCATTTAGCCAAAAACATTTTAATTCTCTTGTTTTTATTGATATAAATGATTCAATTGCTAAAAACATATTCTTTTTTAAGCAATATACTCATTTTTTGCTTTACTGCACTTTTAAAATTGAAATTATTTATAAGTGAAAGTTTGCATTGTAAATTAAAATAATCATAATAATTTGTACGTAAAGTTTTATTATTTAATTCCTATATTAGTCGTTTTTAGAAATTGAATTTCCAAGATTAAAATTTTTTTATTATAAAACTTGCCATTTTAATTGTAAAAAGTTACAACCCTAAAACTTTATAAAATTTAAAAATTTCATAAATCTTTCAAAAATGTCTTAGTAATTTTTTCAAATATTTTATTAAAATATAATCTTTTTATATTTTTCCACCATATATTATTTTAAATACTTTTTCACGGAGTAAATACAAAAATATGTTTTATACATTTAAAAATTTCGAATACTACCAGATGTACTCATAATATTTCAACCACCAAATGAACTCAATACTTCATGTACCACTAGAAGAAAAAATCTAGTGAAAGGTTAAGGTCCGGTGAGCGAGGAGGCCAAACCTCAGATTCTCTACTTCTAATCCATCATGCTGGATAAAATTCAAGAGAATTTAAGGACGATGTTATCAGATAATATTTAAAGGAATGATGTTGCGCTGTTTTTAATGACCCTGATTGGCTTTCTCCGGTAACCAAAAAGAGCAAAATGCTGCTTCTTCTCTGTAGAAATTTATATTACTCTACATTCATGATAGATTCTTAATGCACATTTCTACTTTCCTCTTTTTTTCCTCTCAGAACTGAATGCAATTCCATGTTTCTATGTAATTATTGCTTTCATGGATGGATACTATCATTCCTCTTAATTTGTAAAAACAATTTAGAAGTTCTCCCTGTGTATATATATATATATATATATATTGACTGGAAATTTTAATATTGAGTGCGATTTAATAATTGAACATTTTAGATCCTATATTGGTAATTTTTGTAATTTTGTATTGATAATTTTTAGCAATGATTAGGTTTTTGTTTCAGGAAACTTTTTCATTCAATCATTTGAAAAAGAGTAGATTATTCAATAAAAAATTTCTTTAAAAGGAAAGTAAACTTTTGATTTATTTCTACATAGAAGAGCAATTTAGCGAAATACTTTAAAATATAAGTCTTATGTCTTAGATTCTTTTCAAAAATCTGTAATGCAAGTATAACATTGTTCTTGCATAATATTTACTTTCCTTTGACCAACAAGTTTTTAAATCAAGTGTCATAATTATATTTCTTGGTCATAGGCCACATAATCAAACACGTGTGTTGTAACATAAGTTAAAAGAAATCTCCGAAAGAATGAGTTTATTTTGACTTATATATATATATATATATATATATATATATATATCGGATATCATCCTTTTTATTAAACCTTATAAAAAAACATATTTTCTATGTATATTTTCTTCATACAATTTCAAGGATCGTATTTACATTTTTTAAATTAAATTCTTGCATTTTTAGTAAATTCTAGTTATCTTTATTGATATTTAGAAAGAATCAAGCTTCTTTCCCTTGACACCAGTTTTGTAGGAAATATGATTTTTTATGTATGACATACAATTAAATAATTTCTGCTAATGCATAAAGAAGATAAGAATTTAATTAAAAATTTAATATTTAGAAATTTTTAACTATCCCTTTGTACCTGAATTGGTTAATAAATAGAAATTACTGAATTGTGTGGAATGTTATATAAAACAGATATAAGCAAAGAATTAAAGCATAGTGTCATTATTTACCTAACAAAATATTAATTTCAATTAATTAGGAATAATTAACTTAGTTTCTCTTTGTTCAATATCTTCAATAATTCGTGCTATAGACAAAATTTTTCACATTAAAACTTTTTGAATTTGATAGCAATCAAATATAAACAATCTATTTTTATTTTATTTAACAGTAGTTATTTGATGAAACAATGTAATTATCAATGAAACAGCAATGTTTCATGGTATTTAAAAAAAAATAATAAAAGGGCTTAAGAGATCCGTAAATTAAATAGACCAAATGTGAGATAAATTGCTTCAGAAATAAAAACCTTAGTTGCTTTTGATATGAAATTTTCCCAACATATACAAGTGCATAAATTTGTGCATACTCATAAATAGAATGATTAAATTAGCTTAATTAAGTTTCGATTTTATTGAATTAAAGTATTTTATTATATATATCAGTAATGCTTCCCAGAGAGATATTTTACCCAATCTTTAAGTAACAGTTTGATTTAAATTTTTAGGAAGGAATTTTATAATCCTAGGCAAATATATCTTGCTCATAATATACCTCGTGTAATTCAAAATAAAATATATTTCTTTAACATATCAAATATTTGACTGTTATATAGAGTTAAAGTAGAAATGAAGAATCGGGTTTTCGTAGGCAATATGAAAAATTTGACCGATTCGATTAAATTACCAAACCAGATTTTAGTAGGCAATATGAAAATATATTTTTTAATTATTTTATATCAAAAATTAATTGATAAAAATTTGTTTATATTCTAATTTTTCCAGAATTGAAACAAAATTTTAAAATTTTCTTGAACTCTATGAGTTTTTAAACTACTTCGAAAAAATAACAAAAAATTTAGTAATAATCATTTATTTAATATTTAAAGTTTTTAAATATTCAGAGATGTGTGAAATTAAAACAAATATACGATTTCAGTTTCCAAATATTGCTTAAATTAGTTTAAGGGGGGAAAAAAAGCCACACGTTTTAGAATCAAATTTAAATATTGTTACTGATTATTTAACTAATATTTCCGATTATATATTTTTTAAATTGTAACGAATGAGATTTCGAAAACTATCTATATTTAAAAACTATTAAATTCTATTATAGTAAATTTTAATAGATAATTTCTTGTAACAATAACTGTCCATAAGACTTCCAGAGCGTTAAAAAAAAGTTACGATAAATTAATGCATTGTAAAATTAAATTTTTTTTTTTAAATTTTGTTAATATATTTGAATTCGGTGATGAATTCAATATCTATGAAATCTTAATTACGAAAAACACTTTTAAATTATATTAACTGAAAGTTTTATCACATTCAATTGTTTTCTGAATGTCATGCAAATTTTGAGTTTATTATCATGTAACTGTGTGTGCATTATTGTGTGTGCATATGTGTGTAAATTGTGTGCATATGTGTGTAAATTATCGTGTAACTATGCTGTATACTAAATCATTTTATTATATAATAAATTATAATACTACCCTAATAAAAAAACATCTAGAGTAAAAAAAATCAAAGGATTGTCATTTAATATTTTGAATGAAAATTTTGCTGAATAAATAAATATAATAAGTATAATAGATATCAGATGTTTTATTTTAACATTTTCTACTATTGTAAAAAATATATGGCCCAACTTTATTTTCATCTGAAAATAAAATGAAAATATGATATAAAATATTTAATAAAATATCTATAAATGTATTCTATACTTTTCAGAATTTATTCATGAGAAAACTGACTTTTTTCAAAGAATATTAATTTAAAATTACTTAAATTGTATTAATATTTATTTGAGTTAAATTACGTTTATTTAAAAAAAACACAAATACTCTTATTTATTTATAATAAAAGGAAATAATTGATGCCAAAGATTAATCTCTTTTGTGCTATTTTAATCTAATTCTTTCAATGTTAGAATTAAAAGTAATATTATTTATGGGTTTTAAATAAAATTTGAATTTCCGTTTTAAGAATTAATGTTTTGAAATGTTAAATTTCTATGACATAATTTTTTTAATCAAATGACGTAGAAATTTAAAATTTACAACTGCAGTAATAAAAACTTTAATCTTTTTGGTAATTATCTTTTAAAATCAATTAAGGATATAATCACTATGAATAATTTACTTTTATTCTGGTAAAGTATTCATATGATAAATTCCAGAACCCATTTTATTAAAAAAAGTTATATAACAGTAATTTATGAGAAGTATAGCGAAGTGTACTGTAGCTAAAACAAAATATTATTTATTAAAATATTTCTCTTTTATTTAGAATATAATTCCCTTGTCTTTCTGCAATTATTTATGAATACAAGAGTTGGTTCAAAGGAAGTAATGTTTAAAGAGGATTCCGAACCACAAAGAACACATATTACGATGTAGGAATTAAAACCATGAACTGTTGGACTTTATGTCAAAACACTAACCATTCAGGTACCACTTTAAATAAATTGAACATGGAATTTATAGAGAAATAAATTTTTTTTGCACAGAAAATTTAACTCTCACTATGCATTTCTTTGTGTGCTTTCGTTTACTTTTAAGACTAAAAATAATTGTGAATTACAGGGTGTGTATTTTTTCTTTGCTTTATTTTTTCTAAATTTAATTTTTTCTACTTATAAAATATAAGAGAAATAAGCTACATGATCCGTTAACAAGTCTTTTACATAAATTTCTTCTATACAGATAAAACAAACGAAACTGATAAAACTATTTCTTATCAATATGATTATTCCTTGTCACTACCATCTAAGAAGAGAACATTATTAAAAACCAATAAGATCATTCACTTGGAATAGCTTTCAAAATCCTTAACATATCTATATTGGATCTCCCTTGTACAGATTAAATTTTTCTTAAGGTCTCACCATCCTTGTTGTTAGAAACAATTATTCTTGTGTCCTTCTTTTGAATTCCGAAGATCTTAAAATTAATGAAGTTAGTTTCGTTTCTAATAGACATCCCACGTTTGGCATTAGTTCGGGTCTTTTGCACAATATCACCCTGACCCAGGGCCTTTTGCTAGGAGTAAAAAACTCATAACCGTGAGCTATACTTAATTTCGAATATGCAAAACGAGCCCATTGATGAAGGAATATTTACATTAATATCTCATTAAAGTTGAGTTGAATTATGTGGTTTTGAAAGAGATATTAATTGGTTCTTTATAAGTTTCTATGGAATTATTAAAATTGAAATATAATGTCTCTATTGTTATAGTTTTTGTACTTGTAAATGAACAAGATTTCACTTTCATGAGAACTGACCACTCTAACTTTTTATCTTGGCCTCATCCTGTATTATAATTCGTTGATCAAACGAGGCGCAAGGTTGATTCGCAGTTGACCCCAATCTTGAGACACGGTAAAGGGAAACGCTATGGACACACCCAAGGGCGAAAGCAATGAAAAAATACTTGAACTTTTACTTTCGCAGACTTTTTTTTTCATTGGAGTATTCGAGTATAAATACGAAAGCCGACGACTGCAGATCAACACAAGTTTTCTATCTCTTCAACAGGACTTATTAGTTCAAAACTCTTACAAGCAACATGAAGGTGGTGAGTATACATTCATACACATTTTCCCTTTAAAAACATACTTAAAGTTTTTAAGTTTTGGCTCATTGTTACATTTTATTTAATACCTCTAATTATTTTTAATTAAATATTTTACAAAACTTCAAAATATTCTCTTGATATTTTAGATGCATTATTTTAATAACAATGCTAAAGCTACTAAATTATTTTTAAAGTTTTAAAATCTTTTACCATTGAAACAAAATAATTTCATTTGAAGTCGAATATCTTCGAAATAAATATCATATAATGTTAGTTAAAAACATTAAATATGCCAGTTTTGATTTCAGATTATAGCGTAAATAAACATTGATGAATTTTCTTCAAAATAATTTATTTTTTGTACTCTTGGATTAAAAATGAGAATCAGGGTAAACTTAAATTTCTTTCTTTGTAATTTGTTTGTAATAAATGTAATTTTTAAGTTATTATGATTTTTTTTATTTCAAATTCAAAATATTTATAATATTTGAATACAAAATTATGAGTTTTAAACCCAAAAAATGAAAAAGTTTGTCAAATCATTTGATTTAGCAATAGTAAATGAAATTTTAATAACATTTTGATTTATACTACAATAAATAAATTAAGGAAAACTATTTCATGGTCATCAAAAATTTGCATCAACAGTATGAAATCCTGAGATCCGATATTAAATAAATATTTATTAGATTTAATATAGTTAATAAAATAGTGAAAACAAATTTGATGTTTGAACTAAATTTGAACAGAATCATATTTACAAAATATTTCAATTTTGTTTCATTAAAATTTTGATCATAATTTTGATCTCGTATAATTCTATAAATTTTATAAAATGAGGTCATCCATTTGTAAATATAGTAAAAAAATTACGAAAATAAATAATATTTTAGCCAAATGAATACTTTATATTAATTTATTACTGACATTAATCATAATAAAAAACAAATTATTATTCTATACTAACACTAATCATATCAATAAACAAATAAATAAGATTGCAAATATCAATAGTCAAGCAAAATGGGTACAATAGTGTTAAAAAGTTACATAATTAAAGAAAATGGTTAATAATTTAAAATAATGGGAACGTTAAAAATCAAATGAGATTTTAACTACTTTAAAATTCAAACTATATGCAAACATATGTTAAAAAATTTGCCTTTTCTGACATTTTGATTTAATTTCTACAATTGTCTATTTCATCATGATGAGTACACTATCTTTATAATTAAGAATAAACCGTAAAAAATTTTTAAAGGTTAAATAAAAAAAAGCAGTTATATTTTAACTAACGAATGAAATTATTTACAGATCGCCGCTGTTCTCTTGATGGCCGCTGCTGCCATGGCCCAATACCACGCCCCCGCTCACCATGGTGGCTATGCACCAGCCCCAGTCCATGTTGTCCAGGTACAGCCTGCAGTCCACGCCGCTTCCTCTCAGGGACATGCTTACGGAGCTCACGGACAAGCTGCCTCAGGATACGCCGCTCACGGACAAGCTCACCATGCTGACCAGGGACACTACGCCGACAAAGCCCATGCTGCTCATGGCAACCACAATGTTGGTGGATACGCCAAACACGACGCCCATGCTGCTCAAGGTAAATATGAAATGCAATCTATTGAAGTACAATATAGAACAAAAATTTCAATATGAGAAATATAACTCCAGAGAGGGGTGTTGTATTTCTCATAGTAAATATATATTTTTTACGAAACACATTCTTTGAACTACCACTAAATATAATGGTCGGTCACATTACATTGTATTTGAACTTCTGATGGATAAAATTAGAAAAAAAATATTAGTTTGAAATCAATAAAGATTGTTAGCATCGTTTTGAGAGATAACCAATGATTATAACCTTTATAGAAAGAATTGTTTTTCTATAACTAGTGCACATTCTAGATCGAATTTACTTATAACGAAACTTCTATATTAAAATCGAATTTACGAATGTTAGTTCTGCCGTTTAGAAAAAAATGTGTATTCAAATTGTTATTTCTTTTGCCGCAAAATTAATGAATTTGAGATTAACTTTAGGATTAAAAAATAGTACTCTAGTGTGAATTATAAAGTTACAATTAAGAGAAATAAAAATAAATTGCTTAAAAAATAAAAATAGAAATAATTATTAATTCAAATTCTTCTTTTTTTTTTAACTCCTTGATTTATATATTACATGAGTTTTGTCTAATCCCTACAAAGCTCTGTTACTTCAACTTGATAAAGAAATTTATATTTACCAGGCTCTATTCAAAATCAAAATTAAAAACTAAATTATGGATAAATAGCTGATATTTTTATAAGAAAGGTATTTTTCTTCGAGGATGTTTATGGCAATTATAAGTGTATCAGAAAAATATTTACTATGTTTTCTTAAATAATTTAGATCATGTTATTAAATGAAATTATTTTTCTTACGTTGAAGAGTTAAATAAAAAATTTTCTGTCTTAATAAATTGCGAGTTACATTCAATGAATTATTTGAATATGAATTTATAAATAATGAAAACTATGAGTTCATGTACCACTTAAAACTTTAAAAATTATACTGTATTAAAATGGAAATTAAATCAAGAAATTTTAGTATAATTTTAATTTTATGACATTTGAAAAAATTATTCTTAAACTTATGATCAACCTACCTTTATTTCTAAAGTTAATATACTCACATGCCTAAATATATGTATTTAGTTTTTAGAGATGAAACTAAATTATTTCTTTGGTATTTTAGGCTCCAGCTATGGAAAATACAGAAATGCTGGTGCCTATGCCCACGATAAGGGAACTGGATACGAAAAGGCCTACGCTTACGACAAGAAAGCCGGACACCATGCCGTCACTGCTGATCACGGAGCTCAAGCATCCAAATATGGAGTTGCTGACAGAAGCGCACACCACAATGTTGGAGCTCATGCTCAATCCGGACACGCCAAATATGGTGCCCATGACAGACATGGAGCTCAAGCTCATGGAGTCAGCGCCCACCAAGCTTCTTCCCATGGACAACAAAGCAGCGGACACCAACAAATGTACTTCCAGGGTCCCGGATATGCCTACAAATACTAAATTTGCTTTCCTAAACAGGTGTGTATACCATTCTCATTATTCTAATTTTTTTTGCATCTAGACATTAAAATACATAACAAGTTTACTTTTCATTTAGTAAAATACGATTATGTCTATCATTTTTGGCATATTTTTAAATGATTTTTGATACATTACATTTTAACTTTAAGAAATTATGTTTCCTTTAAAACAGAACACTCGAAATTTGTACATGTATGATACATATTAGTACATATAAGGCTTAAAAAACTTTGGCTTTAAATTATTACTGGTATTTAAAGTATAGAATGGTTAATATATATTTTAATATAAACAAGACGATATTATGATTCCTTAAGTTAATTAAAAATCTAACATTAAATTTAATAAAAACTCTGTTATTTTTATTTATTAATAATTGAACATGTATTAATAAATACAACAAAATAAAGATGTTAATGCTATAGTATTTGTCTTTCACAAAAATTACTAGTTAGAAAAAAGTTTTTTAAGTCATTACTTTTATCATTCAATTCTCATTTAACTCAATATCTAAATGAATAAAGAAAATGTTCTTAACATTGAATAGCACTTAAAGTAGATATTAAATATTTCAAACTTTAAATAACAATTTTTCACATAAAAATGATTTAATGCTACTAATGTAAATCTAAATTAGTGTGTTCTAATTCCTTGTCATTTATTTTTCAGAATTTTGACGAACCTTATATTGGAAGGAGACTAATATATGTTATTCGTCCACATAAATGTTAATTTATTTATTGTTGTTTAAAAAAAGCAAAAATTTTTGAATAAAAAGTTCAAAAGATAATTTCGTTCTCATTTATTAATGTTGATAATCATTCACTTTAAGAGAGAGCTTGAGATATAAAGTTAAATCACATAATTAAAAGTAAAAGTAAAAATTTCATTCATGGCACACACAAATAACTTTATTAAATGTCAGTAGAAAAATATTTTTGAGACTTTAAGTTGGATATGATAAAATATGATTTTCTTTTCCACGAAATTCTTATACTTCACAGCAATTCAATCATTTCTATGAAAATAGTTTCCATTGATATAATATAAATATTTAGTTAAAAAAATTTTCAGTACAAACTATTTGGTAATGTTGTGTACCAAATAGTTTGTAAAAAAACTGCTTCTTTACTGATAATATATTTTTAAGGAAAAAAAGAAAAAAATTTTCCACGGGAGCCTTTAACTATTTAAAAACTATTGTCCCATTTTTCTATATTTTTAAATCAAACCTATGAATTGTTCATTTGATAGTTTTTCCTTTGTAATAAACTTTTATATTTTCTTACATTATTTATATGTTGTCCCGATTGGTCAGTAAAATTTTTAAATAATAATAAAAATCATCACGCAATTCCTATTTACATAGAAGCATTTTTATAATTTACACAAAAACCTTGAGCAGATACTTCATTTTTAGCTAGTGTTAATACATCGAAAAGTTCCACTTACTACATGCAACATTTTAAGTATGAAATGCATTAAAACATAAAATGTAAAAAATCTAACGTTAAAAAAGTCATATTAAGAAGGAACTGCATACTAAACAATTTTTATGTGCAAGAAATATTGAATGAAAACATAATTAAATCCCAGTAATTCTTCAATTATTTACATCTGTAAGCAAATTATTCAAATATTCATGCAGTATGCAATAATTAACAAATCAATATACAATAAGAAAATATAGAAACAAAAATTATCAACTTATATTTCATCATCAAAAAAATTTAATTTCTCACAGAAATTATAGTAAAGCAATTTATAAATTTACTGAAGCATAAAATCTATTACTTACTGAACAAAAAAAATAAATATATAAATAAAATAAAAATATAGCTTAAACGCAAGTCTACGAAATTTGTTCTAAAATACAGCAACATGTAGTTTTAGATGGGCATATTTACACTAAATTATTTATATAAAAGAATATCAGAAAAGATTACATTTACTTGCTTTATTTAAATTTAACATAAAATATAGAAATTGAGAAAATGTTAAATTAGTTATATATAAAAAGTCACATTTTACTCTTTGAATTTTTAATAATTTAGCTGAATTTATATATTTCCAATATAACAAAGTTTCTTATAAAATCTGAACAAAATTTAATATTTTAAATGTATTTTACATATATTTTTACAAAATGTAACAGTTTTCGATAACTGTTTTTTCTCGCATTTAGTAACACGAGAAGTTTTATTCTCTACTTAAAATAGGCTCTGCAAAAGAGTTTACATCATTTGATAAGAAGAAGATACTCTGTACAAAATATATAACTTAAAAAGCCAATAAAAAAACAAATATAACTCTAATTATTTCAAACTTACTTTAACTTAACCAATACTATAGACTAATTTTACCTAATATAATAATAAATTGAAAATATTGAACAAATTTCAAATAAAATATAGAAAAAAAATTGTATGGTATAAAATATTTTAGTTTTTTTCTTCTGCCCTTTAGATAAAAATAATGAGTAAATAAGACAAGTATCCGTTAAGAGAGAATTGCACTTGATTTTCATGGTGACATGCTGCAGCTAAAATACTTTGATGGCTCGCACCAAGGCTCGCAGATGTTAGAAATGATAAAAGAGACAACCATAGTTTTGAATTTTGAGCTGTAGAGCAGGGATGGCCAAACTTTTGGGATCCAGGGTCTACTCCACATTTAAAAAATCGAAGGTGGTCTACCAATGGCAGAGCTAAATTAACGTGCATATTTTTTTTCAAAAACAAGAAAAAATAGTAAATTATGTAATTTTTCTAAAAAAAACTTAATATTACTATTTACAAAATAAAACTTTACTGACGGAAATAATCAAAGTATTCATATATCAAAAAGTGACCATACTATTCTCTTCGTTTAGTTGAAATTTGGCACTGTATATCTGCTACAAGTTTATCATATTGTGGCTGGTATGAGCTTAATGCAATGCATAAACACCACGAACTTAAAATGTTCATCTGTTAAATGCGACCAAGGTTTGTTTTTTTGTTCATGGTTGAAAAAGCAGATTCTCAAAGATACCTTGATCCAAAGTATGATTTGAAATACAAAATCAATTTGTAAATATTTGGAAATGTTTCTTCAAAAATTAATTTCGAAAACTAAGTATCGCTAGATGCTCTAGATTTAAGAAATATATCGCATCTTAATTTAATAATTTCTTCCTCGACCTTGACTGAAGTGGTATCTATTAAATGTCCTATTTTTTCAGATACTCCATCAATGTTGACATTTTCATTCTGACATCATTGTGACAATGTCCATCAATTTTGACATTTTCATAAAATGGAAATATCATAAAATTTATTTATTTCATTCTAATTAAGTCAGCGAATCTTCTTTCAAATTCTTCAAACAAAACAAGTAAATGTTAAGCGAAATCGTCGAAGTCTCGGTTTGGATTATATTGATGCACTCTTCCTCCATGTTTTTGAAGTTTCTCAATTCATGTTTTTTTAATTGAGATGCATACCTTTCTATAGATTTTTTTTAATGTTTTAATCGCGCTCATCATGTCCGTTTTAGGTTTTATATAAATTGTAAACCTTTAATCATAAATCTTTAAATCGAAAATCTTTGCACAGTTTGTTTTGGGTTTTAAAGCATAGATTGTAGTAAATTTTTATTTTAAATAATTCATTGATTCTATGTCATAAATCATAAATTAAATTGTTAATATCCAAGGTCATTATCGGGATGGTCGCGTGGACTACCTAAAATGTCTTCGCAGTCTACCAGTCGATCGCGGTCGACGTCTTGGCCACCCCTGCTGAAGAAGAATGTTATGTACATTGAAGAATCATGATCTGATACTTTGATGAGGGGGTAAAGAGTTTATGTTTAATAAATGTCAGTTACAGGAATGTATCAACCAGAAAAAATTTGGTGTCAATAGTGGTGTGATTTTGGGCTATTTCTCTGAGTTTAGATTGGGATAATTAATTTTAAATTATAAGTAGATGACTTCTTGGTCCCTGCGACATTTTAGATAACATCGTGCTGTTTGGATGTATGGATAATTGGATACTTTGCAATGCAATTATTCCAACTTATAGCAATGGTGCTTGGAACAGACCCTTTTCTGCTGTAACTAAAAGTTTCTATTTACTCAGCACGTGTCGTTCATTATGTTTTGAGTTTAATCAGATAGAAGGGCTAGTTTGGACAAAACAAAATAATGACTTTCGTTTAGATTGGGATAATGATGAGTAGAAACGTTGAATTTTTGGCCGAATCTATCGACCAAAAACCAAACTTTAACTATTCTCCATGTTCTATAAAAGGACCCATTCCCTCTAACAATTTACCAAACCTTAGTATATCGCCTACCTTAAAAGGTAAATGGTATAATTAAAGCTAAAGAAAACTCAACATCTTATCAGTTTGATACTCTTCAGTAGTATCTACCTACAGTATCTACTAGTGCCAAATAATTTAAATATTAGTTTGGGGATAAAGAAATCCATTATTTTTACGTGAACTTTATGTAACTTCTTTGGGATTCACTTTGTAAAAATGTTTAAAACAGCTTTCATGTAGATTTTTAGGTCTTGCGCGTTACGACTGCTGACATGCGATTAACTTCGATCATTTTTGATATTTTATAGACATTTTCAACGATGCTGTATCCACATGCGAGGTGCATCTCTAACATCAAAAATACCCGAACGGAATCGACGAAACAAAAATTGTACGTAACTGGTTGTTACAGTCTTATATAGGACGATAAACATCTTTCACAATTTTAGACACCCGGCTATCTTTTTCGCCGTTACAAGAGAAAAACGAAAATGCATCGAATTTTCTGTTTGTTGTCTTCCATTTTTAAAACCTTGTACTCGTAACTGAATTAATCAAACAAAAACATAAATCTGAAATTGTTTGATAGATACCTCACGAGATATTGATCACTACAGACGTCTACCGAAAAAATAATGGATTACTTTCCCCAACCTAATATTAATAGAAGAATATCTTTGGATGTATAACTAATCAAATTTATTCAATCCAAATATATTGATTATGGAAAATAATTTATTACTTTTTGAAATCGTATTTTAATATTCTACTATGTCTATTTGCTAACTTTTAAACATTTCAAAGGAATTATAAAGTATTCTTCGGAAAACGAACTTCTATGATTTCAAACATTTATTTTTACCCATACTCCTTAATTGACTCATACTATTTCTTCACATAGAAACCAGAAATGTGCGATGCTTTTTTATTTTCTAAAGACATTCTTGAAAAGGAATTTTCCAGACTTTCGAACAAGCGTATATTAAATTGATAGCTAATAAGTGTATCAGTATGTGCTCATGCTTGTAAAAAATATTTGAGGTAATACATAATGCTATTAACTGAATAAATTGTATTTAATTCAAGTATATACAGGAATATTATTTTTGTTTTTTGAAAAGGAGAGGACACTATATGAAATTAAAACGGATTTCCAACTACAAAGTATTCGAAAAATATTGTCAGATATTTTTTTTCTCTTTTCACTTGAACCTATAATTTTGAAGTAAAAATTAAAACTTGTAAATCATACTCATTTTAACTGAAATGAAGTTGACAGAATATGCCTTTTAATAACTAATATGTGTTTTAATAACTAATATGTGTTCTGCAAACAGAAATAAATAGTGTGCAGATTTTAGTGCAACTTACTGAAGAAAATATAAAATGTATAAGTGCAAAGATATTTAGTGTAGATGAAAAAGCTTCATATATGACATGAAAAAATAAAATGGTAATAATCAATACGTTATAAATTTATTTTCATAAAAGAATAATAAAATATTTAATACAAATAAAGAAATTGACGAAAAAGGTGCAACACAGATATAAAATTCCCTCAATTCTAGTTAATGCTAGCAAACAATTATTAAGAAATAGTTTAATGATATGACATTTAAATACTTATGACTTCTAACTCCCTCTACAGTGAAATGGATTAATGTTAGGAAATGAAAATTGTTTAAAGAGACCTATAGTGCACCTATAGTGATTGCTGTTCATCGGCGACGGAAGCTGGAATTTGCACGCGAGTACCGCAACTGGATGCTCGCTAAGTGGCATCTGGTAGAGTTTTCCAATGAATCTCGTTTTATGCTCCATCAAACAGATGAACGATGGCGTATACGATGTGAAATTTCTGAAAGCAAACACCCTGAAACTATTGCCGAAACGGTCAAGGCTAGAGATCAGAGAATTATGTCTAGGGAAACTTGTACGGGCATTCTCTAGATTCTCTCTAAAATCACAATGATCAATACAAATACGCATCTGCCCTTGCATACCATGTCGACCCCTATATGCGCTTTCTTATCTTCAGGATGAGGGGATTTTCCAGCAGGACAATATGAGATGTCATACAGTTAGTAGTGTACGTGAGTAGTTCGAAGAGTACCAGTAAGAGTTTATATTTCTGTCCTGATCAACAAACTTTCCCGACTAAGGCCCAATCAAGAAGCTGTGGTACCACTTCGATCGAGTTGCTTACATCATGGATCCTCACTAGCTCACTGTAATCTAGCGCAACTGGCCACAACAGTTGTTTCGGCATGGCTTAACATTTCAGTGAACACCTTCAGGGACCTAAATGACTCTCTTCCTGTATGTCTCGGAGCATTCAGCTCTGCAAAAGGTGGTTATTCTGGCTGTTTTAACAGGTGGTCACATTGATGTGACTGGACTATGTATATTGTATTTAAAATACACTATACATATTATATTCTATAGGATATTTTATGCCACCAACTTCCTTTAAGTAAAGATTCTTTTCATTTTCACAACTAGCTCATGCATTCAGATCTAGTTGTGAAATAAAAATAAGAGATTATTCATGTTCCAACTGAAGCAGATTTTTATTTGTACGATTAATATGTTAGATATTCAATTTTAATCCGGGAAAAAAAAGGCTGACAAACAGTAAGCCTTTTGTAAATATGAATTTTAAGAAAATAATTTAGTTAAATGTATGCAACTAAATCTATTATTGCTGTGTCCATGGACAATACTGAAAAAAAAAATTATAAAATAGTTCGACTCTCCGATCAAATGCTCTTAAAAGCATCTAAGACAGTGGCTGCCAGCTCAGGAGACTGAGAGTTCCTGTAAGGGATCGAAGAGTAACACGAATAAAAATCCTCGGGGAAACAGACTGACATTCAAAGATGTATTTTGGTGTAAGTTGGACCTCAGGGCAGTTCTAACAAATAGAGTAGGTCCTTGTTTTGTCTGGAAGAATTCCATGCCTCTCCAATGCCCTGTTCTCAGTCTAGCAATGGTGCTTGTAATATTCCAGTCGAAGTCTGTAATAAGTGGCTTCTTGAGGTTTTGTGTCAAGAGTCTATCTTTTGCCACAGCGTTGGCACCTTCTAGTGTAATAGTAGTGCTTGAGTCTAGATTCCTTACTTCTTTAGCTAAGGTATCCGCATATTCGTTGCCCCCGATGACCACATGTGCAGGAATCCCTGCATAGTGTAGAATATTCCTTCAATATCTAGTCTCTACAGTAAATTATTAGTAGCAGAAGTGATGTTAGAATTCCCATTTTTAACTGCTTGTAGTGCAGATTTTGAGCCCGAGAAGACTACCAAGCCGTCTATGGAGCTCAGCTTCAGACAAACTTGAGTACAAAATATCGACCTTTCTGAGACTGGAATTTGAGTTAGAAAATTAAATGTAAGAGGAATTTATTTATTTTTAAATATTTTCATATCTTTGTCCATGAACTATACATATGTTGCTGCGCATTCTCGAATATTTAAATCGAAATTATATGCAATTGAGTTTTAGCTTTTTATATTTCACAACGTCATAATACATAGATTATAATGGTTATGTCTAACAATCCCGCTTATATTTACATCCTAAAACCTTTAAAACTTTTCAATGTTACAAATCTGTTGAATAAAGATTTGGGAAACACTTTGCTCTTTCAGAATGAAATTTAATTACATTTATTACAGTTTCTGATGGTAAAATTGAAATCACTGTTAGAATCATGTTTAATATTATTTGATATTACACTGAGTTTTTAAAATATTTTCCTTTAAATTCCATAGTAAAATCAAATTTGAATATTAAATTTATAATATTAAGAAATTTCAAAACAATTTTGATATATTTTTCATTGCATTTATTACGTGTTTCGTTAAATAAAATATGAATGCTTGCAATATGTGAATACCTAAAATAACGACAGAATTAAATTTGTTTTTTGGTATTTATTTTTTATTCGTTGTCGCACTTTTTTCGATTTTACATACAAAACAATGAGCAAATAATGTTGCTCAACATGTTTTGCTTCTTGAGTAAAATTAAAATTTGCTTTCATAATTTGATGCATAGAGTAATTTGTTACATTTTAAGTGCAAAACGTCATCCATAAAATGTGATTATATCTGATATAATGTACCTTTCCACTGTCATTCACGCTAAAACAGTTTAAATAGAATTACCATAACATAAATAATCGAAGATTGTTTAATAATTGAAACAAATACATTAAAGGAAATAAACAAGACCATTTAAATACAGCAAACAGGTAAAACTTGCAACAAATAGACTAAGTGACATTTACAATATAAAATTTTAAATTTGAATCATTTAAATAAACATGGAGAATTAAAGTGAAAATACAATTAATCGAATGGAGTACCAACATAATCAGCTTCATCATAGGGTACTAATCTCATTGGTACAAAGTATGACTTTTCTACACTGGTTGAAGACTGAAATATAAATGAAGTCTTTGCATCCGGCAGTAATATTAAAAAATGTATTTATTATAGTCAGTATTAAAAAACTTTTGTATTTGTTTTACACTTTACATTTTGTATTTATATTCGTAACCTTGCAGGTTTGAAATTCGGCATCATATCGTAGCAACTATAAATTTATGTTTTGTTTGGTATGGCTTTGAGGTAAAATGGCTTGATTAGACTTAAATAAGTCTTCAGCCATTGCAGAAAAGTCCCACTTTGTACCCATATTGTTAACACTCCCCAAATGAAGCTGCCCATGTTCATACTTCATATAATTCATTGTACTTTCCCTTTAATTCTGTACGTTAATTTAAATTACTCAAATTTTTAATTTAAAATTTTAATTAAATTTGTTATTTATATTAATAGTTGAAACTACATATATTAAATTGTTATAATATATGTAGTTTCATAATTAAAATTTCCTTTAGTCTATTGTTTGTATGTTCTATCTGTTTGCTGAATTTAAATGGTCTTGTCTATTTGATTTATTGTATTTGCTTTAAGTACTAAACAATCTATGATTGCATTTTGTGTTTAGTATATAATGGTTTCTTAATTCGGCTCATATATTACACAAGAAAGAGGGCAAATATGAATACTGCATTAATGAATATTTGGACATAGTGGAATAGCATCTTTTTTTATTCACATTAGGCGACATTTATAATGCTGGTCCAAATATGTTCCTTTGTAAGAAAGGAAATTTTGAAATTTTTCAAGCTTCCAAATTATTAAGTAGGATTATAGAAAGCTAAAACTAATCATGCATCTCCAAATATTTTACAGAGGCAGGATGAATCTTGCGGCTTTCCATTCCAAACAGCGCAGTTGAAATACTATGTTACGCTCTGTACTCTAATAAATATTTAATTCATTAAATATTATATTCCTCTTAGAATCGTAAAAAAAGCCTCTCTCATTTAGTGAATATATTAAACACATACTTTATTGGTATTCACCTGTTTCTGCCTTTTGAAATAAAAAATGTTATAAGAAATTAACTGTCAATGAATAATTGATCATAAAAAAGTGGGAAATGGGATTAGTGTTAATTTAAATGTTATTAGCTAGAAATTTTAATAAAATGGTGATTAATCAAGTTGCTCTGAGAAGCTTTATATGAGTGGAAAAATGATTAATTTAATTAATTATGATCAATAAAATAATTGAGTATAGTTGAGTAAGTAAATGAGTAACTAAATAATTTTCAAAAAAACATTGAAATAGCTAATTGTCTAATTTTTGTGGCCTACATTACTATGAAATTAATTAATTTTGTGTGTTATGTTTATCTAATGAAACCTTTTTTAAATATTATAAGTTGTATAAAATGCATTTTATTTTTATAATTCAATAACGTATATTTTAAATACATTTCTGTTTAAATATGATAACATACTTCTATTAATATTTTATTTTGAATTATATATTCATATTTTATATAAATGCAAGTATAGCATTTTTGAAATGCGTCTTCTTGCATTCATTTTTTATTTCTCAAAAATTAAAAGTAAGCTTTCAATAGCAATATTAAATAATGAATATCTATCTGTCTTATACCTAAATTATTATTTTCATTCTCAAGTAAAAATTTCAAATTATTCAAGAAATCTGAGAAATTTTTAAAATTGCAGAGCAAATTTATGAATATGATTAAGTCATAACTCTAACAACGTACTTTAATAATCTAATTTTGTAAAATAACTAAAATAATTTTAAAAGACATTATTCAATAATTAAAAGATTTTTTTTAATTTTTAAACCATGTTTTCACTTTTGATAGTCAAGATATTTTAAATTCTTTATATTCATTTAACAATATAAAAATGTTTAAAAGAAAGCATCTGCTATTTATTTTCTTAAAGCAATTTCATTAAGAATTGGATTTTTTACTTTCAAATTAGGAAAAGAAATGTTGAGCTAACAATTTTTACTTTAAATGCATATTTTTTGCACTTTTTCTGCCATATAACTGCTTATATGAGAAGATCAGAAATGTAAAAACATCACTTTTTTTAAAAGAAGCCTTTATATTAACGCTTATACGTTTATCTGGATTTTAACATCTTTAATTTAAATAGAAAAGTTTTTACTTTTTTTCTTCAACAGTTAAATACTTCAGATTATGAAAACTCTGAAATATTTTATTATAAGTTTTATAGTGAAGAATACCACAGAGCTTTAAATTTTAAATATTTAAAATTTCTCAGTATAAAAAGTTATAGAACTAATTAATAGCTTTATTAGGATTGATTGAATAAACTTTTTGAATATTTAATTCAATCGTTTGAACATACAACAGTTTTTCATCTGGTAACTATTTCAGTATTGTAGATATACTCAATAAAAAAGCAATTTTAAAAACTATACATGTAAAACAATAAAAAAATTTCTTATGAATTTTTAAATACTTGTAATAATACTTTAAGTATTATTATTTATTATATTTGTAGCTATATCTTTGATATAATTTGTAATGAAACTTTTAAATAATATAGTTCAAGTGTATAAAAAGATAATTTCGATAGGTAGATAAGAATTTCGTTGCACGATGTCAATATTAAAAAATAAATTTTGGAAGATTGATTGCTTAAAAAATATTATGCAAATACACACTCACATATGTGTGTGTTACCTAACTTATGAAAATTTTCTTTAAAATGAACGAAACTGTGAATACCCTGTTATTTCACAGCAACAAACTGTGACAAGCCCTAAGAATAATCTTCAAGTCTTTCTATCAACAGTTTCAACACATTTTTTCATAACTTTTATAAACACTAAATTATGAAAAGTTATTTCACAGCATTATAATTTTGTTTATTTTTATATATATTTTTAATATAGTTCTTTGGATATGTTTGGTTCCCGCTACAAATTATTGCCAAAATTTTAAATAGAAACAGTTTTAAAATGCTTTACATATTTATGTAATTTATAGATGTTATATTTTAATCTTCTCTTATATTTAGTTGAAATATATTGCAAGGCATATTTTGTTTAACATTATAATAAATTTATCTTGTGCTAAAATGTGGACCAAAGTAAAAGAAATTATTTACATTCTAGGCAGAAAACAAACACATTTTGAAAACTTCAAATATTTATTTAAATGATTGGCAAAACATTGAATTGGTATTTCTAATTTTTGTAAAGCAATAGAAATTTCCTTTGAGATCATGAATATTTATTTAATAAATATGTAAATAATCTAAAAAAACTATATTGTAAGACATATTAAAAGAAGCTTAACAGCAGTACAACAAAGTATAGTTAAATAATATTGTTACAAACTTCATAATTAAAATACTTGTCAAAAATAATTTCTTTTATTTTCGTTAAATTACTCTCTTTTTAAAATCAATAGCGATACATTTTCTTTTGTTGGAAAAGTAATGATAGCAAATGCAAGTATTATAAGACGAAAATTACAAACCTGTTGGATATATATATAAAAAAAGAAATAATAAAATTAGTATTTATATAAGTGAAACAATTGAGTCTAAGATTACTCAGTTCTATAAATAGAAGAAAATCCAAGTACAATGAAACTTGCAGTGCTTCATTTTTATGATGATTATAATACATTTCTACTGGCTCCGTAAAATTTTATTGCGAATAATACGATTAAATCTTACTGTATACTGCTCCGATTGAAATTTTATCCCCTGCTATATATAATGCATTACAGATAAACAAGAAAAAAAAGAAAATGCTTATCTTATTAGTAACTACATAAATGAACTAATATGAATTATTATTTACATACCACTTTGACAAAAAATAACCAATTTTAAATCACCGTGAGTTATACAATGAACCGGTAATAACAATTTAGATGATTTTTAAAAGTAAAATTTGAATCCCTCAGAGCATAAAAATACCATAATTATTATTTGTAATGTTCATCTGCATATTGATTGAAAAACATGATTGTTATGGTGACAATACTGAAGCAGTTCAGCAGATCAAATCGTTTCATCCAATTCTCGTAACAAACCTTCAACCGATCTAATTCACTTGCAATCATCAAAATATTGGAATATTGATCTATTATTTTTTACAAAATATTTGCTTGAAAGACCCCAGTAGCTCTCAATGATTACAAATTCATGTTAGCTGGGTAAGGAATTTGTTTTTACCCATAATACTCAAATCTAGGCTCCTTCGGCACTTTCTGAAACGTAACTCAACTAACTTTTCTCTCGCGCAATTCAAGTGGTCACTGGGTCGCAGTCGCTTTCCAAATGGGTGGACAAAACTCAATGTTTTAGTGTGAAAGACCTATCTGGACTCGTTTAGCTTGTATCGGAAATTCAAGGTTGACTCGCGGCTGACCCCAATCTCAAAGGAGGACCATTATGGACACACCCAAGGGCAGAAAGAATTAAGAAAAAAATATACTTGAACTTTCACTTTCGTGTTCCTTTTTTCATTGAAATGGTGGAGTATAAAATGAATGGCAGTCAGCAACGAATCAACACAAGTTCTCTCTCTTTCATAGGAATAACCACTTCAATAAGCTTACAAGCATCATGAAGGTGGTAAGTATCATAATAACTCTATTCAATCGTTATGATCAGGCAGTTTTTCTTTGGATTTACTTTCGATTTTTAACAAAATGATCTTTTAAGTTCTTAGTACTTTATATATGTAATATATAACAAGCATTTTATTGTTAGCCAATTTAAACAGTTAATTTAAATATATTATAACGAAATTTATTGTCAGAAATGCAGTCTAAGCAAAAAGGGCTTTAAATAACTTCATAAATAAAACTATCTGCTAGATATAATCCCAATAAAAAATATTTTTTTGTAAAATTTTCAAATAATCTTATTTTGAATTTATATTGAATTTAACTCGTTTGTGTTGGATTTTGAAAATGTTTTAAATTCCAATCTCAGTATAATTTGCATATAATGTAAAAGAGACATAAAATTAAATTCTACTATCCATTTTATTATAAATACATAAATAATAAGTAAAAATATTTTATTGTCTGAAATAACTCGTTATTACTTGTTTAAAAAATTATTAATTCCTTTTCTGCTCATTTCTTCAAAAACATAAGATAAAACTTTCTGTTCCTTGTAAATATTTTAACAATTAATACATTTTTCTTTTAATAAATTTTCTAGTAATATATGTATACAATATTCAATTATTTTAAATTTTATTAAAATATTTTTGATTTAGAATTATTTTAAAGACTAGCTAAACATTATAATTTTTTCTCTTCCAAAATAAATTATATAAATCAAAGTGGTTTTAGAAAAGAAATTCATTTTAATAATTAAATTGGATAGATATTTGTGAAATAACTAAAAATTGTCAGTGCAGTGATAAAGCTCAACATATGTTTAGAAAAATAATTTAGCCTGTAAATTTCGTATAAGACAAGAAAATGAAATTAGAGTATATAAACAAAACTTTTATAGATAAATATGTATTATAAATTAAGAAACACATGTCATATAAAAATATTCTAAAAATCCCTAAAAGTATATTTAATTTCAATTTTTAAATTAATTCCTTTTCTGAAAAAAATATTTTTTTAATTATTATTTTAAAAGAATCTTTCCAATATCAAAATAGAAGATACTATACTCAGTGTAAAATTAACAAGTAAAATACCTATTTAACGCAATTATTAATTAATAAACAAAAGTATTTGTTAACGCGTAATACAGTTAATTTAAACATACTACGAATATAAATTTATAAAAACTTATTTAAAATACCTAAAATATGAATCCAACAATTTTTTTTATATGAAATAAATTGCATTATATGAACTCGGTTTTAAATGTGTATTATTCAAACAAAAATTTGACATTTTTTTATATATAATTGAATAAAAGATTATTTCCAACAGTAAAAAAAATTCTCCTTTCACTGCTAATGATAACATGGTATAATTCATTCTCTGCCTTAACTTATGTAGATCGCCGCTGTTCTCTTGATGGCCGCTGCTGCCATGGCCCAATACCACGCCCCCGCTCACCATGGTGGCTATGCACCAGCCCCAGTCCATGTTGTCCAGGTACAGCCTGCAGTCCACGCCGCTTCCTCTCAGGGACATGCTTACGGAGCTCACGGACAAGCTGCCTCAGGATACGCCGCTCACGGACAAGCTCACCATGCTGACCAGGGACACTACGCCGACAAAGCTTACGCCGCACAAGGAAACCACAATGTTGGTGGATACGCCAAACACGATGCCCATGGAGCTCAAGGTAAACAATAGATTTTATGTTTTACTTCAAATTTTGTCTTTCAAAATATTAAAAATCGTAAATTTTCAATTAATATATTGAGCACTAACATTTTCAATATATTAAAAAATTGTTAATTATTATTGAAAATGCTACTTGCAATAATTAAAAATATCTTCAACTTCATTAATTGCTTGCGACTATTGCATTTGTTTGTAATTGTAATTTAATCTTTGGAAAAAAAAAAAAAACAGTGTTCAATTTGTTAAAAAAATATCGTTGAAAATAATAGTTTTATGTTTTCCTTTATATGTAGCAAAGAGAATTTAAAATATAAATCGGTTACCAGTTTTATTTTTTATTTTTCTATTTTCTCTTTATTATTTTAATACTTAGTAAGTAAGATATATTAATAAAATATTTTTTTCAAATTAAAAAATATAATGATAAAAAATATATTTTTTTAATTTAAAAAAAGAAACTTCATATTTCATCTTCTTTGTTATAATTGCAGTTTCTAATTACAATTATTTTTCTTACGTTGAAGTGTTAAATAAAAATTTTGCTGCATTGATAAATTACACTTAATGAATTATTTGAATATGAGATTATAAATGATGACAACTATGAGCTCATGTACCACTTAAATTTTTTTTAAATTTTACTATATTAAAATGGAAATTAAATCACAAGAAATTTTATTATAATTTTAATTTTATGACATTTAAAAAAATTATACTTAATCTTATAATCAACATGCATTTATTTCTAAAGTTAATACACATACCTGCCTAAGTATGTGTAGTTAGTTTTTAGAGATGAAACTAAATTATTTTCTTTGATATTTTAGGATCCAGCTATGGAAAATACAGAAATGCTGGTGCCTATGCCCACGATAAGGGAGATGGATACGAAAAGGCCTACGCTTACGACAAGAAAGCCGGACACCATGCCGTCACCGCTGATCACGGAGCTCAAGCTTCTAACTATGGAGTTGCTGACAGAAGCGCACACCACAATGTTGGAGCTCATGCTCAATCCGGACACGCCAAATATGGTGCCCATGACAGACATGGAGCTCAAGCTCATGGAGTCAGCGCCCACCAAGCTTCTTCCCATGGACAACAAAGCAGCGGACACCAGACCACCTACTTCCAAGGACCTGGATATGCTTACAAATACTAAGCATCTTTTGATAGGTATATTTATATATACTATTCTAATTTAAATATATTTGAAATGTGACAAATTTAAAATTACTAACACAAATGCATAAATTACATTTTAGTTCCTCATATAATATAACATGAAATGCTATAATTCATCTTTATTCAATCTAAATTTGCATTTATACATAATTATTGCCTGTTAAATATGTTTGGAATATTATTAACAAATTTCAGCTAAAGGACCAATTATTTATATAAAAATACAATTAACAATGTTCTTTAGATAAGTAATATATTTCAGAGATATTATTTTTTAATTTATTCATTTTTTCATAAACTATGATAGAAAAAGATTTTGTATCAAACTTAATGTATGCAAATATTTAATATTGAAACTAATTTTTTTATATTTTTATGTATATTTATACACTTAAGGACATAATTTAAGGACTTCTATTTAAAATAGTAAAATAATTTACTTTTTTATTATTAATTTTTATTTTAATACATCTTATTATATATGACTTAGTTATTAATAACGCATATTGCTGACTTAATTCTCTTTGCCACTGCTTATCATTATTTGTCCCTAAATCAATTAAAAGAAATAATGATGCAAATATTGTTAAATTTGAATAACTATTAACCATAAATATCGTATTAAATTATTAATTACTAATGCACATTTTTATATATAATTTTCAATTAAAACATGCTGAAAACTTTAATTTTTTTTTCTCTTATAGATTTCTGGCAAGAACTAAATTGGAATGAAATGGCTCTGTTATCTGTTAATGTCTATGTTAATTTATTTATTGCCTGTTGTGTAAAAAAATCACAAAATATCTTAATAAAAATTTAAAAGAAAACTAATCTACTGTTGTTATTTGTGTAGCTTGATTCACACACATAAATTTGAAATTCATTTATTTTAAAAATAATATAAATCAGATTTTAATATTTTGTAAATTACTATTTCATATTTTTCAAAAGTTTTTAATTGTGAACTAAAATGTGTTGAATTTTAATATAGTTGTATTTTGATGCATATGCTAAAAAATTTTAAAACTACCATCCAGATAAATTAATTTTAAATTCGCTTTTGAAATCGAATTGAGTGCTACTAAATATTTTCACAATTACTGGATTAAAAATAAGAAATAAGTTTCAAATTTTGTGTTTTACTAGAGAAAACGCTTTCTAGTAAAAATACTTTTTCGTTTTGATAACGAATAGACTTTTGTAAAAAGATTTAGCTTTTACCACGTAAGTTACCTTTCAAAAGGACTTTTCATAGATAGTGAGCCGTATTCACTTGTCTCAAAGAAGGAAACCCGAAAAATTCCAAGCACCCATCCCGAAAGACGTGCATGCTCTAAAAAAAAATCGTAACATCCATCTTCAGTCTCTTAACAGAGGCTGGAGTCGAACACAGAAACTTATGGTTCAAAGAGCGCTGTCCTACGACTATGTCATGGTAAGCCCTAATAAGACTCGAACCCATGAGCTGCAGACCAGAATGCTAATCATTCGCTGCCAGCTCAGAATAACTTTCTTATTGGAAGTGAATTGCTGAAAAACGAAGAAACCAACAATGAATATTAAATATGAGCTTTTGAAATAGAAAACTATCAATCGAAACAAAACGTAACTAAAAAGGATTTATTTGCATATGGCAAATAAATATGAAAAGTATCTACATAATTTTTATACAATTAAAATCTTTAGATGAACGCATAATGGAATGATAATTTTTCTTAATTTCATAATAGGTATATGAGCTATGTGAACACCTCACGATAATTGATAAATCCAGAGTTGAAGGCACAACAAAATTATTACTTCATAGCAATTTTTGGAATTGTAAAAATTATTTTTACAGCTGGTAAGACATTGAAGATTTGACTCTCAAATAATAAATTAAAAATATAACTAGAATGGAACTATATATATTATATATATAGTATAGAGATATATAGATAGCTAGATCCTTAACATAAATTATTTTTACCTTATTTGTAATTTACTCAATTCATAAGGTATTTTTGAATAAAATTCATTATAATTTTATTATAATAATAAATAATTAATAATTTGCATGATGAAATTTTGAATCTTATATTAGAAATTTAAAATATAGTTTCTTTAACAAAGTTTTTTACATTATTAAGATTTCTTACTGAAATGCTTATTGCATATATGACTTTATTTAATATATTACGGAATTATTTATTGGAATGTTACTTCTAATATCTTTAATAGAATAGACAGCTATTGGTATGTTTAGTCAATCTGTTCACTTAAGTGTATATCACCATTTTTTTTGTAATTGTGACAATAAAATATACCATAGGATTTCTTATTCATATTATTTCACATATTTTTATTTCAATGAGGATTTCTCAAGACAAAAATATCCACAAAGAAACGTGAAACGTTTTCGACAGCTTCATTGCTTTTATCTTTAAAATATCTCGGCATAAATCTCACCTGTATTTAAAAAAAATCTTTAGATTTATTATTCTATTAGTACCTGATCATGATAATTTGAATATTTTTTAGAATACCCTTCTTTTTACTTCTAACGTGGATGTCAAATGGTTAAAATTTGTATATAATACTGATATTTTTGTGAAAAATATAGTATTACAGTAATTGCATACCAAACATTCGAAACATGATAAGTATCCTTTAATATAAAAGTTTTTGATTTTAAAGCAGCTATGATTTCACATTCACAAACATTTAGAAAATATCATATATTTGCCAACAGAACTTAAGAAAGTTTTATTATGATGCAATTGGTTAACACTATCTTTTTTCATCTTATACCTTATATGTAACTTATTTATACATTTTCAATAATATACAACAAAGTATACTTGTCAAAGTTTATAGAATTTAATTTCGATGAAAGTTAATAAAAAATTTTAACCATAAATGTTGTTCTTTATTTTATGCACAATATCTATAATTAAATAAGCCCAATTGTCATCAATAATAAATAAAGGAGGAACTGTGTTATAATAAAGAAAATGAAAACTTTAGTTTACATTTTTCATAGAATTCCGTATTAGAAAATAATTTACACGAGTTAAACTATATTTCGACTTCTCTTCATCCGCAAAAAATCAACTTTAAAAAAAAATAGTGACATTTTTTCAAAAATTACCTCAAGCGCTTATCTGCCATTAGAATTCACCATCAAGAGGCAAATATAAAACGGATTTCACTCTCACAAAAGAAAATGAATAATATCAGAACGAAAACTCTCAGAGAATAGGTGATGTCATTTGCAGATATACTTCTAACAAATGCCTTCTGCAACAAATCAACCAATGCTAGTTTTCAAAAGAAGTGCAATGGGTTCGCAAAAACTTCCCACCCTTTCGAATGTTTGAATTTGCTGGTTCCCTTCTCCCAATACATTTTTTTTTTTATTTCCGCGTGATTAATAATTTTCTAACGCCTGGAGGGATGACGGGATGGTGGTTTAAAATCCCAGTCATTCCGATAAAGGCTCCCCATCTTCTTCCGAAATGCATCATTTCCTTCCTCCCTCAATCCCCGACCACCCCCTCGTTCTCCCTCTCTTCAGCTTCCGCTATAGAGTGGGTCATCCATCCCATTCCCGCGTTTTCATAACCCCTCTCACAGCTTGCCACTTTTGTTGGTTCTTATGTCAGCATGCCATGACAGCCCGAGTAAGTTCCGAAAAATGGACACCATCATTTTATCGGAAAATGCGTCAGATCGAGGGAATATTTGAAAAATAAAATATAGAGAAGAGATTCACACAAATTTTATAAGTCTTTTAAAAATATTAAAATTTTTTTTTAATCTTTGTGTTTAATTTTTTATCCGAATCTTTTCTAACAAATATTTGACAATGGAATATTGCATATGCATAACTTATTTAACGAAAATGCATCTTTTAATTAACGAGACAATCATGATATAATTCTTCATTGAAAATATTACTTTATGCTTTCAATTAATGTATGCTTATTTAAGATTATTTTAATAAAAGTAAATCTAATTAAAATATTTTGTCTTAGTATAATAATTTCATAACGCCATCATATATTTGTAGTTTATGTATCGTCAGCGACGGTTTTCAACATAAAAAAGGGAGAGTTTTATTGTAATCTCCATTCATGTTTTTCAAAATTTCTTGAAAATATGCATAGAACCATCAAAATATTTTAGTATTTATTTTTAAAAAGTCTCATAATATTATATGTATGCACATTACAGTATTGGTCTTTATCTCCTTAAAAGCAATTTCGTAACAGATCAGTTAATCCAAAATACAGTAAACAAATGATTCGAGCAATAAATAAATAAATATAATAAATAAATAAAAACTATACAAATAATGTATTATTATTTGGAGTATATTTGAATTTTTTGGCGAGTGTTGCCAAGTTGACATAATTGATCCTACATAATCTTTCTTAAAATAAAATTCAAATCCAATTTATAATTAAAAATAAATAATCAGTGTAATATAGCTGTATAAAAATAATTATAGCTTTAAAAAATCCTTTCTATAATACAATTTTTTTTTTTTTTTGAAAAAAAGGAAGAGAAAAGAAAAAAATATTTACTTGAATCATCATCATAAGAATTCTAATGAAAATGCATAATTAAAAGAAAGGTAAAAGCTCCGAGATGGTATATAAATTAGGATTGACCAAGTAAAAAGTTGTTAAATATGCTTAGTATTTTTTTATCTTTTTGACACAATAAAAAATTTAAATTACCAGAAAAACAATAAAACCCGTTAAATAATCTACCAAATTCAAAAACGAACCAAAAAGACAATATGGTTAAAAAATAAGCCAAAAATATTTTCTTAAAATAACAAGATATTATAAAAATATATGTTAACTTTTTAATTCCCAGTAAAAAAGGATTCCGAGAAAAATCTGATATTCTGAAAAAGAATATTACATATCCCGGAATAGATTTGCCTAGTTGATGAACTATCATTTTCTGTCCACAAGGGCTAATCATACCGATAACTACAATTTAAAGAAAATTCCAAACCACTACAACCATTGTCGCCCCAGGTGGGATTCGAACCCTTTACCTGTCTGACGAAAGCTATACAACTGCTGAGCGATAACGTACAGCTGCACTTCGTACGAGAATAGCCATGCTCTGCAAACTATAAAATGAGTTTCCATGTCATAATGTTTCTATGTATAGTATGTCATAATGACATATTATATATAGAAATAATTTATATGAAAAAGATTGTTCATAAGTTTATGAAAACAATAAACATTGAACAATTATTCTCATTTAAATAAAACAATAAATCATAGAAAATTGAATATAAAATTTAAAAATTATCGATTATCATGATGTTTAAAATATTTAACGGCAAGTAGAAATGTAATAAATTCCCAAATGCATTAAATATATTGCTTCAAAAGATAAGATTGTGTGTTTGTCTAAAAATAAAAATATTTGGCTTTCCTATGTATACTTTATGTTAATATTTATTGTACACTACGAATAAAAATGTTTTGAAAGTATGTATTAAAGAAATAATGTATTAAATTTCCCGCTAAAATTTTTCAGATAAAAATGCATAAAACTTTGTATTTAAATATTAAAAGATCTAATGAATTGTTGATAATAATAAATAAAAATGAATATACATCTTAGAAAGCCAAATTTGACTCAAATTTGATATTTTAAAGTATAAAGCTCTTCGACATTTCAAACATTTTTTTAAATTTTAATTCCTTGATTTACCTAACATTTAATTTACTTCTTCCTTTCCTAAAATATTTAAGCATTTTTTTCACGTAAATTCGGTATCATTAATTCATAAGTACAAGTCTAATAAAGAATACCTTCTTGAAATAAATTCACAAATCACTCGCAAGATTTTGATATGACTGGTTCACGAAATTTGTAAATTCATTTATTTACAAATTTTTAGAACCAGTCTTCAAAATAAGATATGGATGTAATGTATTTAATCATAAGTTCAGCAAAATCTCAAAGCAAAAAATGAACAAATAAAAAAACAATTTCTTCCCTTAATATTTTTTTATTTGAAATATTAAAAACATTATTCCTGTAATTGAATTAATTAAATACAAGAAACTGTTAGGTATATTTCTTTTAATAAAATCTTTCTAATGTATGTAGAAAGAAATTAATATTTTTAACAATTACATATTTTGTAATTAATTAGCCCAACTGTAATAATAAAACTAATTATTAAGTAATTCTTTTTATTAAAAACTAATTATACTATACACTTTCCTCTTAGAAAAAAATTAAATGTTTGTTACAGGTATTTGATTGTTAGATATGTGAATACCAATAAATATTTCTAAAAATAAAATAAAAAATTACAAATGTTTGTTAAAAGTATTAAATATTTTTACAAGAAGATAATAAATACTCTTAATACTTTAATTTAAAGAATATGAGTAAATAAACTCAGTCTTAAATACCCTAAGAATTCATTTCATAGTCAGATAATTTCGGAAGTTTAATAAATTTAGTAATTTATGTGAGAGAGAGAGAATATGTTTATAGATATCTATTTATTACTATGGTCCTTCTTAAATTAACTATTTAGTAAGCTAATATTTTTTCAACATCTGAAATGTATCATTGGTTTGCATATAGTAAACGGTTGTCTGAGATTTATAAATAATGGTTAAGTACGTTTTTATGTAGTTAAAGGAATTTGCAAAGGGAATAATCAATTTTTTATAAAAATGCTTTCAGTAAAAAAAAATAAAAATTTCATTTTGAAAAAAATGAAAATTTTCCTTGAAAAAATTGATTACACTTATATTCATTTTTAATACACACTCTTAAATGCAATTAATTAATTAGATATCCTTATTAAAAGAAAATTAAATTTATTTGCTTATATTAATGAGATTATCTTTCATTTTTAAATATATTGATGAGAAAATCTCTTACTTCATTTCATTTAAAAATTTATGAATAAGCGAAATTTCAGTTTTTTAGATTTTTTCTAGCTATATTGAATGAATAAAAAAAAGGGTAGTTTTAAATAAACGATTCAAATTTTTGTCTTTTTTATTCCGTATTAAATGCTCGAAGACCACAAGAGATCCTTTGTTTATTAGCAAGACCGAACAGCGCATAGCGAATCTTATAATGGAATCTAGATTTTCTCCTCGATTTCATAGCAATGTAGAGTATCTATTGATACGGTCTCGGTTACACTTACGCAATAGTTACTTATGCTCCCCGTCCCCTCGACATGACTCAAAAGGGATGCCAGGGAATGAAATTGGGGGACCGGCTGATCCCCGTGTTCCAATAATCAACGCTTCGACCTATTCCCCCTACTGAATTTTTTTCATTTTTTTCATTTGCTATTCCCATTTGACTGTGAGTTATTCGGCTAGCAAAAAGAGCGAACATGTCCAAATTTGAGAATCTAAGCAAAGTGTCCGCCATTCTGAACCACTTAATTAAACAATTAATAAACATTTTTAACAATAAATAGTAACTAACAAAATCTTTCATTGTTTTTATGCAATAATTCTTTTTTCATTTTTTTAATGAATGACGTACAAAAAAACTAAAAAATAATTAGAAGAA
This sequence comes from Latrodectus geometricus, assembly GCA_026290005.1. Classification (NCBI taxonomy): domain Eukaryota; kingdom Metazoa; phylum Arthropoda; class Arachnida; order Araneae; family Theridiidae; genus Latrodectus; species Latrodectus geometricus. Next base: position 153,769 of record JAPDSC010029912.1, on the reverse strand, counting down.
TAATAATTAAATTTCTATTTTATATGAAATATAGGCTCAGGGAAAATTTTAATTAATTTTTAAACTACTGTTGACAATTTTTTTTGAAATGAAATGCAATAAAACAATATTAATCATTGGATAAGAGCATAAAAATCATCGGGATATAGTTTATGACAAAGATTTTCATACATTTCTATATTATATATGCTAAAATTTTTAACAAGTAATGTTTTCATTTTCCTGATTATTATTTTTAAAGTTTAATTCGATTAATGGTTTTTTTTCTAATTCTATTAAAAGATTTATTCGAAGATAAAAAGCAAATAAATGCTTGGTAGTGAAATTAAATATGAGTTTACATCCATGTTAAATAAATGTAACTATAATTATTCAATTATTGGTTTTAAAACTGGCATGGTGGACTTAACGTATTTCATGTTTTCAATTGGTATATTACCATATTTTGTTTTATTTAAAATTTACCTCACATTTTTCAATCCATTTCTAAATCGTGTTTCACTTGGGACCAAAGATGGCTGCCAAATTGGTGTGCTTATAGATTCCAATCAGTCAGCGGTGTGTATCTTCGGCAAGTGACGTCATAGAAATGCGACTCGATATTAATGATCGGGTTAATGAGTCATTTGTAGAGGACTGAAAACTATACCATAGTAGCCGAAAAAGGTTCTTTTTTTTCTTCTTTCTTTTATTTTCGTTTACTTTTCAGCATGCGGCTCCATTTGTAAGCGACACAAGGGAGGGACATTCCCCGTTTAACTTTTTGTCAACTGCAGCTTAGAACAGAAAATAATTTATAATAAATATAAAAAAAGAAATAAAAGCTAAATAAGTGTGATGAAAATTCAAATTATCATGACAGCTAATTTTTTAAATGTGATTATAAGCTTTCCTTCTCTTCTTGGTACTGAGTCATTTAATAATTACAAATAATTTATATGTGAAAAAAAAATTGAAAATAAATTTTAGAACAATTAAATATGGTTTCCTTAGAAAACTCTTTAGATAAATTTTATTTAATCTCAGGGCAATTTTCACATTGCTTATAAAGGGTGTCAAAAACAAATGTTGTTTTCATTTCACATGATATTTCTTCTTTGGGAGTTAATTTAACATAACCATTTTATGAAGTAAACTGATTTCTCCACTCAGAAATTTTAATCACCAATTTACAAATAGTTAAAATTTTTCAAATTTCAAATTTATATAATGAATTCCATTCATTATTATATTAATATGATATTTACATTCAAGATAAAAAAGAATAATACATTGTTTTTTTTTATTTCATTATATTAAATGAAACTGCAGTTACAGCTTCTGTTATAACATTAGATCTTTTTTTATATAAAACACTTAGATCTTTTTAATGAAACGAAGCTTTGTATCAAATAATTTTTTTGATTAATATTGGTGTTAATTTTAATTAGCTTGAGGCTGCTTAAAATGCGTTTCTAATTGAATTATTGAAAATTAAATTAGATTTCTATTTTAATAGATATTCGTATTTCCTTAACTTTAAAGATTAGAGTTCGAACTCAGTATTTTGAATCAGTTTTTAACAATGCCACTTGATTTTGAATGAGCCAGTAGGGCATCTTTACGACTATCTAGAACTAAAAAAATTTAATCTATATATAAATACCTAAAAGAAATTTGTAAGCTATAATGGCAATATTATACAAAAACACAAATTGGCTATCACAGTTTCTAAATTTACCAATATGTGAACAGCAATATGATACTGTAATAAGATATTAGTGCAGCAGTTACATTAAAGTATGGTCAATATGAGCTGATACTAGTGTAGATAGTAGTGAAATAATTATATACTGAATATTGATCATTTTAATATTTTTGAATTATTATGTAAGCTTAAATAAAAATATTAAAGAATATGATGAATATCGTCATACTAATTGTTTTCTAAGAGAATAAATGTGATTAACTGCTTGCAATACCGAACAAGCATCATGCTTTTGAAGATTAAAATGATCTAGAATTTTTTAAAGAAATAAATTAGTACTGTATCCTAACAACTACAATGGCATTCAAAGTAAATTATTTTTAAGCAGAATAATTTTCAAAAATTAGTTATTACATTTGAAAATTAATTCTTCCTCAGTTTTATTACAGCCCATTATAAGGTTCGGCCTTAATAATGTGTATTCTCAACAAGTTTTCTCCAACGGACCCGACCGGGCATTATGGTTCGTCAACGGTTAATTTCTAATGTCTTCAGATTTGCTTTTAAGCTATCCAACCATCTTGTGTGAGGTCTTCCTCCTTTTTTAATACCCTCTACGTTTGCAAAGATCTCCTTTTTTAACATGGTCCAAACTGTCACATCTAAAAAAAAGGACTAAGCCATCTGATGATATACAATATTATAAGTTGTTCATATTTGTTATAAATTTCATGGTTAAGCAAATCTCTCCATCGGTCATTTCTTCTGATTGGAACAAAGTTTTTTGGTATTTTTCTTTCAAAATTACAGGTCTGATAAAAGTTGTATAGGGATTAATTTTTTTGTTTTGAAATTTAAAAACTTAAACATTAGTAAATATTTTTAATCCATAATAGCATTTATTACTCTTAATAACCTATTAAAGATTACAAGTTTGATATTATCATCTTTTTCTAAATGATTGTAACGATAATATTAAACTTAATATTAAATTGATTAACGTTTTAAAATATTTGCCGAAAAATAATTTCAAAGTATTTTTTATTATATTCTCATGCCATTTTAATATTTGAGGCAAATAGGTTTTAAAAGTTAAATATACATTTAATTTTGATTCGATGCATAACAAGACATTGTTATATTTATTATTCTATTGGATACATTCGAGTACTAAGAGAAACTATCAGAAATGTATGAAGCATTTCTTTTAAAATAACAACTGAATTTTATTAAAACTTATTATATTTTTATAAAATTTTTATTACGAAAGAAATGAAAGGATTATTTAATAGAAAAACAAAACAAAAATAAAAATGTAAATAAATTAAAATATTTTTAAAATAAATGCATTTTTATTTATTCCTTTAAAAAATATTGGACAAATTTGCAATGTATCACAATTTATCTAAAATACTATTTTATTAAAATAATTTTACATTAATTTTGAAATTCAAAATAACTCAATATTATATTCTAAGTATAAATATTTTTAAACTCATTGTAATTTCATGAAAAAATTTAAAAATATTTTTTACATACTTTTTTATTTTTTTGTGACAAATTTAAAAATATTTATTACATAATTATGCTTTTATATTTATATGCTTTATAAGCTGAATTTTACTTCTTTGTAATATTACTTCCTTAAATCTTTTTTTGATTTTCTTCACAAACTGTATATTTTTATCAATATTTTATAATTTTTAATGTATATTAACTATCATACCATTTTTTTGTTAAGTATGTTCAATTATTCATAGAAAATTTATATAATATTTATCCTAAAAATATCCTCAAAAACACACAATCTATCTTATATATTATATAAATCCTAAAAGATATCTTCTCTCCAATTTCCTCTTTAAATTTAAAATATCAATGTAAGCAATATAAGTTTTATTGTTTCGATTTTAAGAGCAATTGTAATTTTAAAAATGTTTAATAATTAATAAGGTTAAAAATAAAATAATAATATGATTGCTGTTTAACTTAATTGTAGTTTAAGTAGAAGAATTGCCTTTAAATATTCAAAAATTCTGATTTCTAAACACTATTCTTTCTAAGATTATTAAAATATATTTTCATTTTATTTTACTATACAAAGTTTATATTTAATCTACTAAAGAAAGTATTTATATATTAATATTGTATACTTTTGTAATTCTGTTCTAGTCTGTATTGATCTTATATATTAAAAGAAATCTAATTTTTCAGAAAACCGTCTTTTAAAGACAGTAGCAAGCGAAAAAAAAAATTAATATGTTTTTGCAAATGTAACTAAAATTATAATTAATCTTTATGTATGTATCATATTATTTTAAATAAAAACATTTGTTATTAAAATTTAGTTTGAAACTCCAACCTCTGGAAATCTAAATCTAGAGGATGTTCTCTTTTATTATTTTAACGAAAAATAATATGACAACATGCATTCCTGTTTCTTTTATTTACCATTTGTGTTTGTATGTCAGTGAGAATAAGAATTGAATCCCCACGGCTCCTCAGCGAGAGTTCTTTTTCATCATTGGTAGGAGGCTTGTGACGTCACCTCCCCTCCCTCCCAGTATCCGTCACCATGGAGATCTCGGTAATGTAAATCCGATTTCGATCGACCAAGAGTGCCGAATGCCCATGCTCAGTGAGACCGCACGGCCTCTGTGTCGAGGGGTGCCGACTGCGCAAGCACGTATTCTGGGGTAACGCTATGAGAAGAGGGACGGAATTCCGAATGTCTGTCCGGCAGCAGGTGCGGACGAGGATCCTGAAATGGACAGTCGAAGGATGAGAGATGGAGATCCCCTTTGGTGCAGGAATGCTTTCTTAAGTTGTCCATTTTAAAAGAAATACCTTTAATTTCTATCGCAGCAGTTGCATTGTTTGATCTGGCTTCTTGTGAGGACTGCGCTGTGTGCAGCACCGCAGCAGCCACCATGGGTACTGTGCTCAGCTTCTCACCTCGAGAGAGGAAACCAGCTTACGGGGAATACAATCTGAATAACTACAACTACGAGCAACTCAATAATGTGAAAAATAAGGACAAGAATGGCGGTGTCAGTGGTGGTGGAACGGAGAAGGGCAACGGGAATGTTAACAACAACTCTCACCATCACAACTTCAAGAAACATTCGCTCTTCATCAATGCTCTCAGCTGGAAGCACTTCACAGTTTCCAGCAAAAAGAAGCAGGATAAGAATAAGAACCTCCGACAACCACTAGACAGCATCCATTCCCTAGTCGACAACAATAAGAATATACAAAACTCTCTCGCCTGCTTCAAGCCTGGCCTTGGCCAGTTGGACGTTGTCGTGCGTAACAACAATAATCTTGACAATGTCTGCAAACAGAAACCTGCACCGCCACCTTTGCCACCGAAACCTGCCATTCTCACCGCCCACAACCTGGTTCGACCCGCCAACCATGGAGCCGTCGGACCTCTGGCCTTCACGTCCAGTTGTGGTGGGGTTCTGCCTCCACCAGGGAAAATTGCTGGAGCCTCCGTTAGTAGTAATGTCGTTGCTCCGAGCCCCCACAAGAAGACAGTCATCCAGGCTTCCACATCGGAATTACTGCGTTGTTTGGGAGAATTCCTCCATCGCCGCTGCAGGAAACTGAAAGATTTCCATCCCACCGACGCTGTCATGTGGTTACGGACTGTGGATAGGAGTCTCCTGATGCAAGGTTGGCAAGATATAGCCTTTATCAACCCAGCTAATGTTGTGTTCTTGTACATGCTGCTTCGAGACCTTGTGGGGGAGGATATTGAGCAAGAACGTGAGCTCCAAGCAGTGGTACTCACGTGTCTTTATCTCAGCTACTCGTACATGGGCAACGAAATATCCTATCCTTTAAAGCCCTTTCTTGTCGAGGATTCCAAGGACAAGTTCTGGGACAGGTGTCTTCTCATCATTAACCTACTCAGTGGTAAGATGTTACGCATCAACAGTGAGCCAAGCTTTTTCACCGAGGTCTTCACCGAGCTGAAAGCATGTTGCTCCATGGCCGCGTAGCGGTTTAGTTAATCTAGTCAATCTTTTTTTAGGTTTGTGTAAGACAGTTGTTTAATCATACATTTCAACAGCCAAGATTGGAAAGATTTATTCAAAAGTATTCTATTTTTCATAGATTGTCATTCATCATTTTACTCATCCTTTTAGTGATTTCAGGGAATCGGTAAGACTTATGAATGTTTTTGATGTTTGTTAGATAATGGTTTTCTTAAATTTTTACACTGTATGTGGCATATTTTATGTTCACTAGAATCGTGTTTTCTTATTTAACCTAAGCTGCTTTCCAAATCTAAAATTTGTTCCATAATTTTGAAATTTTCCAATAAAATAACATTTTAGAGAGAAATGCAGGTCGTCAAATTACTTGTCATAAAAATAGAATAATATTAAAAAACAGTTTATATGCTATCTAAAAGTTGAAGCAGCTTTCTTAGCTAACAATTATTTTGTAAGTAGAAAATTGCTATTGAGAGAAAAATGTTTAAATTTTTAATTTCAAAGTTATTAATTATTTATTCAAAAATACAATTTTAGAATATAATAACCCTAAAGATATAAGGAAATAACAAACTGAGAAGCTGTTCAAAATTTAAAAACTGTTACACAAAAATTTGAAGAAATAAAAATGCCTTTGTTTTAATAAGTGTTCATTTAGAAATTTAAATGTAGAAAAAATATTAATTTTTAAAAGTACTTTAATGAGTTAATCACTTATTTTATATAAAATTTATATATTATGTCACTAAATTTGGTATAAAAAAATGTTCTTGTGAATTGGTGATCAGAAATATGTCATGTGAAAATTCTTATCAAAATTTATGAGAAAAAATGTTTCACATTGCAATTCTATTATTTTTAAGCAGCATATAAATCTTATTTAAAATATTATAATATCTGCATCCATAAAAGACAGGAAAAAGTAATGTTTTAAAAATATAAGTAGGTACAGTGAAATAAATTAAAACATTTGATTAAAATTAACAAAAATATTAAATTGCAGTACCAATTCTTGTAATTATAAACTAATATTAAATTTTTGAATTATAAGATGAACCTCATACATTTAAATAAATATTTTTGAAATTGAATCTACTTTTCGTTAATACAAAAAAAATCAAGATTATTCTTCATATTGCACTAATACAGTGATATTAAATTAATTAATGCACTACCTTTAATATTTCTGTAAGTCATAGTTCTTTGATTTATTGAGAAGTTTTTCATGCCTAACTCCAAAAATGTCAAATGCATTATTTTTACAAGCCATTTTCTTGTAAGAATCCGCTTTCCTAGGAACTGGGGGAAGAAGCAGAAAGCAATGGCGGACAATATTGATTTTTTAAGATACGACTGCGTGGCATCCCTTAAAGCTTTATATTTTCAACAACATAAATCAGATTCTTCTATAAAGGAAACTTTATACTTACATTTAAAATTGCATACATTAAATAAGAAATATTACTGCCATGCAAAAAAAAAAGTATATTTGAGTTACCAGACTTACTCAGTAAATAAATTTTAAATTAAATCGTTAATTGATCAATAGAAGTCACTAAATTGAATTTCATCTTTTATGTGAAGTAACTGATATTAATTTGAATTAGTTTTTTATTTTTAAATTAATTAATTTTATATTTTTAAAAATGTTGGTAAAGAAATTTTCTTCTTGGCTTATAATTTACAGCTGATTTATTTCAATAATTAAACTTATTTATAGTTTAATTATTCAGAATAATATCTCGAGTCTTCGAACAAATAAATAATAATTCAAATGAAAATATCACGCAAGAAAATAATTATATAAATAATAAATACATTCCAGCTTTAAGTTATTTTAACAAATGACTTATTTTGTATCGAAAGCATATTAATTTTCAATGTCAGAAGTTGCTTTATTTTAATAAAGTAAGAATAAAATATGCCATCATTGCAAAATTATTGTTCATTTTGTTTTTATAATGTTATAATTTTAAAATTTATACATAAATTTATTTGTTATTATCTGTAATATTTATTTACATTTTGTTATTTGTTAGTGAATGCATTTATATAATGAATGTTGTTTTATAGTTTATTCTCAATTTTTTATTTTATTATGAAGTGTGGCTAAAGAATATCGTTTGTTAGATTTATTTGATTTTTAAAGTTTAAGCGCCAAATCAGGTTATTTTTTCATATAACGCCAAGTCAGTTACAGCTATCTCTTATTCTCTATATGAAATGTCTTTAAATATATAGAGAAAATTATTTGCCTCTTGAGATATAAAGAAAATTCTGTTTCATTTTAATTCAACACAGACAATATTTTTTTTAAAATACAGTTGTGCATAGTAATTCTCCGTTGCCAAGTTTGGTAACAAACAAGCCAAACCAAAGAACTTCCCAGTTCGTGACAATATCCCATTATATCAAAGAATTACCTTTGAAAAAGAGAGAAAAATGAGAGCGAAATAAAAAAAAAAATACTAGCTAGATGTCACGCGATTGATGGTTTACTTTTCTAAAATTTACGGCCATTATGAAACTACCTCAAGTCAAAACCTATCGAGGGAACATATTTAAAGTAGTAGCATGTCACATCACGTTACGCAATTGAGGGGATCTAATTAATTTAATTTTAACCAAATTCTAAATTTTGAAAATTGTTAAATAAGCTTAAAAAATACAAGTGAAATCAAAATTTTTCATGTGAGTTTTCTTATGCTATATATTAATTGAATTAAACTGTAATAGGCAAATGAATGCATGAAAAAATTTATGTATAAATAAATTGATAAATCATTTAAAAAAATATTTACATTTGAATTCATTTCAGATTTCAAAAACAAAATATAAAATTATTTTTTTATATTTTTTCCTGAAGAAATTTTTTAGTTTGAAATATTTAATAATCAGTTTAAAATTGCTTAATAGCTCTTGTAAAAGTTGATTTAATATTGGGCTCCAAAAAAAAGTAAATTAAGAAATTTTTAAAAAAAAATGTAATAGATAAAACTTAATTGTGAACGAAATTCAATTGCTACTACATCCTGACAAAATGTACTTTAGTTTTTTAAGTATTAGACATGAATTTAAAATATTGTATCTTTCTTTCAGAAGGAATATTTTTGATTTTCAAATTAGAACATGTGTATGGTTTATTAATTTAAACATTTTACTAAATTAATTATAGTTTTCTATTAATGATTTCTTTTATCATGCATCGCATTTAAATTATATGACACTTGGCTTGATTATTAAATTGATTATTGTTAAATTGACATTTCCTTCACTTTCAGAAAAATATTTCATTGCTTTTTAAAAATTTCAATTAAACTATTCATTACTAAAATGTTTAAATTTGGTATGAAAAAAAAACATAAAGCAGAAAATTAAATATATTTTCTTGAAAATAAAACATAAAGATTAAAGTAAAAAAATCATTGGAGGATATATATTTGATTGTTTATAAATCTGATTATAAAGATTTAAAGGATATTAGAATCTTTATTTTTATTTTGAAGTCAAATTTTAAGTGTTGACTGACTAATATTATAAGACTTGCTATAAAATTTTAAAGTTTTGATTTATATCCCAAATTATAAGTCAACGAGTTTATTTAATTAAAGAAAAATATTCATATTAATGCACAATAGAAATTATGTAAAACTGTTTATCAAACAAACCTTTTACTTTCTACTTGATTTTGAGAAATACACATGTAAGTTCAACTGCATATTACTTTTTTTGGTAAAATTGTAGATTATTGATATTTTTTGCATATTGATATGTAAACTTGCTAACTTTATTTAGCATTTCTTTTAACTGCTATGATTCCTAAGATGTTTTGTTTGATTTTGTAGTTGTTTATATGGTTTTAAAACTTGGGAAATAATTTAATGAAGCACAAATAAACAAACTTAAATTTTTAATCTTATTACTAAAAGATTTCTCTAAATAATGATTCACAATTAATCATTTTCGATGAATAAATGCAGATGATGTTAAACAATGAGGAATAACCAGTTTTTAATAGTTTCTTTGTTCTACATTTGTTAAAATAACTCAACTTAAATGTTTGTACATGAAAAAGCAATTTAATTAAAATTATCTTGCAAACTTTACTTAATTTGACAAATTTCTTATCATTTTATTACTATTTTTCGTTATTGCTTTTTTAATTTATTGTGTTTAACATTATTATTTATATTCCATTAATACATAACTATATTTTTAAAGGAAATTGAAATTACTTGCAATTATAATCAGCGGCGCTATTTTGAGTTGTATAGGAATATTGACTGCGAGTTATGTACATGCTATGTGGTGTTTAAGTGTTGAAATAATGAATATTATTTAGTCATTGTGCGATAACTGTATAAAAATTTCTATCTTTTTAACTTTAATGTAACTTAACATGTTTTGTATAAAAATATCCATGTGTGAATAGTAATTTTTAGAGATAAATCTAGGAGCGCCGGCAATATGTGCAATACAAAGTGAATTCAGAAATACCTACCAAGTTAGGTTTCTGATGTCCGTGTACAAAACCTATATTTTGTACAGAAAGTATAATGTGTAACTTGTAATTAGAAATATATCTTTAAGTGATTCCATTATTTATATGAATTTTTTACTTTTAAAAAAATTTGCACAGTACAGTCTAATTTCATTTAGGAATACTCTTATTTAATAGGCCATGCTATTTTTAAATAGATAAAAATTGGATGTGAATCCTACATTGTTGTTAAGAGTTTGTGGACAGCACTACTTATGAGCAAAAACTTACTTAAGCTGAAGAATGTAATCTTAAAGATAAAATTTAAAATAAACACTGATAGAAATTAGATAAAAATTCTGTAATTAAGGAAGGGAAACAAATTTTTGATGGTACGAAAAATAATTTTCAATTAGCCTATGATATCTGATTTCATTGTTGGAAAATACTTCCTTTTAAAAATTCCATTGTTTAAAATTATTTATCAAACTTCTTGTTAACAATAGTCCTGTCCTCTTTCTCTTGAAATATGAGCTTTCAATTCGAAAGAAAGAAAGAGTTCCACCTCATGTTGATCGGAAAGACAATGAGTCGAATCCGAAATGAAAAGTTTTTAAGATGCAGAAGTAAAATTGCAAATTTTCTCAAAGTGTAGAATGAGCAATGTCTTAATACAGAATTTTATTTGTGCTTTTACGACTACACCAGCTGTAGTGCTCTCTGTTTTAATTTTTAAGAAATGCTTCTGCATATGTCACCACTTCATAAGAGAGAGAATTTAAACTATTTTAAATGCTACTGTGATACTTTTATTTTGTAAATAGTGTATTTTTAAAGTTTTTGTGTAGTATTATTTTTCAGATCATTTTATGTTACTTTCGAGATGTATGTATTCATTATTTATGAATGAAAAATTTAGAATTTTAAGCTTATAGTATAGTAATTTGAATTTAATATTTGCTTCTGTATTGTGCGTGCTTGTATTGAGTGTTCTATTTAATTATAATAGCACTTTTAAGTGAAATATATAATCTGCAATTATAGAGAGCAGAACTAATGTGATTCAAAATTCATATAATGTTCAAGTTCTATATTGTAACAGTAACTGTTACGAACAAGATTTTTCAAGGTTGTTTCTTTTTGACATTCCTTTCAAAAGCAATGTTTGTTTATTCACGATGTTAAAGTGTATCGATTTGAATTGCAAATATTCATAAAAGGAGTTAAACTTTTTGAAGATACTTAACTAATTTTGCTTCTTCTAGACATTAGTTGTCAACTATCAAAAAACATGTACAAAATTACATGAAAAAAATACTCTAAAATAATTTGAAGCTTCAGTTCTATTGTTGCGGAGCATTTATATATATTTCGTCTGCTCCATCAACTTTAAAAATTGATAAAGATTTTCTTTAAATTTACAAATGGGCAGAAAGATAATTCCTCGTCAGTAGAAATGACATTTTTGTAAAATAATGTCTTTAAAATATTTGATTTGTACTGAAAATTATGAATATTTGCAAAATACTTGAATCTCATTGTGACTGTGACACTTATTAATATTGTACGACTTACATATTGTAATTTAGCCCTGTGTGTGTCTTGTTCTATTTTATGGTATATTTATATTTTAAGAATATCAGCATATTAATCCTTATTTATTCTCTTTCACCATGTAAAGAAATCCATGATAGTCTCGTCCAGATGTGGCCGTTTGCTCAACCAGCCACTCAGATACATGTAAATATAGTGCAGATATAAAAATGTTTAACTCTTCAACTGAGAGCTTTAACCGATTTTATTTTAAACCAGGCATTTTCAGCAGTCAATCTGGAGAGAATGTAGTTTCTTATACTTTTTTCACAACAGGGAAATATACATTCTATATTATTCTGTTAATTAATATGTCTAGTCTCAAAGTACTGATTTTATTTTAGAGCTACAAGGATTGTATGAGAAATTTTAACTGTGAAGTTATGTACCATTCCAGATCTTAAAAATGAAGATAACTGGTGGGTATAGTTGATGTAATGAACCATGCGGGGTATATTTTCTATCGAAAATTGCTGCCGGCTTTTTGTAACCAATAAAAGCATAAAAATATTCTAACTTTGGAATTCTTTTGTTTCTAAAGAATGACAAGACGGATTAAAAAGTCATTAAACAGTTGTAAACAACACCGTTTTTTTAAATTTGAAAATTTCAAATCTAACTGCATTTGTAGCTATAGCTACTACCAAGAGCAAGACTTTTTAGAAAGTCTCCATCTAATCGGTGAATGCTCACTGACAAGACAATTAAACTGCGTGTTGTATCAAATAATAATGATCAGGAGAAATCAAATCATATTATAAATTTTTCAAAGAAATATCTGTTTGTAAATTACAACAGATATTATATGATATTAGTATGAGCAAGGGGTAAGATACCACTTGCAATTTTTATTTACTTTTGCTCATTTAACTCTTTTGAAGCATTAATTTTTCAAATCAATTAACAAAATTGATATGAATATATCCTAAAAGAATATTTGACTGTTATAATTCAATGTGAAGTTTGAAGAATCAGTTACGTCATCAGTAAAATGTAAAAACTGCTAAAATTCATGTAAACATTTTTATAAAGGGTAATATTTCTTTATAAAATTGTATTTTAGGTTTGAAATTTGTTAAAATTATTCATTCAGCAGAACTATTTAATGATTGCCTGTGTTGATTAGAAATAAATATTTTCTTATCATTTAAATAAAGGCAGCTATATCTTTATTCACTGTTTTCTTTTAATGCAATGTAATATTTTATGATTGTTTTATAATATTATTCGTAGGTAATGTTTTTTCAAATTTTAAATTATGATCTAATATTTTTAGTGAAAAGCACTAAATTTATCTCGAAAAGAATATAATTTCCATGACAAACTGGAAAAAAGTAAGTTTCTCAGTGAAAAAATTAATCAGCTAAACATACTTGGGCTTTCACAATTGTTTCAAATCAAGAAAATATTTATCTTTGTTTAGAAGAAATTGGTATTAATTTGCATAGAATTTCAAATAGTAAATTAATAAAACTAAATTACATGGTAATATTTTAGTAATAATAAACATATAATATAAAAATCATCCATATATAGAATGTAGATACTTCACAAAACTGGTATAAAAGACATAAAATGATTAGTTGTTTTATAAAAAATGTAAACATTATTATTACTATTTTAAGTTATGTATAACTATTCTTTGCTAAGTTTTGTTTTTGATAATTTATTTGCTTTTTTCTCTCAACTTTAGAAAATCGCATAATTTGTTCTTGTTTTTTAATAAATAAAATATTATGAACTATGCTTGTCAAAATTATTTTTGCAGTTATGTCATTATAATTTATATATTTTTATCACAAGCAGATATTATTTTCAGCAATTTTTCCATTCCTTTTCCCACTTTTAATAATTTTATTTGCATTTGTAAAAGAACATGGACTGAAGAATGACTGCCAGATTTTGTAATTATTTTATAATATGCTAAAACGCAATATATATTATAAATAATAAATTTTATCCGTTTTTCCAAGAACCATATTGAATGCCATACAAAAATTCCATTTATGATTATTTTTTATACTAATTATTTATTGATGATTTCACTTTAAAATATCAGTACAAAATATCTCTGAATTAAAGTTTTCTGAATTAATAGCTTGAAAATTAATCATACATTTTTTATTTAAAAGCCTAAACCACTAGAAAAAATATACTTCGACAAAATAATTTCGGCCTTAGCCCACAATGATTCACAACTCCAATCTAAGGAAATATAACATAGAAAATCGTAACTACAATTAAAAGTAGTCCACATCGGATATACCGGACTAATGTGAAAGAAAAACTGAGTTCAACAAATTATAATTCTTTTTTTTTTTTTTTTTTCTAAAATTTATTTTTATAACAGCTCCCTGTTCTTAACAGGGGTTAAGAACAGGGATAATTCTATATTTTTATAATCATATTAATTTTACCTTGTTAAGAATTATACGCATACATCGTGGGAATCAACTACTAATGACATGGTTAAATACATAAAAATACAATAAAAATTTCATGACATTTTTTTTTTCAAAAATAAACAACAATTTACAAATAATTCCTATAAGATTTAAACTATTCTTCAGTAGAACTCGTACGTTACGAGTCATATAATAAAATTTTAAATAACATTATTTAAAACTATAAAATATTACAATATTACTGTATTTCTTTCCAATTTCAGAAAAATATTTTAAATATATAAAATATAAATATATTACTATTATATATAATACTTATATTATATATATTAGGTATAATATAAGATAAATATATAAATATTTTATATATTAAGTAATTGTATATATAATATTGTATGAGCCAAAACTATTGTTAACTTTCATGCAGGACTTAAAAATATCATATATTCAGAAGTTACATGGAAGAAAGTTAGATATAACACATTATTTTTTAATGATCATAAGAATTTCTGATTTTGAGCAAAATAATTTTTCATTATTACCACTTTTATCATGATTCAAACTACAAATAAATTCATTAAATTTACCTATTTTAATGAAACTTAATTTTTTAGTTAATAATTGTTATTTTAATTAAATGAAATTAATTTATAATACTTGATTTTGTTTAGATTTCAAATGTGATTTTCTGTGTAATGCAATGGTAGGCAAATGTGGTCGCTATTTAAAATTAAAGTCTGATTTCTAAGTTATGCAGTTTATGCAATTATATTTTATAAATTTATTTAAATTAAATGGGTAAGCGATTGTTTTACACAGATTTTATCTTGTAATTTTTATGTAAGCATATTTTTAATATAAGTCATGATAAATATTTCAGTGTATTGAAATTACATTTGTAATTACATTTTAATGCAGAAAACTAGTGCAACTACCTATTATCGTGTATATAGTACGCAGAATATCAGTAATAAGGTGAGCCATGGACTACGCTAATTTCTGAAGGTATATTCACAGTAATTCTTATTATGAATTCTGCAAATAATCTCTAAACCCATAAAAGTGCGAGACTAAAATTTTTTTGATCAGTATGAGGAAAGCCTAAGCATTATTAAGCATACAAGATAAAAATCTTGGAAAGCCATCTAGAATAATGTTCACGTCTGGAGATTTAGGTAGGGAAAAGTAATCTTGAAAACCATCTAAAAGCAACTTTTGACAAAAGAAGCTATCACATTATCCTATTACAAATGTCCAATTCCGCCTGGATACGAAAGCGTATAGACGAATTAATAGTGCTTACGTATTGTTGCACCCCTTAATTTTGTCTCTAGCTTTAAGAGAAGTCCTATAACATACTAACAACACACATCCTATATTATTAGAAAAGATTCACCAATTTGAATAGTAAGCTATTGCTATACATAGGAACTGAATTCATGAGGTTTTCTCTATACCATTGAATATTTATCTTTCCGATGCAAAATTAAAAATGAGACTTGTCATTCGGGCAACCTGTTTCCAGTCACTGAGAGCTCAAAGCGGTTTTGGTGGGTACAGGAAAAGTATAAAGCTTTGTGCTGTGCAATCAACAATATAATGTGGGCCTCCTTCTCCAAAAATTGTTCATCAACGATAGTCTACTGGATAGTTCCCAAATGGACATGCTTCAGAATTGATATGCTCAGCAATTTGAGCAACTGCTGCATTTATAAAATTCTAATGAGTCATCAGTTAATGAGTTATCCTGTCCTTTCAAGGTCTTTTTCCATCCAAACTACCGTCTGAGATTCAATGATTAACTGGATAATCAATATTCATAGTATATACTCGTGAAATAAGTGAAAATGGAAATCCATTTCTTATGAAAAGTATAAATTATATCATCATATTTATATTTGACTTTGTGTACTTCAATATCATGATTTAGATCACCATAATGTATAAAAATAACGTCATGTAGCTGTCATCTATTTTAATCTATCACGCAGTACCAACAGCAAGGGTTACCATTACTCAGAAAGCAAGATATCAAGCAAATTAAACATATCTTCATTAAGTATGATATTATTTTAGTAATCACAAATATTAATGAAAACATTCTTAACTTTGGAAACTATTCATACTGAGAATTGGAATGAATCACCTAAAATAACGCGAAAAAAATATATTACTCAAAGAAATACGTAAAGTTATAAAAAATTCTCAAAGAAATAGCACGAATGCATTTGAATGAGCGATATTTTCTATTTTACGTATATTGTAAACCTAATTGGAAATAAAGGAAATATCCAATATAATATGTCTTAAAAATTTTAATTACACTTTTGATTTTACATAATTATGATATTCAGAATTGTAAGGTTAATTGTGAAAGAATCCTGTGATATTAAAATGCGTCTATGATAATGTTTTATTATGGAACTGATAAATAATTTTTGATGATAGAGTTCATATTTTTCAGTAATATTAATTGGTGCAGTTATTATTCACTGCATCAGCCAAGTGATGATCTTGTAAAACGTGATATAATAATATTTATTTTATATTTAAGTAATTGCCCAAAGTTATATAACATTCAATAAACAAATACTTTCATTAGTGTTAAGCAATACACAGTGTGTCCACTCCATCTGCCTAGCAATAAACTTGACACATGGTATCTTATTAAGTTTATTCTATGCTTGTGCAATTTTGTACAGCTACATATATAATACTAGTAAAACAAATTCTCTTTTAGAAAATTTACCATGAATAAAATGTATCATAAGTCAACTTTTTAAATAAGAAAAAAGTAGTTTAATAATTTCTTAAATAAAAAGTAGGGTCGTAATTGTGGATTTATTGTACATTTTTCTATATTATGATTTATAAATCTCTGTCACAAATCTCGGAGTGAAATTACAACACCAGCAGCACCTCTACTGTATTTTTTGTTAATACTCTTGAACTGGAGAGCAGCAGAAGAGTCTAACATGGCGAATTCCTCGACTTCACCATTTGCTAATCGATTGTTTGAAACTACGCATGCGCGGCAGTCTTCGTTTTCATAGGCAACAGATATCAATTTCCTTTCATTTTTAGAAACTGAATTTGATCGATGGAAGGTGAGTGGCAGCAAAAGAAACATATGCACCGAGCGACATTCAACGCCTAGTAATAAGACTATTTCGGGAAACAATGACTCAGCGATTGACATTTATCCAGCGCTCATCGTTAGCGCCAGCTTGGTACGGCTTCACTTAAGCTCAACGGCTTTATATTTGGGGGGAGGGGTGTTAAGCGATATCTGGCAACTGTATATAATTCATTCAATATCCAAGCTCCAATTTGGAAAATGCGCTGAATGCGTAATCAAATCCATTTATATAAATTAAACTACCATGGATACCAAAAAATATTTAATGTATTGTTTTCCACATTTTATATTAGTAAAGAACAATTTTGGAAGAAACAAAAAAATGAAGCTTGTCTAAATGAACAATGATAACGCGTATATTTAACATTTAGCATACTCATTATTAATGAAAATAAACAAAATAATCAGTAATCCTGTTTTCTAAACAGGTAAAATTATTAGCAAGGAATAAGATAAATATTGATGATGGAGGGAAAATTGTAAATATTTAAGAAAAAATATATTTAATCTTAAAATTTTTATTGTAAAACCAACTGGAGAAAGGATTGCGTGCTTTCATTTTTCAAAAGCAAGCGTTAAAATATAATTATAGCTTATAAAAATTAGTTTATGTATTTTTAAAATTAGAAATATTTTTCCTAAATATCAATGGATAATTTTTTTTTCACATATTGATTACACACTTAAATCTAGACTTAAAGAAAAAATTCAACTTTGAAAATTAGTATCATAGTATTTAAATTGAAAATTAGTATCATAGTCCCATTGAAAATTTACACAAGCAAAATTATTAATTTTAAGCATTTTACTTAGCAAAATATGTAATTTGACTATCAAAAAATCACTTCAATAGCAATAAATATTTGAAATAAAACGTGGTGTTAAGTTGTTTGGTGATTGGTTAGCTCAACTATTAAATGAAAAATTTTCTACAAAAATAGTTGCACTTAATTTTCTTTAACATTAAAACCATTTGTTATTCAAAATGCCTTTTTAAATAATTTTTAATAACTTTAAGTAAAAAAAATAGAATATTTAATATTAATCTAAAACTTCATTATTAACTTTTAATATTTCTTGTATTAAAATTTTATCTGAAGTCTTAACAATGTTTTCATAAAAGTTGGTTGATATGTGTTAAAAAATTGACTTCAAAATAATTTTAGAAATCCTTGTTCTAATATATATTTATCATTAAATAGTTTCTTTTCCAGTTTGATTAAATGTTATGCATTTTAAAAATTACTAAATAAAAAGAGAAGATCAAGAATAATATTTTTCAAGTAAATTCAAAATAGTATTGAACATTAATGTTTTATATTTAATGCGACAAAAATTTAAAACAAAGTCTGATTTTTTTTTATTGTATTTATTTTTCCATTATCTTACAAAAGTTATGCACATTAAAAACACTTCTCATTTCAGAAACAACAATATGGGTAGTTTATCAGACTTAGGTTAATCTCTGCATTACTTTAAAGAAAGACTTTTTTTAAGTAATAAATCATGTTTATATGCGTAGGAAGAAAGCTTGAAAATTTTCTCAGTATTTTTCTGGCAAACGTGCCAACATAAAATACGCTGCTAACTATTAACTGTGGAACAATATGAAGGAAGCATGCAAATCATACGAAATTTACATTATTCAGTGAGATATTAAATCATGAGTATTGCAGTGCATACACACATCATGGGTGAGTGTAATGCTACATGTAAGTGCAATATAAAGGTAAAAATTATTGCCAATTTTAAGAACGGTAATTATTTTCTCCTTTTTTTTTTGAGTAAACTGTTTAACTATGATTCATCGAAGACATTTATCATTTCTCGAACAAGTTTTGGAGTTCAGTCGAATAAAAATTGTACAGGTGAATAAGAGCTGTTATCGGGATTGAGAATTTTCCTTCAAAGAAATCGATGATCGCGTTGGACGAAAACAAGCAACTGTAATTCAGATAATTATCGCTGGATGCAGAAGGGAATGGTAGATTGTTGGGACAGATCAAGAAAAACTAGTTACACCACTACATGTGATGACAATCATGTCGTACGACATTAGTCATCATTTTAAACTTTTAAGTTTATTTATTACTTTTCTGTTTCATTAATATGATTCAAAATATTTTTAACTTAACAGAATGATTAAATAATTTTATGGTCATCATGTGTACAGGTCTTACGCACACTGGGCAATGATTTAGAAATATCAGATCAATATTTCACTGGACCCACTTTTGCATGGATAACAGCTCTTATTCATTTGGGTATCGAATTTACGTGCTTTTAAAATGCATTTATGCCTAAAACCATGTATTAGATCTGCAGTTTTGCAGTTCTTGTGAAATAGAAGGAAGAAGAAAGAGCTGTATCGAATGTGATTTATCATAAAGAAGTTGAAGTTGGATGTCAGACTAATGTTGAGTGAACCAATTTTGAGCAATTTTGACACAATGTATAATTTTATTGTCACTCATGAAGAGTCTGTCACTATTAGAGTAAAAACGCAACATTTCAGAGTATACTTGATCTGACAAGATATTTTAGGAATCTATTTGCTAATCCTCGAGAGACAGCATGGTACCATTTTTGAGTCAGCCGAACATGCTTTATATCATGATACTCTCACCAGATTCTGCATAGTGCGAGTAAGACAACATGGATTCATGTTTTCGTAGGGATCTCGCCAAATTCAACGTTTTCCATCAGAGCAAAATAACATGTATCATGATTAATTCGACTACATTTCCAGTTCTCAAGGTGAATTCAGATAACAACTTTTTAAAACCTTGATATAGTTATTTCTGTACTCTTGATGAACACCCGGACACTATTTCCATGCCAGCAAAATATCCCCCCTATCATGATGTTTCCACCAAACTTTTGCACAGCATAAGTAAAGCAAGATGAATTCACGGCTTTACGTGTTTCTCGCTAAGCATGACGTCTTCTATCAGTGCAAAATAAAGTATAGCATGATTTATCCAACCGTATTACCGACTGCTAATCACGAAATTTCCAGTATCTTTTTTAACGACACAACTTCAAACAAATTTTTAACATTTCTGGCAGATATGTGTGGATTTTTCACAGGCATCCGATTATGCAATCCTATTGTTTGAGATACTCCTTGTATGATTCAAGTTGGAGTCTCTTGTGAAGAGCCATGGATGGGTTTTTTTATCATTTGAAGCACAGTAAATTCCTTGTCCTTCCGCACAATTCGTTGGAGAAAATACCAATCATATTCTTAGATAACTGAATGTCTAACTGAAGACTAACTGAGATCTAACTGAACTGTATGTCTTATAGACAAGGATTGTGGCTTCTGATTCCAAATTTGGAAAACATTTTATATACTTCATTTGAGAACTCAGTGAGATTAGCCATCTTCGAAATCAAGACAGCTATTAAGTACATACCAACAATGAGCCTTTTTCAAAATTATAAAAGATATATCGTTTTCCGCATTTTATTTCATTCATCAGGAAATGCACTCTTAAAACTTATTTATGCTAGCATTCTATCGATGTGCAACTCACACCATAAAAAATTTGAAAACATCCTCTCTAGTAAAAATTTAAATGATAATCTCAGAAGTTTCTGATTCATTGGCCAATCTGTATATTTATTGCAGATTCTTGTCCAACTATCAAATCAAATAAACCATATTAACAAAATGACAAATATTATCTAAAATTCATATTGTTTGTAAGAATTTTTTTGATATATTAGAAAATTGATGATAATTAATTTTATATTTATAAATTTTTTATGTACCTGAGTTATTTATCAATTTTATAATAAATTGTTTGTTCGCACTTTTGTCGTTGATTTTATTCTCAATATATTTCCTTTATTTGTACAAAAAAAGCTCTAAATCAAATTGAAATGAAAATTTTGAAGGTAAGCAAAATATATAAAACATGGTTGCATCATTGTCTGTTCAAAAGAGAATTGTTCTTTGGCTAAATCTCTTTGTTCAGTAACTCTTATTATTCGGAAAAAATTTGTTATAATTTCCATTATACGATAGTTTATAAAAGTACTGTACACAAAATCACGATACGCATTTAAAATCATTTATGGAATATGTTCTTAGGAAAAATCAGCAGAACAAAATAATACGCAAACGGGTCACAAAAGTATTCTTAATTATATGGTGTCTACTCTAAAAACTAGTTGCATACTTTCCAAATTTAACAAGAAAACTCAAAATGCTATGTTTATTAAGGATTTGAGAAATAATTTATAGACTGCTATGATTTTTACTGATGAAATATAACTTTCTATAACCAATTCATTTAAGCACTCTATTTAAGCTAATTAAATTTAAAAAAAAAAAAAAAACGAAAAGTAATGTATGTGTGTGATACAAACACACTTTAAATTTAAGGATTTGGCAATGTTATCAGTTGTTTCATTATTAATAAGAATAATATAACTGGCATATTTTTTTATCAAAAAATTAATCATTGAAAATATTACAGAAAACACGCTGAAAAATTTCACTTTTACAATCGAATAGACAAATTAATCTAACTTATCTGACAAAATGTGTTTGAGCTATATTTAAATTTATGGTGGATACCTTTGATCAAGTTATTAATACTTATAATTATCAGTAGAATTAGTTTAATGAGACGAACAACTGAATATTTTCCACAACTTTTGCTTTAGGAAATGTTGGTACATAGTACTTCAAAAAAATATATGCTCAATATATTCAAGAAAATATAGGCAATGGTAATAATTCAAAACTCATTTCAACCAATGCTTGAATTTATAAGCGGATTGCATTAGATTATAATACTAAGGTGATTCATTTGTACATGCAAAACTTAATTAATTTTCATATTAAAATACCTAAAACTACCTGAAGCACTCATTTCCTCAAAGTAGAAAGTAAACCTATGAGCATTTAAAATAAACATCAAATTAATTGACTCGATAAGTAAAAATGAGTTTTAATTCATTATTCTGAATAAAGGATTAAATCAAAATAAAATATTATAGATTTTAAATTTATACAATAAAATGAAGTTCCTCTTTTTATTAATTAAGCAAATATCACCAAATAGTAAAATTAAAATGAACTTACAGATACAGCACTTTAGAAGATTGAAATACGTGAAATAAATAGAATGCTATTTTAATTTCGTTAGTAATTTTAGTATATAAGAGAAAATGCTTATTAGTCTGCATAATATTTTGACGCATGAATATTCAAAATAAAATTTAAATAATGGCACCAAGAAAATAAGAAATTTTCTTATTTTTATCAAGTTTACTTAAATAAGAATGACAAAATGTAAGCAATTTTCCGTTATGATTTTATACAAGAGTTTGGGTTAAAAAGTTTTGAAAAATGTGAAGAAATAATAAATATAACTAAATTTATTATGATATATGTTTTAAGTTTGTTATAAAATTGATTACTAATTTTTAAACTGAATATTTACTCATAAATATACAAGGAGACATAGAATTTGATGAAAGAAAAACAACTTTAATCAAAAATCCTCTCGTTTCACGACATGAATTAGCGATGCTTAGAACTTTTTCATATATCAATTTAAGTTCATCTATTGTCAAGTGCGAAGCTCACAAAGAACCAAGTTAAAATTAATTATCTGTTCATCTTCAAAATTCAATTATGAATTGAAAACAATACACGAGCAATGCCACAAGAACTTATGCATAAAAAAATATTCGTACTAATTAAGGTTGAATGTTTTTTTTTTTTTTTTACTTGCTAACAGTATTTTTTTCTTTTCATTTTGAAATAGCGTCGTAGCTTGTTTAAGAACAGCCAGAGACAGCTGTATTACTGATAATATTCGAAATCATTGTTTTTACTTAAATAAAATATTTACGTTTAAAAATTTTTTGAATACATAAATGCATACGTTTTGAACTTCACTCCTCTCTAATTCTAGAATAATGTGCATTTAAATTATATAAACTAGATTAATATACTGTAAAAAATGTAAGATGTTTTCAATTAAATGTGTTACTCGAAAACAATAGATTGGGTTGTTCGGAAAGTTATTTCGTTTTATGTGAAAAAGAAAAGCGTATAGCGAATAAATATTTTATTGAATTGCATACTGTCAATTCTAGTCTAATACCTTTTACCATCTTTCTGGTCGTAGCATGATTTTATACTCATAAAATGGTTGTTTTTAACTTGCAAAAAACTGATTTAGGTGTGAAAAACGAAATGACTTTCCGAACAACCTAATACTTCCAAAATATTCCCCCAAATACATTTTACAAATTCTTTCCCTTACACTTTCTTTTCTTAGAAAATCTAGATATAACATAAAATTTGATTCAAAATTTTGTAAAACCATCAGTACATAAGGCATCCAAAATAACAAGAACAAATTAGTGCTAAAATTATCTCAAATCGTACGTCTGGCGATAAGCCAACACAAAAATACCTTAAATTATCAAATGTACATGTATCGTGCAAAAATGTTTCTTTCAAAATATCACAAGTACAAATGCCTTTATTCTTACATTATTTTGAATTTTTTTGTAGATAATTTCCTAAATATAAATAAAAAATTAAACCATGAGTACTTGAAATATATTACTTAAAAGTTAATTTATTTGCTTTTTTAGATTTTCGACCGGTATTTGACCTTTTCACTTTATATTTTCTTCTGATTTCCAAAAGAGAATTGTCTTATCAAATAATATTATTTAATAGAATATAAATTAGGGTCTCATTGTTAATAAATATTTTTAATTTTATTCGAGTTTTCTTAAGCATGAAAATTTTGTTTGAGTGTTATTTTATCTTTGATTATATTTAAGTGAGCAATGAAAAAAAGGAAGTTAAATTTTTGTAGAAATATTTTGCTTAAAGAAATCTGTTTCTCTTTCTCACCTGCTTTTAAAAAAACATCTATTTTACTGAAAAAAAAGAAAAGATCATAAATATCAGAATTTTTGAAATTTCTAGTTTCAGAAATATTTAATTGTTCCAGATTATTTTTTATGTAGGATCTTCTATTAAACTTTTTTCTCACTGAAACTTGGAACACAGATTTTTCTGTCATTTCAAATTTCAATGACCGTCAAGATCGGCTACGACTCTTGAAAGCAGTTCATCTTCCACTAATCAAAATAATTATCTTATATAGAATTTTCTATAATAGTTGTAACTGCTTGAAGCTCATGTATCTGGATTGTTAACTATTTTTTACTCTATTTGCTCATATCACTGTCTTAGATTATTAAAAATTTTCTAATATTGTTAAATAATCTGCTCTGTTTTAATTTAAAGTTTCCATTTTTTTAGCTATTTAAAAGGAATTTAGTTGAAATAAACTAATAACTCAATTCAATTTTCAGCAGTTCTATTTTCTTTAATACACATCAAGGCGAAATGCAAATGATATTTAACCGAGACAAAACTTGGCAACCAACCACTATTATTTCACATTATAATAGAATCTGTTTCATGTTTAAAAGATACTTTAAGCATTCACAGTTTATCAATTCATTCATTCAATAAATACATTACACAGAATCAAGCATTTAAAATTCGAAGGAAGGGAAAATCAAATACTACAATAATAACTGTAGAATTAACATCATTATTCCATTTTTAAAAATAATATTAATATCTTACAAAATCATTTTAAAATGTACAATAAGCGATCAATTTAAATATACTTTCTTTAATTTCTATTTTCCCGGGAACATTGTAGCGATGAGCCCAGAGTAACCTTCAAGAAAGAAAAGGGGAAAATCGATGCTTGACACCCCCGGATACCTGCCGAATAAACTCCTCAGACACCAGGTTCTCCTGTGTCTGGGAGCTCAAAATAGTTAGTCCCTCCAGCTACGCCCACGCTTTATCGATTCACCTTAACCTTGAGTGCTGAGACTTATTCGGGGAGATTTATTATCCTCTATCATCATTGAAAATTACGCCATGGTGATAAGTGATGTTTCTCAGAAAAAAAGGAAAACTGTCCAAGAAGCATTGCGCAGTTAAAGTAATTACAAAATGCTCTTTGGATTTCATTCATAATAATAACATAAATTTTTTATATTAACAATGTAAAACAACGATTATTATTAACGTTCATTATAATATGTAAATGATAATTATCTGGAGTGGTAGCTTAAATACTTATTTTTGGAAAAATGAGTTTTTATATTCTCAGATTTCAGTGATAGTTTTTAATAACCATAGAAACTGATTTCAAAATATTACGACTGTAAGTGCGAGTTATAAATTGCTAAAAAAAAAAAAAAAAAAAAAAAAAAAAAAAACACTTGTCTTATGATTTTCAAAATATTTCAGAAATGAGACAGAAATGTATGTATAATATGAGTATGATTAACGGGTAGGGTACATTCATCGCAAATTTAAAGCTTTACTGCTCACAATTAATTATGAAATACATTTAAGCAACATGGATTTCACAATAAATATTTACACATCTTTTGATTAGCATAAATTGAAATCCTTAGATGTTATAGGCAAATTTAGAAATTTCAATGGTAGTACATATTTTTTTTAATTGCTCTAAGTCGGAACTTTATATATATATACATATCCTTAGTAATGATAGTTACAGGACTTGATGACTTGTTCTTGAATTGCATAAGAAAGTAAATTATATATTGCAAAAATGTTCGAATGTTTTTTTAATTGTCGTCTAATGCTGTTTGGTAATAATAAATAGTTGAGAAAATAACTGGTACTTAACTCATTTTATCAACGGGTAATAAATGAGGAATTTTGATTATTCCTTTCATAAATTATTTCCCTTTGATAAAATCAACCAAGTAACAATAATTTTAGAACTAAAGGAAGGCAATTAAATATTAATGAATTATCATAGGAATGTCTTTCATTAATAAATTAAAAAGTATTGCAGTTGTAAACAAATTTGTTTCTAAATTTCTAAAAAATATTGCACAAAAAAATTCGATAGCATTTTATAAAATTATTTTATGCTACACCCATGTTAAAAATTTGAAAATAAACATATAATAGTGTACTTTAAGTGAGGAAAACAATGAATTTCATTTTTATGTATTCATAAAAAAATTAAAGAAAATTTATTTTTATTAAAATACTTTAATTTTATATAAATGTGTGGATACTGTCAAAATATAATTTGACAACCTTATAATTAATATATTAATAGCACGAATAATGTGAATTCAGTATATCCAACAACAAAGAAAGAAGAACTAATTTAGTGAAACTAATCATTCGATTATTAAATCGAATGATTAGTTTTGATCGATCAAAAAAATTACTCTATATGAAGATGTAGTAAATTTAATAAGAATTATTATCACAAAATCTGGGAACTACTAGATTTATTGGATTAGATTAGTAAAAAGTTTATAAACAAGAATTGTACAATAGAAATAAAACTTGCTTTCCACAAAATATAATTCTGTAATAAATATGCAGATTTAGATAGTAATTGTTGGTGCCAGTAGATGACATGACTACAAAACTGTATATTTCTTATGAGTGAGAATTTAAAAATAATCTTATTCCATTGACAAAAGAACCTTTGCTTCTAGTATGGAAGATTCATTTTAGTACAGAACATCCTGTTTTGTTTTTATTTCATCCTGACATTTCATTTCACTCTTAATGAGAGTTTTATGTCATTATAATAATTTTTAAATCTTGCTCTATTTTTTATTTATCCTTGTAATGTGTTTATTAAATCAAACATAGGATTGTAATTTTTTTTAAAATGCAAGTTGAAAATCTTTCAATTTATAAAATCTATTTCAAACATTGTTTCAAGGCTCAAGCCCTAATCCGATAAGTGTTTCATTCAGAAAACAAAGTCCATTTTTTGTTGATATATTTCAAACTTTAATGAAATGAATAATATTTTATTTTGTTATTAAATGATTGTTCTGTTGCAAACCAATTTATTCTCTTTTTGTTAAAAATTTTTTTATTTTTTAAAAGTTAAACTATTAAAATACATGGATTATCTCACACTTGGTTTTTTGGATTTATGTAACTCAATGTAAATTTTGCCTTTTCTGCTAAATTCTTAATTAATATTCAACAAATTTTAAAATTATATCGCGCACCTTTCATTCCATATATTTCAACAAGTTCTATTGAAAATATGAGAAACAAAACGGTTTTTGAAATGTACAATGAATTTTTCATTTAAATGAGAACATCCTACTTCAAGTCATAATTCTTATTCATATAAACATTTTTTGTAGAGAAACCAGCCTTCTCTGTGCTATCACAGAAAACAATTAACAATTTCGAAGTATAAGCAAAATGCTTAAAATTTTTATAATTGATAGAAAAAAATTAAAGTAGTAAGTTGAACTTGTTCAATAAATTTGTGTTGCTGACGCATTAGCATAACTTCCCTTTATCAAACCCTGAGTACGTCTCTACTAAAAAGGGGAAGCAGCCGGGAGGGAATCTTCGTAATTCAGAAGCAGGAATCAGATTGACGAACAGATTGATTTTTTTATAAACAGATAGTGAATAAAGATACATTTAAATAGTCTCATTAAAATTGAAATATAATTTTTAACATTTTACAACATAAAAATTTCTAAAATAAATAACAAATGAAAACTGCAAAAATCTTTAAACTTATTTTTTCGAATTTTAAATAACTGAAACTTTACTATCTTTATATGATCTTAAATATTTTTGTGTTCACATATTTTGGTATAGTTTATCATAAAATATATTTTGTCATAATAAAGGATTACTATTATCTAGAATAAATGCTATATATCTAGGAAAGAATTAACAATAATATAGTTAATTACATGGTAACATATTAATGAGAAAGGGGAAATGTGGTCAATCATGACGATGTTAGTTGAATTAGATTTCTTAAAAAAACCAATCAAAGCACTAAAATTTTTTAACCATTTTAATTGTTGTATTCCCTTTTCTAATGATAGCTTGTTCACATTGTATAAAAATGTTTTTCTTTATAATAAATGTGATTATGTTTTGTTATTTTCATTTTAACAAAAATATTTGCTTGTGACAAAAATACCTTAATATTATCTTACAAATGCACAATCCATGCATTTTAAAATAGAATTTCATTGCATTTCAAATAATTTTTCTGACCATTTTAACTGATTTGCTAATTTAAAAAATCTTCGAAAGTTTTACTCAGCTTTCTTTTTAATACTTAAGTGATATTCTTTGAATAAAAGTACCACTTGAGAAATTATTTCTGGAAAAGAGATTTTGTTCAAAATAGTAATGGAATTTCTAGATTAGCAATTAAATTTTAGAAGTTGTTCAAAGTTGGTTTTGAAAATACTTTTCTGATTTATTCAATAATTATTCTCTGATGTATGAACAATTTTGAATTATGTCAACATAAGCATGACATTGTAACAATAGTTCAAACATAGAACGAATTTTTATAATTTTGGAAAGAAAGGGGTAATTATTATATAGCAAATAAATTGATCATTCCTCTTTACTTTGGATACAATTAAACAATAAGCTTGCATAAAAAAAGAGCACATTGCAGCAAAATTTAAAAAATAATAGAAGTTAGATATCAAATAGGAAATTTATATAACCGTTGATTAAAATCAATTAAATCATTAATTTTATTTTATTTTTTTTTATTTTTATTTTTTTTTTTTTAGATATTACAAATATTAAGTACAACAAAAAGCGCAGAGAAATTACTTTAAAATTGTATATATGCATTTTATTATACATAATACAAATGTTTCTCAAGAAACCACCACAAATGTTTCAAATAACCACTTGTCATTCTATGGGAAAGTTTGTTAGAAGTTTGTTTTTCAGCCCTTTTAAATATAAATATACTTGCAGCTATACTGTAAATAAGAGCTCTTTTAATGACATTTTTTTTTCAGTTCTCTTATATCACCTACAGAATAAGAGAACTGAAGTAGAAGGCTGTGGTACTTCTACAGAAAATCACCTACAGAAGTACCACAGCCACAAAATATAAACGATTGGTATGTGGAAGACAGTTAATAAAACACATAAATAATCTTTCACTTTCTCCTACAACAGAAACGATGCATGATAGAAAAATAACTAGAAAAATATGCCCTTTACCATTGTATCCTCATAATTCTGATATAAAGAGGTGGAGACATTATGGTATTGGAAACCATGCTATCATCATCTACTGGCCAAATCGTAACTTTGGAAGAAAAGATCCCTGGCAAAAAATATAGTCCAATTTCAGTTAATTCCTTTAATGGTAACTGTTTTTTTCAGACACTGGAATTTTTCATAATGTTCTGATTCATTAACTAGATTAATTTAATTGTATTTTAATGAACAAGAGGAAGTGAAACATTTTCCTTGGTCCACAAAGCCATACAAACGAAATGTTATCAAGCATCTATTTTAGGGCGTTTAATCTAAAATCGACATTTGCAACCAGCATTTCTCCTGGAGTTTTCATATCTCTATGAAGAATGATACAATATTCTTGAGCCATAATTTCTTCTGGGTGATTCGATTCCTTGGGGAATATTAACTGCATTACATGACATAGGTATACCTATAACACATTACAAAAAAATTCCTCACAAATTTAGAATGTTCCCATTGTTCTGATAACAACCTGTGCAAATTTCATTTATTTTTATGAGCTGATATTTAATAAATTTAAAACAAAAACCTAATTGAAATAAAAGTAAACTAAATTGTATCAGTATTATTGTAAATTAAGAAAACAATCATAAATAAAATTGCAGCTTAAAAAACACTATGTAATATTTGCTAACTTTATTAAAGTGAAATTCAGTTACAAATGTTTTAAACTTCATAAATAACATTTGTTTCTATTTTAACATACAGCAACAATGAAATTTTTATCTTATCAAATATTTTATCAATAATCTTCTTCTATTTTGTTTAATTTCTAACTTATTGCTCTGAAAATATGAAATACTATTTTCTATTGCCATTTCTAGATAATAATAATAATAAAAAAAAGTATTTTAGGATGTTGAAACTAAATGATATTAATTCATTTATCAGGAAATAATTAATCATATATATGATTCTATAAACTACAAGATAGAACAATTATCACATTCTTCCTTGCTTTATTTAAAATAGTGATTGTTATAATAATTTGAACGTAATGTAACACTGATAAAAATAAAAAATTAGTATATCGTTCAACATCAAATAAATTTTGTTCTGCATAAATAACTGTTTAATTTATATAAAAAGAACATTAATTTTGAGCTGAGTTTTTCATATGAAATACCTCTTATTTTCAACTGTCTCCAATAAGAATATTTATAATTGAAATCTCCATTAATTTCCCCAATTTTTTTCCCTAGAAAATTTATAAATTATATTTTTGTATACACCATACTTTTTTTCAATAGAATATTTTAAACTTTTTATGCAGTAAGTGTTTAGAATTATCAATAATTACAATTGCCTAATCATATATATTTATTGACAAAAATATTTGCAATATAATTTTATTTACAATATTATATACATCAATTTTCTTTCTTAAAAGAAAATCTCAACAATGTCAAACTAAGTTCATTACACGAGAGCCGATGACGTTTGTAAGTACAAGGAATATTAAATATCACCTCATATAAAGATTTTACATTCACATTCCAGCCAGCACAAACTTTCTCAATATGCTGAAAAATATAAATATAATTTCCATAAATTATACATATGATACATATATCAATTATAATTCAAAAACATATTTTTATTACATTAGTATTTATATATTTTATTTTATTACATTCGTATTTATATATTTTTCGTTGAAAAAATGTTCCCACTAACATAAAAAATGCCTATTATACAAATAAGTGAGTTATAAATATAATATTTAACATTTTCTTCATTTCCTAGATTACCTTAAAGTCATAAAATACATTTGTGCCACAGTATATTTAATTAGTATACACATTTTATTTTTATATTTCAAAGCAAAGTTTCAAATTTAATTTCAACATAATAAAATTCTGGAAGTTAAAATATACTTTTCCT
Source organism: Latrodectus geometricus (assembly GCA_026290005.1). Lineage (NCBI taxonomy): Eukaryota > Metazoa > Arthropoda > Arachnida > Araneae > Theridiidae > Latrodectus > Latrodectus geometricus. The sequence goes on along the minus strand of JAPDSC010029912.1, from coordinate 122,429 downwards.
AAAGAGATTGATAATTAAAATAAAAAGAATAATATTATGAAATTATTGAATCTTAATTTTGTAAATCTTTTTTAAACATTTTAATTTTTAATAGTTAATTAATTTTATTATCAAATCAGATTGATATTTTGCAGGGAAGTAAAAAAGAAGAATTTAACTTATTTTATTATTAATTTAACCAGAAATTAAACTTAGAGTGAGTGATTCTAACCAATATTAACATTTTCATTCTATTAGAATAAATTAATTTAATATTTTAATAATAATAATTATTATATATATTATTATTATTCAAGTTTTTATTATTCAAGTATGATTACATCTTATGATCAAATCAAATATAAATATTTCATCATAACAAAATTTTACAAGTTTCGTAAATTTTAGATTTAAATAGATTAATATTAAATACATTATATAGATTCAATTGTCTTCTAAAAAAGAATAAATTTTAACATGATGAATTTCATGAAATAAATCTAATATGATTTTAGCATTATCTTTTTGAAATATTTAAACCTATATAACTCTTTTGTACAGTTTATATTAATAAAACTTTTTTTTTTTTAACCAACATCAAAATTTTCATAATTTCAAATAATTTCAGATTTTGAATAATTAAGGACAACATCTTTGTATATGTTTACCAGTCTCCTCATATATTAAATCATTTATTTGCTTTTTCTTTAAATATATTAAATTTTTTAATTTTACTTTAAGAAAACTGTAAGATGTAAGATCTATTAAAATAATATCTGAAAAAATCATTTAAAATTTTAGAAATGTATAACTTTAAAAATAAAATATTTTTGATACTCTACTGATTAATTGCATAAACCTCTATAATTAAATCTTCTAGCCAAAGTAATGGATAAATTCAATCATATGGCATTTCTACGACTTTAAAAACATTCACATTTTTCTGCTTAAAATTTTAAACTAAGTTTTTTTTTTTTTTTTTTATATATATATATATAAATCTGATAAAATCCACTGAAAAATTTAAAATATCATACTTAAAACTTTTTAATTTTAAAGAATTTTTAAAAAATTGTTTTTTATTCTTTTACAAAATCTTATTCATCTAGTTAATAAGATATTTCAATCACATTTAAGTTATGTTTACTGTCTATTAAATAAAAGAAAAAACTTATAACTCAGATAAAAGATCCAATTCTCAGAATCTTTTGTATGAGTATAATTATATTAAATATATTATACTTACACAGTATATTTTATATAATTATACTCGTACAGTTAATATAATATTAGTATCAAATTTATAAAAAATTTATTGACTTTAATAATAAATTTGATACTACTATCATGTATACAAAATATAATATGCTTTAAAAAGCAAAAGCATATTATAATAAGTTAACTTACTTTAACAGTACAAGTTTTATGCAAACTATAAACTGTATGTTTGGCTAATGACAAAGCAGTTTTCAAGAACATCATATCAATCCCTGTCAAAAATAGAAGAACAATTTCTTTTAACAAATACACATTTTTTATATATTTAAAAAAAGTATAATATTTATGCATTTAATTTATAATTTATCTTACTTCCACATACACAACATTGATAAAAATATTTTAGGCAATATTTGACATAAATGTAATTCAAATTTATTTTTTATCTACATTTCTTTTTTCATATTTTTCCATAATTATTATTTTTCTTGGTTACTGTTGTCCAACTAATGATAGAAAAGAACACTTTAATGAACAAAATTTACAAAGTATGCAATATTATTAACACTTGAAAATATTATATTGATGACAAGTTACAAATTCAAGGAATGATGAAAATAAAGCATACATAAATAAAAGCTTCATTTCAAATTAATTTATATAGAAAAATCCAATAAAACAGCAGGGAAAATTTTAAAATCATAGAGTTTACCTACGAAATTTGAAATAGACTGTAAATGGTAATCGAACAATATATTTGATTTGAATTGACATCTAATAACTAAATTAAGAAAATGCATTAACTTTATTCTCACATCATATTGTTAAATTAGAATGACTTACATATTTCTTAATAAGTGCAGAAGATTAAAGTTTTTCTCTTATACTGTTATTAATCTCAAAATTTAACTTTTCCAATACTTTTTTTTTCAAACACTGCATTACAAAGATAACTTTTTAAAGCAAATTCTACATTTTTAAGAAACAATTACATAACAAGTATTTAAAGAAATATCATAGAAGAAAAATAAAAAAGTAATGCAAAATATTTTACTTAAAAATCCTTAAAATCTTAGATTAAACAACTCTCATAAAATTAGATTATTTCAAAAGAATGAAATAATTATTTTTAAAAAGATTAATTTTTCAATTTTTATGAATATTGTTTCATAAATGTTCTCAGCATTTAGTGCAAATGAGTTGAAGCAGCCCATGTTGCCTGAATATTATTTACAAAATGTTTTTTTCTGCTAGGCAGAAAAAAGAATTTAGTAAAATATCAAAGGAACAAATAAGTCGATTTTTAACTAATTCATGACAAAGTATAACCACACACAATGTTTATTTAATTCATGTAACAATCAACAAGAGATCAAAATAACAAACTGATACTAAAATAAGCAACCTGAAATAGGTAATGTCTAATGGTATTTACATGATAATAATGATTTAAAGAAAAAAGACTAACCAAATCAAATTTGATCAAGTTTATAGTATTTTAAATTTTCTTTAAATGTTTTACTCTTAAACATATCCACATTCAAAAAAATTCAGTATAGTTATTGAAGATGATGACACGAATGTCAATAATGAAAAGGAATTTTCTAAATGAATTGAACAAAAATTAGAATTACCAATAATTAAAATAATTTCAGCAATCCAAAATACAATACAGAAATCAACTATTTCAAAATCATCCAATGAGAAATCAATTTATTTGAATATGAGGGATTTAATGGTAAATATTTTGGAAAAAGTATATCGCACATTGCTAACAGTATTACCAACTAGCAAAGATGCTGAAAGAGCGTTTTCCGCAGCTGGTAATTTTGCACAAAATTATGTTCTAGACATAATGACAGTACAATTGATGCATTATGTTTTTTAAGATCACATTTCAAAAATTTGTAATAGTACCTCAAACTGAACAGTGATATTTACACTTTTTTTTTTTATTTAAATACATAAGATGTTCTTTTACTTTTTGTGATCCTTTATATACTGTTATAATTTATAAGATAAAACTATTTTTTGCGATATTTACTCTCTTTAATAAAACTAGTAAATAAAACAATGAAACATCTGTGCTTTCTTTCAATTTTCTAAAATTACTTGCGGTATTAAAGCTGATATTAAGATTTATAAAATATTGAAAACCAGAATTGAGTTTTTGGTTTGATATTGCACAATACCCAATATATGTAGTAATTTATTTATGCAAATATTGAGCAAAAATATAGTTTTCTTTCATGTATATTGGGGTAAAAAATGCATTCTTTATCCTCAATCAATTAAGATTTATTTAATTAAAACACAATTATTTTTAAATGCAATATTTTTTATGAGGAAATACTAAATATGTAAATTTCTACAACTGAGAAATTAGTTATTTAGATTTATTATTTAATTCAATTTTCTATTGAAAACTAAATACAATGCTGATTTTTAATTCAATATAACATACCCATTTTAATGTTTTATCAATTAAATCTAATTTTAAAAACTAATTTTAAAATTAGCTTTGAAATGGAAAAAAAAAATCATTCACAAAAATATTTAAATCAAAAGGCTATATTCTTAATTTAAGTATGAATTGTGATTGCTATACTTAAATTTTCTTAATCTTTAAATATTAAATAAATGAATCAATTTGATGTAATATCATTTGCTTAAAAATAATAAGTGAAACAAGAGTGTACGTAATAAGAATACAAAAGTATTCATAATTTTATCAATATTTCAGCTAGTTAGTCTAGTTATAGTTAAAAAGTAATATTATACTCAGTCTTCAATAACCATGTATGAGGAGGATATTTTAAAAATCATAGCATTAAATGGTAATTTAATAAAAGCAATATTATTTAAATAACATTTTACATGGAAATTAATACATGTTTCTTTGATAAAAATTTTTGTGCTCAAATAATTAAATAAATAATTCAGTGACCACAAAAATAAATTATAGTTATTTTAATGTCTATGTTAAAAACATTTGGTATAATATGTAGATAATTATTCGATAAGAAAATTTCGCTCAAAAGTAAAATAAGTAAATGTAATTTTTGACAAGTTGTTGTGATTGTAAATAAGCAATTTTTATGCTTATTCTAAAAAAATATATCACAACTATTAAATTGTGAAATAATTGTTTTCAGTCGTTTTTATCTTTTAACTGAATATTGATACCACAATTAAATTATTCAAATTAATTACAAAAATTTTCATTTTATTATTATTTTTTTCTTCTTTCTTTTCAGAATTAAGAGAAGAGAAACTCAGAGATACTAGAAAAATATTTCTCTAAATTTATGTATATTTCTTTCAAGTAATCAAAAGTTTTTATTCCATCAGAACTCATTAAAAGCACAGCATTCGAAAATGCTGAAGAAATACATCCCTTTATTGATTTTGTGTGGACTCATAAAGTTCTACCTGGTGAAAATTGAAAATATTCAGCTTTATACATAAAGAAGATGATATTTTAGAAAGCACAAACTACAGAGGCACCAGTTTGCTCTGCATTTTCTATTAGTCATTCTCTAGTATATTATTTAACAGGATAAATGTATCTAAAGAAAACATTATAAGAGACAACCAATGAGGTTTCAAAAGGGGAAGATCAACAATGGAATATATTTTTAACTTAAGTTATGGATAAGACTAGAGAATTTGATAATAAAGCTCATTACTTGCTCAATGACTTTTGAACAGCTTATGTGACTCAGTGAATAAAAAGTTACTTGTACATACATAGTCAATGGAAGAACTTAATATACCTCAAAAACTCATTAAATTGGTTGCAATCACTAAGTGAAACTAAGCTAAGGGTCAAGATACAGAATAATTTGTTGGAACCTATTGTTTTTTTAGATGGTCACAGACAAAGAGGCTTTCTTTAAGCCTCTTTGTCTCTGTTATTGAGGCTAGTGCAAAGTGGCTTGCCTACTTTTTGATCTTGCTCTCGATTCAATAACACTTTTCCTTATAAAATATGATTTTCCTAGTAAAAGAATAAAATAATAATGGGTGATGCTTAAAATTGTAAGCTACATTTCAATTTATTTACAAAATACATATTTTTTTAACTTAAATGATTAGTAAATACTATATGTAGGAATAAAAATTCTGGATAGAGTAATATGATTTCCAGTCATTTATACTAAATTAAAGTAGTTGTATTCAATGTGTAAAGATGAAAATTAACAATTATCACTAATTGCGAAGAAATTCAGTTTAAAATATTAAAAAACATTTGAATTGTATTACAGCTGAGTTTTAATTTCTATTTCGCTCAAAGCAGATTCAGATTGATCCCTTAAAAACATTTTTCTCCTAGCATGTAATATTCAGGTAAAGAAAGCCTTATACAGGGAATTACAAAATGTCTGTGTACTGTCAAGGTACAGAAAATTTTAAACAGGGATTTTAAAACTTTAAGTCTACTTTACTGTAGTTTTTACATTCAAATTAAAATACAATAACTATAAAAAATAGGTGCAATTTATGCCATATTTTTAAAAACTTAATATAAATAATATATTAAAAACAATGTTTATAAGAAATACAATAAACTTTTGCTGCCCATAGCTCTCTTATTTTGTCTAACAGAGGAAAATCTGTTGAGTAATAGAATAAAAAATATTTTAGTATGAGAAGCTTGAACAATTTATATTGAAAACTTTTTATTTTTTTTTTTTTTTATTTTTTGTACATTTAATAATTTGATATAAATCACACTGCTCATTAAAATCTAGATAATTATCTTAACACAATTGCTATTTGTTTCAGAAATAAAATAGAGATATTTTTATTCAGAAATAAATGAAAACAAATTCTAGAATAGCACAAAATAGTAAGATGGGACTTACCTATATTTTCTGGATATTAATATTGAAAATATGGTATATCTTAGCATAATTATTTGAAAGAATGCATTTATAGTTATCTTCTTTGATTTCAGTATTAATTTAGGAATTCGATGATTAATAATTATTACAAATTAGAAAATTGTACTTATTTCTAAATACAAATTACTCAAAAATCATTTCTGTAATTATAAATTTTTAATTTTGATTTACCTACAATGTTTTTAATTTTAAACAACAGATTGAATAATAAATTTTATTACAATAAACTACTTACTGTTTCAGAAAGAAATATCAAGCATTCAAAAATGATAAACTTCTTTAAAAAAAGTAAAAATAAATGTAACTATTTTTATCCAAAGTAGCATTTAGCAATGTTATTTCATTATTTTTTGATAAGTGGGAAAAGGAAAATAAACAACATTTCAAATGTGCAACTTAAAAGATCTGCTCAGTTTTAGTTTACATGGGATCATAATTTTAGCTAGAAAGAATAGCTCTTTTTAAACTGGACAGTGGTTTCCTCCAATTTTTAATCCATGTATTCCACATGACATTCTATTTACATTTTAGTCATTATAACAACAAGAAATAATCTATTTAAAAAAATATTTGATATCTCATATTTGGAAATTTATCATATTTTATAACTAATGGGCAGTAATGAAATTTGGATACATTTTTATTCAAAACACAGCTTAGCATATTAATGAGCAGCATTATAAGAATTATTTAAATAAGGATAATTTATTAATGATATTTTATTCTATTAATACCATCAACAAAATATGTCATATTACTTATTAATAAAATTAATACTTAATTAACATTTTTTTATTTTGACATTTAGTTTTTATTCTTATTATACATTGATTTTATGACTCTACTGTGATTATTTGAAATTTCTTTTATTTAAATAGAACAAAACGTGAAAAATTCATCATTATGGAAAACTGCAGAACTACTTTTATAATATTAAAAAGAAATATTTATTTTACAATGTTACTTCACTTCAATAAATTAAAAAAATAAAGTATTAAGTCTATATTTTATCAAATTTTTTAAATTATATTATTTTCTTGTTCAATAGAGTTTATTACATTTTAATATATACTTCATTGAGCGCAATAAAAAATGCTTGAATGTTAGTTTCGCTTGTCATATCAAATAATTAGGATCAAATATTATTCAGTTAAAATTAAATATTAATGCAAATTCAGATTAATAATTTTGTTATAAATGTTTTTAAAAAGTCCTTTCTAAAACATGGTATTAAACTAGAATATTTCAATAAGTTAATATGGTTTAATTTTCAGATTTCATACTTCATAACAGAAGACTTTTAATAAGTTTAAGCCATTTAATGAGTTTTCTTAATTTGTAAGACAGAAACATATTAAGAAACAGAAAGACATATTTTTAATCAATATTTGTAATAGACTTTATTGTAAAAGCACATGTACTTAAATATATTCTGAAATATAAAAGGCATGTTAATGAGATATAATGAGTAATGTAAATGATTAACACTTCATTTCTAGTGACTAATAAACACATGAAAAAAATATGTATTAAAAATGTTAATCAGGCAGATTTTCAAAAAACCTGTACTCAAACTTATGTGTAATTAGAGTTGAGCTCTACTTTTTCAGACACAAATATTTTAAGCTGTTTTCTATGATGCACACACTTATTGGAATTGGAAGTAGCATTCTAACTAATCTAAATTTTAATCATTCTTCAAATTCCTTCTCATTTCTAATGTTAATGAATGGAATTTCATAATCTATCTCAGAAACCAAGAAAAATATGGATTTAACATCAATACTGGTTATTTTAGGACCAGTATCCCAGCAATCTATTTGGATTTTTTATTTCATCCCCACACCCAATATTTTTCAATTCTAATTCAAATTAAATTTTATGAAAATGTCATTAGATAAAAATAATTCATGTTACTTTCCTTAAATAACACTTACTTTAATTTTTTAATTTTATTAATCTCAAGTTTGCAAAAATTAGAATATAAATTTAAACATTAAAAGTATTTTAATTGTAGTGATCATGAAAGCTATAGTAAAAACACTTTATAAAAACATTACACTATTATAAAAACATTTTCTTTTACAGTATTTATTTATATGGTGTCTTCGCACTGTGTAGTTTACATGTGTCTAAAGTGTGTTTCATACAGTTTAAGATCTTTTAAAATTATTCTGCAATTGTATAGCATTCCAAGATATAAACAGACATTTAATTTTGTAAAAAATAAATTCATGCCAAAAATGTATTTAAGATTTTGATATACAAATTATTTTGATTGTTTCCACATTTACATTTTATTTGTCCAATATTACTATTTATGTAAGATCATAAATAAATTCTTAACAAAAGATTACTTATTCAGTAAATATAAATGAATATGAATGACTGTAACTGAATTGAAAATTTATTTCTCATTACTCAGAACAAAGTTTCAGCTTTAAAGTAGATATTTATTAAACAGATATACAATTTTATAATATAAAACAAAACGAAAATCTCTTAACACAGCATTCAAATATACTTTTCTTACACTTAACTAAATTTTTAATTCCTTCAATAAATTAAAAAAAAATTGTTAAATATACAAAATGTATTATGTCATGCATGCTAATTAATTTAAAATTATCAATAAAAAGAATAATAGTAAGCATGAAACACCAGAAATTCATAATACATACAAATTATACAAAGAAATTCTAAAAAGAAATATAAAAAATATGTATACAGAAACTGTCAGATCCTAAAATGGATATTAATCTAAATGAAAAAAGAAGCACCATGAAAAATCATTGAAAAACTTTGCGCTTCCTACCATGTGATTTAAAAGAGCTGTGTCATTTTTATAAACCATAATTGTTATTTTTCAGGGTTAACTAGAAAGAGAGTTGTTTAACTGAAATAAATATTCTTTCAATTTCTTTTTTCTTCTTTTGATTACAGCAATATTCAGGTGTTATTTAAATTGCAAGAACTTTTTTAATATAACAAAACTTAACATAATTATTTACATAAAAAGTATATTATAGTTTATATAAAGTTTATTAATATAAAATATATTTTATCAAATATAGCCATTGTCATAGCGTAAATAAAGATGCAACATCCTTTAACAAAGCTTTATATAATACATAGAACAAATTTATATTTGATTGCTTTTCACAAATCATGTTAATATAAAAATTAATAATTTGAATGTATAATATTTCATCAATTATATTAAATGTAAGAAAATTTTTGATAATATTTTATTTTAAGTGAAAATATGAAAAAATTACTTTAAATATGAATACATAGATATATTGAAATAAAAATATTTATTTATACAGCATTAATTGTAATTTTAATTTTTTGTATTCTAATTAAACTCATACGGATATTTTAATATAAAAAAATTAATTGAAAGTTATGTATTTCAGTTAATACAATAGAGGAAAAAACATTTTTTAAACAAAAGGGGAAATTTTCTATTTTGTAACCTATCAAAATTAAAACATACCTTTACTATTTTTTGTACCAAATGGAGGATTCATGATAACTGTGTCAAAGGCTTTCGCCCATTGTGAATCATTTAATTCCAAAACATCACATAGAATGAAGTCAACATTTTCAAATTCTCCATTTTCTTTATTTTGCAGAGCAATTTCTAAGGCACTTGAGTCAATTTCAAATCCAATACAAGCCCTGTAAATGTATATACATATAAACTTATAGTTGAAAATGTTTTCTAATAAATAATGCTGTTTCATATAATTAATTTAAATTTTTTCAAGGATATAATTTTTTATTTCAGTATGTGTAATCATAAGTGATGCTAATTTAAAACAGAAGCTTCTTGTACTTGAACTTAATAAATATATTTATTCTTCAAATACATACATATTTGTAAACAATATGAAATGTTTTATAATATATAACGAGCATTACATATGCAATATTTTGTGCTTAATATATGTTATCTATTAGAATTTTTTAAATTTATTGAATTGACTACTTAAGACTAATTTTCAAGTAATTTACTTAAAAGTATGATTTTAACTTTTTTCTATTAGATTTGTCTCATTTCAAAATTAAGGTCATGTTTCACCTTTAAAGTTTTTAATTTATAAACTACCAATAACATTACAATCTAGACATTTTGATTGATTTATTTTTAATCAAAAATTGTCAGTGAATCAAGTAATGAAATCCTCAGAGCAAAAATATATATCCTTGCAAATGAATTTCAGCTAAAATGTATCTGAGTTATTTATATAGAAAACAGACTGCAAGACAATACAAGATAAAACATGAGATTTTAAAGAATTTTTCCTTAATTATTTCCTTGAACATTTCTAATGATTCCAAGATTTAGTGATACTTACAACATCCTATGATGATTACCTAGATATCTCATCAAAACTGGTGACCATAAAAAATATTATGAACAACTATCCAAAAAACTTGGGTGCTAACATAGGTTATAGAGAGTGCTAAAATAAAGAGTATTATGTAAATATTGTTTAAATCATGTTAGCCTCACGAACAAATATTGCCAAAAGGTAGTCATGATAGTATATAAATACCTATTTAGCTTTATTGCCCAATTCAATGCAGTTCTAAATTGGTTTAGTGTTTTTTAAAGCATAGTTAGTTAAAATTCAAGTTTTTATAAAAATGTATTTAATTTACATTATAGATTTAGCTTTATTGCCTAGTTATACGTCATAGTTGACTGGTATACTTATTATTATTTGCTTTTCATCATGTAATCTTTGTGAAATTAGTTTCTAGTTATAAACATTTTAATATATCTGTAGTAAGAGTAGTTATAATAAAATATTCAAAATTTTGATATTTGAAATTTAAAATTGTGCTTGTAATTCAACTTTGCAGTTGAATTACAAGCATGATTGATATTTGGATATTGTGCTTAATGATGTAATTTAAGCTAACAAGATGACTGTGCATTGCTTGAGGCAAAAACTGGAAATTGAGCAAAACACATACAGTTACCTAGTCTTTCACCTTTTAATCATACTGTGCATTTCTTATTTTATATGGCACCACATTATCAGTAGTGTATATTTTTCACTATTTGATGAAAAAATTGCCATGGACTTTATACCGCTGCAGGTTATATGGCGATTTAATTATTTTACTCAAAACAAAAAAAAAATATCTGCAGATAATATGCAGCTGCAAGTTATATATAGAAAATTACTGTACTTCCTTAATGTCAGATAGTTTTTGTAAAGATGTTTTAGCACATAGTTTTGTTTCACCAACATATAATTACAGACATATTAACAAACTCTAAGAAGTATTTATTTTTATTTCAATGTTAAGTTTGAAGTTCTTATTAAATACTTCTTTGCAAACTAGTAAAATGGAGTTTAAAGAGAATGACTTAAATGCAGTTTTAACTAATAAATCTCATACTATAATAAGCTTGACATGAAGCATAATTAAAACTACAAGAATATTCTAAATATCTAAAAAAAAAAAGTTATAATTTACCCTGCATCAGATAATGCTGCTGCAAATGTTAGAGCTCCACAACCACAACCTAAATCACACACAAACTTTCCTTCAATATCATCAAAGTTTGCACCCATAATATGTAGCATATTTGCTATTAACAGAAAAAATTTGAATTAATAAAATAATTATTTTGTAACATTGAAATGTATGTTTAATAAAGCTCTTTTGTTATGAAAAAAATTATAGATTTCTTTTTTAACAAATATTTCAGATTCTTGATACTTCCTTCTTATCAGTAAATAAATCAGAATCCTTTCTATGAATAATCTTATTTTTACCTAGTTTTATTAACCAAATAAAAGAAAACTGCTAAGTAAGTGTAGTGTTCTTAAAAACGAGCATTAAACAGAGCACTCTGAGTTTGAGACTATAAAAGTTTTTACAAACAGAACAGTTTGATAATGTTGATATATGTATGTGTGTATAACTGTGTTGTCCTTTTTAGAATAAAATAATTATAACATTTTTGGTCACTTCTATGAACATTACTAAAATACACTACAGTAAGAAATAAATTATTAATCTAATTTATTTTTTACTTGACCAGTTTTTAGTCTTAAGTGATTACTGCTATATAACTTAAAAACAAAGTTTAAATAAGCATTTACCTTGTATAAAATTTCAACATAATCCAGTTTAAGTACATAATATATTCACTGAATTAGAAAGCTTATTTCTAAATTAGATAATTAAAAAAAAGAATTCCAATTTTACACTTCATAATAAAGTAAAAGAAAAAAATTATAGAAAATCACTTGTTAACTAAATACATAATTACTGCATTTTAAAATTAAAAGGATTTCTTTTAATTTGAGAAAACATGCTGTCTACATTATTATCATTTTTGCTCATAAATTGTATCTGCTACAAATGAATTTTTACAATGTATTTTTAAAACTAAAATCACTATGTATGCATATACAAGATAAATAACATTGGTAAGTAGTATTTTTATTTTAAGCTCAGTCAAACTGACATTTATAGCAGTTATACTGATAAATGTATACAAACATATATGACTTTTTATCTTTTTATAATATTATCAAAAAAATTATGCAAAAAATTTCATGAATTCAGAATGACTTAAAATGGTTTACTTATTACAAATTAGATAATAGTTGATATTTATTAAAACCTTTTCTGCCTACAACTACAAACTAGCTCTTAACTTACAAGCTAGA
>JAPDSC010029912.1:58000-94621 GCA_026290005.1 Latrodectus geometricus | reverse complement strand
TAGTAGGAATGTTGTAAAGCAATTAAACACAGGAAGTCTGTCGTTTTCTCTAAAAGACTCGGCCACTACAAGTGGACACGTTTCTTTCACGTCACAAGTGGACACGTCATTCACGTTTTCTTTCTTTCTTTCTTTCTTTCTTTCTTTTTTTTTTTTTTTTTGAAAAAATTGTTATTCTCCCGAAAAGTTTTAATTATTTATATAGTCATTATAAAATTAATTGGAAGTGTAAAAGTAAAAGAATCCTAGAAAGAAGAAATAAAGGCGAATAAAAATTTTCAAATGTGTTATTTGTTAAGCATGTGAAAAGTTTAATTTCTAATGTAATAAAAATACATCAGCGATTATCCTCGTATTTAAATTTAAAAGTTTTCTACTATTTCATTTTAGAGAAGTTTCATTTTAGAGAATATAAATAAACCGGGCGTACTTATTATTTTACATTGTAAAAAATTCCATATTAAAATTGTTTTTGAATGTTATAAATCTGTTCAAGGAGAAAGAAAATAATTCATTGCGTAAACCTTACTTAATAACCTTAAAAAGTTTTCTAGAAAGGTTCCTTAAAAGGTTTTCTAGATTTTAAATCAGAAAAATTGATTTTTGATTTCAAAATGAAATTTATGCATACAACATTACGTTTTTTATTTAAGTTTTATAATTTTTGAAAACTTTGTTATTGTGAGTTATAAGACATGCTCAACATTTAATAATCAACAGTTTGTTGAGTCTTACATAAGTAAAGTGTTACCTATAGGAATGGGAATTGAAAATAGGGAAAACACTTATTTAATTTCTTCATTTGGTTAATAAACTAGATAAATATGTTTGTAATTTTTCAAGCCATCGTTAGGAAAATGTTAATTATTCCTTAATAGTAAAAAATTAATACATAAATAAGTATCCTGATTTCAAAATTATAAAATGTCAAATGTTGAAAGCATAATAAAATCTATTTGCAGCCTATTTTGTGAAAGCATTTTAAATAAATAAAATAATTCAAAGATTTTGTATTATAGCAAATAACTATTATTTATTATTCTCATTGAAGTATGTAGTCAAAAGTATAATATTCAAAAGGTTTTCCTAAATGCAATTGTTTTGATGCAAAAAATTAATTTATTTAACTTAAAATAAAATTGATTAAAATTTAAAAATAAATTTTTGGATATTTATGTTGACGTAAAATGATACAATATTATGATAAATAAATTAATTTAAAGTCCTCAGGATAAATATTTTTGAAATTTTATCAAATTTTTCTAAATAATAAAAATTATAAAATCATCAATATATCTAAAGGCACCTAAATAATATGATTTTTCATAATATTGTAATAATAGATTTGGAAGACTTAAAAATTTGGATCTTTGAGGAATACCTTTAATCTGTATGTATATTTTATCTTCACAAAAAATATTATAAATACAGAATGAGCAAATATCTTTCTAATTTTAAATTAATGTTAAATAAAGTCTCATATTCATAAGATAAAATGTTAATACAACAAAAAGTTTATCTATTAGGAAACTAGTATAAAGTTAAAGTCATATCAAGAAATATCATCAATTTTATTAGTAGATATAATATCAATTATTGGTTTCTTATTATTAATTACCGACGTATTATTTAATTTTATAATATTTTCTAAAATGATTAAATGAAAACAAATTTATCCAAATTAGTGTTACAGCCCCAGTTAACGTATTGGAGTTTTATTAGATTCTTATGAAATTTATGATTTAATGAAAATAATATTTTTAGTTTTAGATTGTGTTTTTAAGAAAAAACTAAAATTTTTTTGTAAATAGTTATTTTAGCAGAATTGTGTATTTTATGGGTTTTTGAATTTGATATTTCTTCATTTAAAATTTTATTTTCTCTATATATTATAATATATAAAATATTATAGAATACTGTTATTTCGCTGTTCTATAATATATATTATATAATTATTATCTAATTGGGAAATAAAGAATCGAAATCTATTAATAATTCAGTTTTTTATATTTACAAATGAATGATTCTAATAAAGAAATACTATTAATAATTCAGTTTTTTGTATTTACAAATGAATGATTCTAATGAAGAAATAAGTCACGAAAACAGGAAATATCAGAATTACATGAAAAAAATGACGTAGAATATTATATCCAATCATATTTTCTCATTACATTATTAACACCGCCTAGATCTTAACGTCATACGCTATACGTACACCCTTTCTAGATAAACCAGATTGTAATTGTAATCCCTTCACTTGGCAATCATTTGACGAGAATAGAGCGGACATTGGCGATACTGCAGAATGTAAACAAATCGGGCGGTCCAAAGGGGATCTCCCCTATAAAATTATATTATTTTATAGAAATAATATAATTTTATACAATATTATATACAATTAATTAATAATTGTATATATGCGTATCGTACAAGGAGCGTACCATTCACTGGGAATTAACCGCTGAAACTACACATATTTTTTTCTGGGTTCAATTTCGCTAGCAAAATTTTATTTCATGAATTTTTGAGTTTTAAACTGGTAAAGAATAACAAAAATTGAAAAGAAGTATCAAATCCTTTTAATTTTAAAAACACGACAACGATAGAAATACACTTGTTGTGTTTGTTGCAATTATTTTCAATCGACCTTTTTGAACCGACTCAAAAGCTGCTAAGCTTAGCCATGTAATTTTGAATAATGGTAAAAAGAAGCAGTATACAGACAAGCTGGCTAATATTATACGACAACAGCAAAAGGAACGTTGTAAAGGCGATGATAGACACATGTAAATTGATTTAGAACCATCTTGTTTTCTGCTATTTTCAGTGTTTTCTTTATATCTTAGAAAATGGAAATGAAAAAATCAAAATTTGGAAAGAAAAGCACTTAAACAAAATTATTTATAAAATAATGGACTCAACACACAAAATTACAATGTTTGAAAAAAAATAGAATTGCCAACTCCATTCCTTGATTTTATATAATCGTCATTTACAATATCATAATCTTAATTACTGTCATTTTGGCCTCTAAGTCTTAAAAGGTATGCTCAACAATAAAAAAATTTAAAAATTAAGTGTTCACTCTCAGAAATGACTCACATCAGCAGTAATTCCTTTGGCTGGAAGGCATCCACAGTAAATCCTATCCTTAAATCTAATAAACGTCACAGCAAGATGTCATCTTACAAACTTATTTAATTCACTAGAAATTTTTGAAAAACTGTTGAAAGAAATTATTTCTAAATGCTTTCTTAAACCGGAAAATTCATCCTCAGCATAACAGGTTTTTACAATATAGAAGATTTAACAACATTCTGTCCATGCTGCCTCATCACATAATGTCTGCAAAATAAAAAAAGAAACAGTTTGTATATTTATTGATATTTCCCAAGCATAATTCAGTTTGGAAAGATTACTTAGCTTACAAGCGTACTCAAACTTATAACTTTGTCAGAGTCACAAAATAGGTATGGATTTTATCCAAGACAGATCATTCAGAGAGTTAAATAGAGGAATACTATCACAGGAATCACAATACTTCAACTGCCTTGGAGAATAAAAGTTCTCCAATGTAATGATTAATCGCCTTTTTTATTAATGATTTCATAGCAGATATTTCAGAAGTTATCCTGTAAGGGACATTAGGTTTCATTTATGCAGACATGATTTTCTTATATGATTCGAAAATACCTGAGATAGAACAAGTTCCAATTGGTTCTGTACAAGGTTAGACAATGGTGTAACTAATATATAAATAAACTATTGATCCAAGCAAATGTTCCATCAAACTTTTTTTCTATGAAAATTTTAGCAGTCTTCAATTAATACTTAACAATCAGTTAATCCCATTTTCCGAAAATGAACGTATTTTTGAAAATATTTCTTCCCCAACATGTTCTGTAAACCTTTAAATACTACTTTCTGTAGAAGATAAAAGATGCCTGAACAAACTTAACTGTCTAAAAGTAACTACAGAAATCAAACAATAGGGTGGGGTTTCCACATTTTAAAACCTGTAGCCTCGATAGAAGCATTAATTACGGAAATTGCATTTTTCATCTGTAACAAAATCAATGAAAATATATTAGATATCATTTATGAATCTGCTCTCCAAATCGCTACTAGCATTCTTAGGTGGATTCCAAATTGCAATAAAGGGTTAACAAGGGACATATTCTTGATTTTCGTGTCAAAAATTAGCAGAGCGCTTTGAAAATTAATGTTCTAAACATACTGAAGTCACCAAGACTTCAGTCTTTTTGGTATTTTCCAAAGTGTTTTTTTTTCCTGCTGTTAGTGCCATGTGTCCTATTACAATTTAAGAACTCTCGGTCGATTTGTATTTCCATTCTTTTTGTTTGGATTCCACGTCAATCTGAAATAGAGACTAATAAACAAACTGACTGTATTATTAAACATACAACTCACAGGCAGTATATTGATAAATCGGTTTCTCCGAAAATTCTTAGACGTCATGCACGAATTTTTTGTAG
Organism: Latrodectus geometricus; assembly: GCA_026290005.1. Classification (NCBI taxonomy): domain Eukaryota; kingdom Metazoa; phylum Arthropoda; class Arachnida; order Araneae; family Theridiidae; genus Latrodectus; species Latrodectus geometricus. The sequence continues at coordinate 90,122 of JAPDSC010029912.1, read as the reverse complement.
TTCCATTGGCAGGAATATGATAAGAGGTTTTGTCTACCAATAAAAAAACAATTTTTTGTCATCCTTTAGCCATAAAAAGCTGGCATCATCATTTTTCAAAATCTCGTATGTAGGATTTCTAGAGCTAGAATAATGTCATTTTCAACCAGTACTGTCTTAGTTCAATTCAGTTTATCAAAATTAGACAAATGTATATGTGGTGTTGCTTAAAACTATTATTTGCATATTACCTAAATGGCCTCTGTACAATATGTCTGGGAATTCCTTCACCAAAGATATAATATCGCATCATTACTCTTTTCTTGTCTGTTTGAACTATCCGTTTGTCCATCCAATAAAATACAGGGAACAATTGAGTTCCTAAGACATTCTAAAAGGTTTTAACGCAACATGAAAACAAAAGTCCATAAACCTCGGAATCAAATTCTTCAATGCAGTGGTGTTCCATGTGATTTCACCTAGAAAATATTAATTGTATTTCCATTACCAACTTTTCTCCACCAGACTTACCAATCATATTTATCAATGAATTTGCTAATATATTTATTCTGTTCTTAAATTTAATTGGAACCATCTACTTTCATGTTCTATCTTGAAGAAGTGGATAATATGCGGGAAACTTTTGTATCAAGAATCATATTAGAACTCTTAATTGTAATAATATAATTCTTACTAATAGCAGCAAAGACCAAAAGTTGCGTAGGCGTTTTGAATCACACAAATGAACTACAAGTTCCACAGACATTTGAATGTCGACATATTTTAAATCAGCAATTATTTATTCAAGTAAACGACACTTAAAATTACTTAAATTTTATATAAATACATACTGAGAATTTAACAGCTAAAATTCTAGTAAATACACATTTAAAATTAGAACAAGTGATAAGTGACAAGAAAACGGATTGAATTTATAAGCAACATTTAAAAATACAGAGTTGCGCTTTCAAAATTAAATGTAATAAAAAAGAAATATTTGAACTATACGACACATATGAGGGGAATCACCTATGTGGAGGAGTAGTTACGTTAAACATTGTTATTAATTACTTTTCAATCTGTAATCAATTTATCAATATATTATTTAATAAATTAGTATAATAAGATTGTATAAATTTGCCAAAATTTATTATTTATTGCTTTTTAATGCGAGTTAAAAATAGTATAGAACTTCCAAAAGTGTATTTTGTCAGACAAAAAGGAAATCAAGCCACACATAAGAACTGCATATGGAATTTACAGATTATTCATTTTTTTTAATAATTTTGTTTCACTTAGGTTTTTGAAGTAATTAGTATTCATATATTGATTATTTGAATCTGAGTCTGAAACTCGTTACTTATTCAAATATATATATGTATATAAACACTGTTGCCCATAAAAATTCCAACATCTCTAGGAAAGGATCTTACGAGTGTCAAAACAAAATCTCATGAAAAGATAAAAGTGGTTAACATATGCATTTGAACGACTCACAGAGAATAAAAACATATAGAAAAAGATATAGAAAAGCTATAGGGGACTTTCCTTCAATCATTTTAGTAGGTCAGAGTTTTCCCAGAATATCGTATTGTTCTTTGAATAAGACTTTCTTAAGCAGAAATGCTTACAAGTAATTTTCAGAACTCTATAGAGACAGGATCATGACGTATTTAGTATGTGAATAACTATTCCATGATATCACCACTCTCACTGGTCGGAATCCAACCATCGTCATTCAAATATGAGAACAATGGGTTGTTGCAGCTCAATATGAGCGGCATATAGAATCTCAACCTCTTTTATTTGATTAGTTCCTTTGACGAAAGATATTTTGTGAAATCACTCTTTCAAAATAGTACAATATAAATGTTAATATACAAGCCATTAGTCAAAAAATGTGCTTCTTTGCATCATTTCCAATATCTACTCGTAAAGTGCAATAATGTATTTTTTTTTTTTTTTTTTTGGTCTTGCGTAATGGGGAGCTTAACATCCTAAGGCCATTGTAGAGTAATTTGTATTCACCACATAAGTATCTTTTGGCAGGACATTTTATAGATATTGGGCCGAATTCATGTTTCGCAAGGAAGGAAATCCGAAAAATTCTGAAGCACCCACTTGACATATGTGCACGCAGAAGAGAGAAGTGCAATAATCATCTTCCATTATTCAACAGAGGTTGTGGTCATATTCGGGTATGGTATGAAAATGGCTCTCCTACAGCTGGCCCATTGTGCGTCGCAATGTGACAATTTTTGGATTGTTAACATGGTGAACATTATTTCAGATTCCCTTGACAATGCAGCATAGACGCAGATGATAACTCTGGTAAATGACAAAGCTGATTAAAGGAATAATACAGTGTCGTATTTTTAGGCAAGTCCTGTTCCGGAATAAGGATAAGTAAAAATTTTTATAATGATATAGAGGGTTTCATAAATGAATTAAAAATAACAAAGATTTTTTTTTAAATAAGTATCTTATTAAAAAAATTCTTTGTTATTTTTGAAAAAAATTCTTAATTCTAATTAGTCAATGAAAAAGCAAATATTTTATTATAAAAATTGAAAGCTGGAATATTTTACAGAATTTTTAATTTCTACCACCTTAATGTGTTAAATTTTCAATGGAAACATTTTGTAATTTAAATATGAAAATTGTATATATTTACTTTCTCATCATTTTAAGCTCATTTATTTTAAAATAACTTCCCCGTCATAGAGGTAGCATAATGGTCTCAGAACAGTGTGTCTGACATTACCTTCGAATTGCCAAGCTTGATTCCTCCATCGTTGTAATTAGTTCTTTATCTTTTTTACCATAAACAGTGCGGTACATAAAGTAGATTGATTTGATTATAAACCAACTTCACATAAAAGCACCTATCATACCGTATTTATGAATATTATGAAATGAATTTTAAAATTTCAAGTTGTTCTGAGAGTTTCAACTGAAAAATGGCAACAACATTAAATGAAAAATAAAACAGAAACATCAATATTGATTTTGTTGATGTCATTATAATATGTAGAGCATATAATTTGCAAGATTTTTCCGCGTAGTTTACCTTTAATGATCATTATTATTTGTGAAATACAACAATGGGTCATTAGTCGCATTGTATTTAATTATTATGCCGTTTAATGGCACGAAGACTTGATTGGTAAGTAATCATTAACTGATAATGATATCTTAATCTTTTATAATTAGATAAGAAATGATATGTATGGAATGAGAAATAGGTATACGTTTTTTTTTCAACATTTTCCTGTATTCATAAAAATTAAACAATATTTAAATTTTTTGTTTTCAATTTTTTTATTATTTGATTTGTCATTCAAAATAAATTAAAAAAAAATTTATATATTTTTAATTCATGTCTCTTTATTCTTAATTTTTCTCATTTAATTTTTGGAATTGGAAATAGAAAGTTTATAAAAATGTTAAGGAAATAAAGCTTATTGACTTGAGTGTGTGTTTGCACGTATATATGAATATACATTTATACATGTATAAGCATGCTGAAGATAAACGAAAAGTGAATACAGGGAGACAAATATCTTCTGGAGTATCATTCAACTCTCATTTAGAAAGAAAATTACAAATCCACTATTTCACAGAATTTATAAAAATGTAATCACAATACCATTTTTAAAAATGAGCTTCCTAACCATCTAAAAGCGTTAGAAAATTTATACATTTTAGGTAAAACTATATTTAAGGATGCCCCCTTAACGAACTTCGTGATTTTTGCTTAACTATCGATTTTATTGGCAGAGAACAGTCAATTGTTCTGTTGCAATCATAATACGGATGGATTTTGCCCAGCTTAGCTATCAACTGTGACCACAACTTGGGGAGAATCAAGGGGGCACCCAAAAGTATAGGCTAACCTCAAACTTTAATGAAACAGAAAGTGAATCTGCAAAGAAAATTGTTAAGCTTATTTTAATTTGCACTTGCTATGTCATTCCATTGAAAATTTACATTTGTGATATACTGCATGTGATAATTTATAATTTTTTTTAATAAATGATTTAAGCAATTAAATATGCAAGTAAGTTATATTCTGATATCAATTTTGCATGTAAATAAATACAATTTTAAAAATAATTCTATATCAATGTCCATTTTGTTTTATTTTATATGTTCTTTTTTCCAGTTTTTTTCTTTATCAAGTTCTCTAATTCTGTATTTATTATAAATACTTATTTAAACCCTTTCCATTATTTATTCACTTCTTTTTAGATATAGTTATCATTTTTTTTTTAACATTGGAAAGACTATTAATAAAGAAGTGTAATATTGGGGGGAAAAAACTAAACAAACAAGGTATAGAAAATTATAGTTTTTGTATTTGGAGTAATTGTTTCTTATCTCAGTGGCAAGATAGTCTTGTGAGGCCAAGGCCTAGTGTGCCTGTACTGGTATGTGTAGTTTTGTTACCAAGAGTCCTGAGGTATAAAACATATGTCCCAGTTAGGTTTTCAGACTAATCCGAAATCCCTAGTGTTTAGTTCACAAATATATTTAGTACTCAGTTTTATTGACCCACTGAAGGTATGAAAAGCTAAGCCAAACTTGCCCAATCCAAACTTTAAACTTGTGGCTTGGGTGTATGAAGCACTCTGACTATGCCATCAGACTTTAGAGCTATACAATAGTATAACAATAATTTAAGGATCTCTCAATGGATTATGAATACAATATCGGATACATTTGATGGTATTATTAGCGTTTTTTATTATAGTTATGTTATTTATTAGGAATCTTTCACCCTTTGTTCTATGAAACTGAGTCCAAACATGTTTAGAACCTAAACATTGGGGGTTGTGCATTAGGCTGACCACTTAATTGAGACATGTTTTGCACCCCAGAGCTCTTGGTCAAGAAAACAGGTATGGGCACTGTAGGCCCAGGCCCCATAGGGGTATTGTGCCTCTGATCTTTGTTTTTATAATATGAATTCTTACTGAGACTGGCTGAATGTTCAATAAAGATTATTATTTGAATATTTTGCTGCATTGAAGAAAACTGTCAAATATACCTTAACCCTTTGACGGTTATGAAAATGAGCAGTTTCCATTTACTTAATTCGCGCAGCATTAGGAGTAAACAGTAGTCGAAAGTGTCAGCTGTTTTCCCTTGCCGTTCTTCCGAAAATGTCACCTTTCTCTGGCATAATGTCACCTTTCTCTCATAGATAGCTCGCCTCGCGCATTTTAAAAATGTCTTAAAGTATTTTTAGTACATAAATAACAGTTTTTACGTACTTTAAAATAATTATTAAACAGTAAATTATATGTGATTATAACCAATTATATAAATAATAATAGTTAATTATAAATATAAGACAAATATTAAATTGAAAGGACTTAATAAATACAACTAATGTAAAACTTTATGAAGCACAGTATAAATACAGTAATTACCTAAAAATATTTTTGTGTGTGAGTCTTCATCAGACTCAAAATTTGATAAGCTTTCTGTATCATAATCATCATTATGACTATCTAACTTTTGCTTTTGAGCCATTTTACTGTACAAACACCCTAAAAACCATGCCAAAATACGTACAAAATGAACAAGGTAAAAAAAAAAATCCACCTTCATTATGCAAAGAAATTCATGGATTTCGTACTGCCATCTGCAGACAGTGAAACTAACTAAATTTCGCGAATAGCATTCGTTTTAAGCACAATCAGTGCAGAATAATAATGGCGAACGAAGTCAGCTCGTCAGCGCGCATTGGGGAAAAATTTCACTACGCGAGTTGTGTTCGTTACTAACTATTTCGGTAAAAATCTTGCTCCCGAGCGGAACTTGTGTGCGCGCATTATGAAGCATGAATCGATTGCGAGCTGAACTCGTTCATAACCGTCAAAGGGTTAAATAAGGTTTGAAAACTCATGTGTTTTGCATAGTTATAATGCAGTTATTATTCATGCCTTCTAAACACTACAGTTATTATTCTCAAATTTTTGACAGTGAATTTATTCCATAAGACTGACTTCTTAAATCCATAGTTGAAAATATCTCTTTTCATTTTTTTGAGTCTATTAATTTGATGAAATGATATCACAATTTCTTTTTAAGGTATTTACAAAAATGTTGAACCATATTTCATGAAACTGAAAAAAAGTATTAGTGCATTATGTTTGCGAAGAATATTTTGAATGAATAAATTAAATTTTGACAAATAAATTCATACTTTTGTTTTATGTCCCATTTGAGTTCTTTTTTAGTCACTTTAATATGCAAAATCATATGCAGATTGAAATTAAGATAAATTCTTAAGCACATGTGATAGGAAATATCATATATGTTAAAAAGTATATCATATTGGGACTTATATCGAACTTGGTATTAGAATATATGTTGTTGTCTTTTCATTATTTGTTGAATCCTGTAAAAGAATGGCTGTGATTTCCAACTCTTCAAGAATGAAATTATAAATACCTCACTCAAAGTTCTTGGTGTGCTGTTGTTACCAATGGCACTTGATGAAGCCAACGCACCCGTCAGGTACTTTTTGGATGAAGTCAGAAAGAGTGTCTTCTGTTTTTAAAAAGAGCCTCCCCCCACACACAAACAAGGGTAAAAGAATTTCTTGGTATAATATTTAAATGTTCTTTTTCATGACATTTAATGTTTTTATAAAATAGAAAACATTTAAATTAATGTTTTTATAAATGTTATGTTTTATAAAAACATTGATGTTTTTATAAAATAGAAAGCATTTAAATATGGTAATAATTCATTATCTTGTAACAATTCTTATGCAAATTAACATCTTTATTTGTTTTTGTAAGTATTTTGCTGTAACCTTCTAATACTTGTTTTCTTTTGAGTGAAAAAGTTATTTGTGTTCACTTCCTTATTAATTATATATCTTACTATATACATCCTGAGTAAACATTTATTGTTTACTCAGCATGTAATTAATAATCACTTATATTAATTATCTTTTGTCTGGGGAAAATTTCGTGTAAAAAGCTGCCAATTTGAAATATTTTCATAGGTAGTAAAAAAGTTATGAATCTTTTTATCTTCTGTGTTACATTTCTATAGTTTTATTGGCTGTGTCCCAGTGTACGGTATGTTATTTTTATACAATTAATATAATTATACAATATACAATTAATATAATATAAAATTATATTATTTTATACAAATAATATAATTTTATACAATATTATATACAATTAATTATAATTGTATATATGCGTACCGTTCACTGGGAATTAACCGTTTTATTACTTATAGCAAATTTTTGTCTTAGAGGAAGAATTTTTTTTCCTCTAGAAGTCAATCAGAAAAAAAAAGCTTTACTAAGATAACATTATTTATATCTGTTAATCATAGAAATCTAACAAATTAGTATTTCTTTAAAATTAGAAATTACATTTTTAAATCAATATTTCAACTTTTTTGTCAAGTTTCATATATTATTTCTTAGATACAATTTTTCATTTCATTTATGTAGCCTGAATTTTGAAAATTTATATGGTTTAATTATGAGCTTTATCTAAAAATCAAATTCCTTACAATTGGCATACCATTGTTAGCATCTGTTGAAAATGAGTGTTAAAAAATCTTATTGCTTGTGATTATACTTCTAAATAAGTACAGTGTAAATAAGGAGTTCATGTTTGAATTAGAATATGTATAAACAAAATGTTAAATAATCCAGTGTGAAAAAAATTAGCTCTCTATAAAATTCTATTAACATCATCTTAAATCTTTTTATTCAACTTATGCCTCCATATTCAATTTTTATGCATAACTCAAATCAAGACTACCTTTTTTTTTTTTTTCTTTTGAAGGAATCTTATTATGTTGTCCTCTTCTCTATTGAGGAAAATTATGCTGAAGGGAAAAATAACTCTTAACTATAATTTCCTTTTGTTAAGTATATGCTTATGTTTACACTATTTTCTCAATGGGGGAAGTTATGATGAAAAGGATAAGAACTCCTCTTCACATCATAATTTTTTTAAGTTAAATATTTGCATATGCTTAGCAAAAAAGTTTATTCATTTTTTTTTAAATTAAGTTTTTAGAGTAAAATTTGTCTTAAAATAAATATTATTACTTTCATGAGTATATTTCTTTAAATTGTTAATTCTTTTAATATAATTTTTATTGGATTTCAGGAGATTTTTTTTATTTCTTTAGGATTCTATATTTCTTTAGATATTTATCAAATAGTGGATCACAAGAAGTCAATTTATCCTTATTATAAAGAAAAAAAAATTTCTTTTTAAATACTGACCATTAATAAAATCAAATATGAATTGTTTTTATACCTCAAATCATCACAGGACTTATAAATGTTTCCTATCATTTTTTAGTTGTTCTTATTTAAATAGAATTGATAGTTGTTTTAATTTTTATTAAACTTTTGCTTTCTTTATATATCAAAAATTTTTTGGTTTAAAATTCCATTTTTCCTCTGATTTTTTTTTCTTCTCCTTCTTACATGGATTTAAATCTTGATGTTCTATCACTGGCAAGATTAACTTTTAAATGCCTTTTCAGGAGTCAAATTTGGAAAGTTTTTTCTATTTGAAAACAATAAAAATGTTTTCCATTAGAAAATTTAAGAAGTTAACTAATCTATTTGTGAAATTAGAGGAAATTGAATTGTGAATTTAACTTAGAATATATGGTGCTTAATACCCCTATTGCTAATGCCTATCATACGTACAACAAATTGTTTTTAGACTTTCTCCTTATTCAAAACTCATTCTTCAGGGTATTTGAAAATGTGAGCTATACTGTGTACATCCATTTATAAGTCAGTTTCCCCCATTTGATTATTTTTATGGGAAAATTAGTTTGTCACATGAGTAGCAATGGCATCACCAATATGTTAATTAAATTTTACTCACGATTTCCCAAATGTTTATTTCCATTTTAGCTGATGATAAAGTTTAATGAACAATATATTCAATAATCCAATTATCATTTTTCCCAGACCTTATTAGCTGATGGTATTCTATTGCAGATCTTTCCTTTTTAATTCTGCATGTAAATTGACCCCTTCTCCGAAATTTGAATTTTCTTTACTGGGGTGCTTGTTTATTTTTCAAATAATTAAATTTTATATTGCTTACCTTTAAAATGTTAATAAAAATATTAAACAATGTTTATAAAAGTGTGCATTGTTTTACTTTACAGTAAAAAAATAAGATTCTTTAAAATTCATTAAATTTATATAAATTCTTTGGGAAAACTATATTTTAGGGTGTCCCCATGGCAAACTTGGTGATTTTTGTTTGGCTATCGATTTTATTGGGGATTTTTGTTGGCATAGAACAATCAATTGTTCTGTTGCAATCAGAATACAATTGGATTTTGCCCAGTTTGGCAATCAACTGCGACCACAACTTGGCGAGAATCAAGGGGGCACCCTAAAGTATAGACTAACCAAATACTTTTTATGTTTTGTAACATTTACTATTTATTAACTTTTTGAGACAATTTAGGGTGCTTTATCTTAACTAAAATATATTTCATGTGTAGAATAATTATATATGACTATATATTGGTAAAATGTTCTTCATTATTATGATGTAAAGTTTTGAATTTTTTTATTCTATTATTCTGGGCATGCATTTTTATTTAGATTCTTTATTATTTCATTAAATTTAGTTTTCTTATATTCCATTTCTTTTTGTTTTCATTAAATTTGCTTATAATTAAAGTTTTTTTTACTTAAAATTGCTACTGAATTTTTTTTAGATATTTTAAGCATTAATAATAATTTTACTGCTTAAACTTTAATGAATATACTTTTTAATTTCTTTTATTTTTCTTCCTTATTGCTTTTATCATAAAATTACTAACTTTATATGAAACTGTTTGTATTATATGAACTGTTTTATATTATATTTGTCATCACATTTGCTGAAACTTACAAATTAAACTTTTTTAGCAGCAGAAGAAACAATAAAATTGTCCCACGACAAGCATCAGTTTTGAATCCACCAGAACCTGGTACTGACACAAATAACAGATGTTGTTGGAACCGATTATGGTTTGTGCAAGATATTTGTGGAATTATCTGTGCAGTATTGACTTGGATGCTCGTTCTGTATGCAGAATATGTTGTGGTGTTTGTCATTCTATTACCATCACCACATCCATATTATAGTGCTGTTAATTTTGTTGTCTTTCAATCACTTGCATTCCTTGCTATTACTTCTCACCTAAGAACAATGTTTTCTGACCCAGTAAGTATATGAAATTATTGAGTGAAAGAATTTATAAACTTTAACAAGTTTTAAGAATTCTTTAAAAAATAATTCAATATGTTTCATTTGTTATGTTTGTATATATAATTAATATTAAAGTTATTTGGTATTGCATTATTAATAAATGAACAGAAAATGTATTCTTCAAGATAGTTTAAAATTTTTTTTATTCCTTTTATCATTTAATCCATTGATATACTCTTATCGAGTATTATAGTTTAGAAAAATGAAATTAAAACATACAATTTACATTAAAGTCACAATCAATAGATTCATTATTTTTTTGCAGTACAAAGTTTATAATTATTTAAAAGAAAAGTTTGAAAATATATCAAAATAGATGCACTCTCTTCATCTCTTATATTTATATATAAGTTAATTTCATTCCTAAATTTTTAAATTCTTCTTAATATTAGTAATTAAATATAAATATTATATCTATGCGGACTTATTATTTCTATATTTAAAAGATGTGTTTATTTCAGGGTGCTGTACCACGTGGAAATGCAACTAAAGAAACTATTCAACAAATGGGTCTCTGTGATGGTCAGGTTGTGTACAAATGTCCAAAATGCTGTTGCATTAAACCAGAAAGAGCTCATCATTGTAGTGTTTGTCAACGATGTATAAGAAAAATGGATCACCATTGTCCATGGGTTAATAATTGTGTAGGAGAAAAGAATCAGAAATACTTTGTTTTGTTTACTGTGAGTTCTATTTATTAAAAAATTCAATAATATATAAATAATACCTAAAGAAAAAATTTCATTTAATGTTTATTTACAAAATATTGAAATATTTTGAAATATTGAAATATCTCAAAATATTGAATTTTGAATTCTGAATTGTATATATCAAAATATTGAATTTTAAATTCTATTGAAATTGAATTCTTCTCAACAAACTATTATAAAATTGTTAGATAAATAATATGTTACTTTTTGTAATATGCTAATTTCTAATATGCATTATTTAAAACATTTATACATTGTATAGCTGATGTTTTAAAATGTATAATTAATTTGATAAAAAAATTTCCTTGGGATATTGTTTATAAAAAAAATGCTTTGAGCTGTAAAAAATCTTTAAAAAGCAATGAAAACATATATGCTGCATTGTGGATTTAAAAAAGTAAGAAAAAAATGATATAGAAAGTAATACAGGTAATAGAAATGGTTTGAAAATTGATTTTCCGATAAATTTAATAATTAATGTTTATTATAGAACAGTTAATTACTCAATATCAATGATAAGGGATTGATTATTTTCAGAGTGTCATTGTGTCATTTTTGGCTTTCTATCATTTTATTTTTTCATGAATGCACTTAGCAAATATTTGAATACTTTTCCATCCGATTTTTTTATTTAAAATATATTTGGTTATACTCTTATTAAATTTGTGTAATTTTTATGCTATAAAATTGCAAAAAAAAAAAAAAAAAAAAAAGTACTATTATTTTAAATATTTTTTGAGGGGATTGATTTTTAATCATCAATTTTTTAATTTTAATGTCTAAAACAAATGTTAAAAATAGATTCATGAACTAAAACTATTAAAAACAGATCATTTTACTATGTACAATGATTTCAATTTTGTAATCCCAGAAAGTAAGTGGCATTTGTTTTGACAAGTTAATAATGTTTTGAACTTTTAATTTTTTTAAAGGATAATTTTTCTTGCTAATTATATCTTTAAAATGTCTGAGTTAAATTAATTTTCTGAGTTTAATTTTAAATCTCTTTCCTGATGAAATCCATTATTTAGTAATCTTATATTATGTATAAGTTAGTGTGAATGTTAAGATATATAATATAAAAATTTTTATAAATATTATAATATCATATAATATGTAATGGAAAAATAAAACTTTATTACTGATTATTATTTGTGTTTTGTAATACAAAAAATCAATCAATTTTAGTTTTGTGGATGTAACATGAACATACTAATATCTTTTATATTTATGTCATGAAAATTTCAGATAAGTATTTTTATGATATTAGTTATCAATGATAAGCTATATGAATAACTAATTATTGTGTGAATTATAGTTCCTATTTTTGATTTAGCGTTCAATTTTTTTTTATAGTTTTATATTGCTGTGATATCATCTCATGCCTTTTTCCTTGCTATTAGCCACTTCATAATGTGTGTCAACAGTGATTGGAACAGTAAGTTAATTTCCAATTTTTTATTTAATGTATGACTGTTACGTGGTTATTTAAATTTTAAAACATTTTACTTTTTATAAATTTTTTTTTGTTAAAATTATATTTACTTAATTAAATTCAGTGCACGATATATGAAATTAATGATTCTTTTAGTAATTATTATTTTAAAATACTTTTTACAGTTTTTAATAGTTTTTTTATTTGAAAAGAAGTTATTTGTTAGCTTACGATTACACTTCTTTGTTGTAATTAAAAAGAGAAAATTTTTTCCCCTGTAATAAAGAAGTTATTATAAAAGTTGATGTAATGAGAAGCTGAAAAATAAATTTTGTTTTGATAGTTTATTTACAATGTTGATTAATTTAAAAGATTTTTTAAAGTTCAAATAGAAAGTGTAATGTTTGATCAAAATAAGAAACAATTTCAGTAAATTATAGAAGAAAATAAAAGATTTTCTATATAAAGAAATGAATGATAATAAAACTAAGAGTTAATTGAGATATAGGAATTAGCAGTTGTTTTTTAATATTTATTAAGGGTTAAATTTTAGTTGTTAATTTATATCAGGAATCTTTTACTTTTATTAGATCATGTTTATAAATATTAAAATATGTTATGTATTTATAGTTTTTTTTTATTTAATTATACTTTAAATTATTAAGATCAACAGATAAAAACCATCTCAGTTGTATTTCCTTTGTACCTACACTTACAAAAGACAATCACAAAAAAACTAATGATAAGCTAATTTTAATTTGGGACAAAAAAAGATGAATGGTAAGCTTGTGTGTCAAGATTAAATATTAAATGTTTTATACCATTACTGAACTTATTGCTAAATTTCAAGTGTTGATAATTCAAATATATTTTTTGGTTGCAATATATGGCTCTTTTGTTTTGCAGTGGTAACAAATATTAGTATTAGTTACTTTTTGTATTGCTACTTTGTTCTATTTTTTAGAATTAATAATTTTTATTGACATTTGTATCAAATATTACTCTCAACTATTTCAAATTAAATTTTTATTTACAAGCATTTTTTTCAATATTTTTTCTTAATTTACATTTAACTATTTTATTATAAATGGCATTCTGTGTATTCTTAATTTTATTATGTTTAAACCTTACCTTTAAGAATATAAGACTTTTTGATTTTTCGAACATCTGATCATATGCATTAAATTAATAAAATGTTAAATGACTGAAAATTTTAGAATTTATAGAAACTTTTATTGAATTTAACAATTAAAAGCCTAATATTTTTTTATTTTAAAATTCATATTACTTATAAAAAATAGAATAATGATATTTTTTGACTAGTAAATTTAAATTGATTTACCCTAGTGATATTTTAAATAAATATAACATTAAATTGAATATTTTTATGAATACTGTTGTACATGTTCTAGTATTTATACATATATAAATTTCTAACTGTCCTTCAGTGCTTCTTTTTTCTTATTATGCAAAGTGAGACATTAGAGGAGAAATTTTGAAATATTTATAAAGATTTAATCTTATATATATTTTTGGGTTACATTTTGTCTTAATATTCAAATTTTATAAATGATATGTGCTTCTTCAAATATCTTCTGCAGTGATTTTATTTTTTCAAGTATGCTCTATTCTTACATAACCCATTATAATTACTTTGTGATGGCATCGCTATGTGTACCCAATTTCTTTGTTAAGTTTTTAATCTGAATTCTTTGGTCAGTTATAAACTAAAATTTAAAAGTTTTGATATAATTTTCATCCATTTTTTATACTGAAACTAATTATTTAAAAAAAAAAAAAAAAAAAAAATCAAAGTTAACTTTATTTTTATTTTTTATAATTCTAAAGATTAATGCTCATGATTGCTCAGAGATTTTTAAAAGGTTGTAATTTTCATAGATTTATGTTTCTCTTAAAAAAAATTGAATTCTATTTCTTATGTTTTCTAATACTCTAGATTCTTTAAGTAGCATCTCTTGCATTATCTCAGTTCCTTTGTTTCCAATTATAAAAATATTTCAAAGAAACTTCAAAAAATTGAATCTTTGTTAAGGTTACTTTTTCTATAAGAAAGCTAGTGTGAATTTTAAGATTAACTATGAAATAAGTTGGATTAAAAACTTAGAACTCTTTTCATGTCAGACTGGAATATTAAAATCTAAGCTTTAATTTTATGGTTCTCTAAATATATATTGATTAGGAGATACATTGTATTGCTTACTAAATTGTAAAAATTCTGCATAAATGTATAATTTTTAAGATTAAACTGAATTACTTTAGAATAATTTAACCAGAAATGAACTGTTGAATTCTAATATCTATAATTATTGTTATCTCTTCTGGAAACATTTCTGATTAAGTTTTAATAAAGTATAAAAATATAAAGTATTATAGTTCAAATGCATACTTAAAGCTGTAAATATTAAAATTAAATTTGTTGTATTAAAGTTTCATATGATTTCATTCAACAAGGAAATGCCTATTAGAAAAATATTCTTCTGTAGCTCATAATTCTATTCTCATGCCTTAAACAATTTTTATCTTATTATAAGACAGCACATTTTTAATTATTCACTATAAATATGATTTTTCATTAAAAAATACTCGATTTCTATGTGGTATGAAATGTTATCACATGGTTATTTTAAAATTTTGCTATATGTTTTGTCAATTTCTTAGGTTAAAAAATAAAATAATTGTAACAATTTTTTTCAGGGAAAATTTACTACAATTTTTCCCATTAAATTGTATTTTTCTTAGAAAGAAATATATAATTTTGCTTTCCAAGATAGGGATTGGAAATTTTTTTGGAAATAACAACTATAAATGATTATTGATAGTGTTCATTAAATGAAAAAAGTATAACTGCTTATGAGTTTATTAAAAATTTAATTTAATGAAGTAACCTAAAATTTAATAAATTATCTGCGCCA
This sequence comes from Latrodectus geometricus, assembly GCA_026290005.1. Lineage (NCBI taxonomy): Eukaryota > Metazoa > Arthropoda > Arachnida > Araneae > Theridiidae > Latrodectus > Latrodectus geometricus. The sequence goes on along the minus strand of JAPDSC010029912.1, from coordinate 74,779 downwards.
AATTTTCTGATTTGGATATTGGTCATAAATTTTTTTATATTTTCCACTTTCTTACAATCAAATTATTCAAATTTTTGAGTAATGAACTACATTAAATTTTTTGTCTTTGATATCACTGATTTTATTTGGTAATTATTGTTGAATTTGAAGTTATAGGTTTTCTATTACCGTGTAAACATTTGTATAGACTTTAAATTTTATTAAAAATAGCTGTTCAACATATGAGAAATAGAAAATAATTAGTTATTCAACTAATTATTTATCGACATATTTATACAGAAAAAAAAAATGATTCCCTAATTGCCCTTGTAAATTAGAATTAATATTTTTAATTCAGATTATATATCAGATAGTCAGATTATATTAATTATAGTTTTGTAACTCTCTTATACTTATTCATATTTGCAGGTTGCTCTACTAAGTCTCCTCCTGCTACTGTCATACTTCTAATCTTGCTCATTTTTGAAGCTTTACTTTTTGCTATATTTACATGTGTTATGTTTGGTACTCAAGTTCAAGCTATATGGAATGATGAAACGGTAATTTTATTAATATGTATTATCAATTTTATTATACACTTTTTATAATCTTTGAGGTATTATATAAATGTTATGAACTTTTAAATGTGAACTCTTATGTGGTAAAGCTTTATTTAGAACATTAACAGCTTTTATCACTGTCTAGAAATAATTTGTATTTACTATATTTAATTTGAATATTTTGTAAAATTACACTTAAATATTTACAAAATTTTTTTGTTATGAGGTCATTCTCTTTAATAGGTTTCTTTTACTCAATCTTAGTAATTTCTTAATTAGTATCTAGGTAATATATGCTTAATATTTTTAGTTACTTAACTTTCTAGATTTTTTTAATTGAGATGAAAACATAAACCTATATAATAATTTAAAATTAGCTTATATTATTCTGCAAAGTAGTTCATTGAGTTCAAATAATATATTAATATAAATTTCTACCTTTTGATAATAAAATACACATTTCTTTTGTAAAAAGTCCTCCAGTATTTCACTGGATCAGTCTCAAGTGATCCTAGTCCTTAAAATTGCATTTGGATTTATGTCTAAAGCACATAATCAAGCAGCACTGGATAATTGGCAAAGCTTTAGCACGTTTTGATAGTATTGATGCTACCAATTCCCTTGACTGTACTTTTTTGCATTTTGATTATCCCATAAGTGAACATTTGGATGTAGTACTCTGCACTTAATTTTAATTGTACTGTTGAGAGTTACTGGAAAGCTTATATTCTGATATGGTGTAAGAGCTAGTTGTTGTACATGACATTTGTAAAATAATAATACAATACACTCCTTTTAAGAAAATTCTTTTCATAATTAATGTCATAATCATGTCAGAAAATTTTTATTTTTAAATTCTAATAAAAAATTATATACTTTTTTTTTTTTTTATGAGAAATTGTCTTAGAGAAAGCAATTCATTTAATAAGTCTCTATTTCCCAACTTTTATTTTTGGTAAGTTGAAGTACTGCTCCTATCAAAATATCAGAAAACTTTTTGGACTTGGGTAAATTGTATGACTATCAAATATTTGTCATCTCGAGAAAATGGGATTGTTTTCCTTTCTCTTTTTAAGGTTTTGCTGAAAACAAAAAGTACTGGAGTCTAATAACTACACTTACATGTTAAAACAAGAATGTCACCATTATTATAGATAACTGCAAGTCATAGTAATGAAATAGCTAATAGTTTGGAAATACATTTTTATCATTGAATCCAATATTGTTAATTATCCAAGACTAATTCAGAATTTCTAAAGAAATTTCTAAATGTTCATTCTAAAAAATGAAATTAAAAATAAAAAGGAGTTTTTGTACCTTTTATTTTCATTATTATCCAACATGTCCTTGATAGTTCAGTGTGTTTCTTTAAGAATTGTTGTACTTATTAAAGATTTTGGTTCCTAACTTGGGAGTTAAAACAGATATATGTAAAAATGCATATATTTTGTGCTAAACTAAAAGCTGAATTGTTAACTCCAGCAGCTTTCAATTTAATAATTTGTGTGTTTGAATCCTCATTTGTGTATGGATGTTTGTTATAATTGAGGAAAATCCATGAATAGTGATAAAGATATAAATTCAAACAAATTCAGAAAAGGATGTTTGTTGTAATAATGATGCATTTTAAACAATATGTTTTTTATAAAATAATGTTCATATACAATAAAGTGACTGCAGAGAGAGATAAGATAATCTAAACTGAGAATATATGTTACTTGTTGAATTTATCAATTGCATGGTAAGCATAATAGATTATAATTAGAATTAGAAATTTGCTTATTTTAAAGATATTGGTTCTGATGATGATTATGTGAAATAGATATGTCATATTTTAATAAAGAATATATTAGAATAACTCTTTGCTAATTATGTTATTCATTTAATGCTAGAAAACCATCTCAAGATAAATTTGTTGTAAGTAATTCAATGATTCATTTTTATCCATGTCATGCAATATACTGTTTAATATTGTTACTAACTTAGAAATTAAATACAGAGGAAAATTCCATTCAAATTCTATTCAAAAAACCAATTTTAAAAAGAAAGGCAAGTTGAGAAATAATTAAATTAGCATTTAAGTAAATTAAAGAGATATATTAAATGTTGGCACATAACAAGAATTATTAATCTTCTATAACATTAATTTGCTTAAAACTAAAACTTCAAAGGTTATTTAAGCATATTCATTTTAAAGTTTATTGATCATTTACTTATTATAAAATTAATGTGTAATGTCTCTTTTACTAAATTGATTATGGGCAAAGATTTTAATAACTTTATAATCATAATTTTGTATTATTTAATGCTCAAACTTGTCAGTTTTATTTTGAAAGAATTGTGCATTCAATCAAATTAAAATTTAAAAGTTTAATTCCAGTTTTCATGATAATATAGTTTATTTTTACAATTGATGTTTAAATGTATTTAATATATAAAAGCCTGTATAATATATATAATTAATCTCTAAAATCATATATTTACTTAATTTTTACTGATTTTTTTCTTTTTTAAAAAAAAATATGAGAAAATATATTTTGAAACTGAGATTTCAAAGTATTTTCTAATGTCATATTGATTAAGATTCTTTCAAGATAAAATTATATATCATTTGATAGAATTTTCAAATATTTTTTATAATATTATTTTATTGTTTTTAGGGTATTGAGCAATTGAAAAAAGAATCTGTAAGGTGGCAAAAACGTTCTCCTTGGCGAAGTCTTCGCTCAGTATTTGGACGTTTTTCATTAGTATGGTTTTCTCCCTTTTCTGGACCATCTTTGAATTTTAATAAAATTGATGGGTACCTTCATGCTGTATAAAGTGGATAGTTAAGTTTATTGTTATCAATGTTCTTAGGCAATATATGAGAAAATATTTTAGTATAAAATTATTAGTTACAATTATTTTTGCAAACTACTTTTTATAAAACGAAGTTAAATGTTCATAAGTTTACAGAAATAAGTCGAATACTATCACATGTTCATGCATTATTTAGGCTGATGATTTATTGAAAAGTTTATATGATACTAGTTATGAGAAATCTTAAAAAAAGTTTAACACATAGCTTCTATGAAAAATTAATCTTTATTAAAGTAAGGATTTGTTTTTAATTTTATTCATCCAACTTAAAAATTCTGGTTTCATGCATTTGAATGCATATAAGCATTAGTTATCTGCATATTTTTTATTATTTGCCCACTTTTATTCAATTCAGTTACTTTCTTTTAATTTATTGTTGGAAGAAGTTAATGTTTTTCATATACTTACATATAAAAATAATTTTCATATTTGTTAGTTGTTAAATGTAATATTGTTTGATAAAGATTCTATTGTTACTTAATAATTGTTAAAAGAAAGTTAAAATTACTTTTATAATGCATGTCCACTAATTTATATAATTGTGCTTTTTAATCTATTTATCTTTCCAACTGAAAATTTGTCATTTTTATATATCGTTAAATACTGAAACTCAAAGTATATAGTTTGTTAAAATGTTTTTAGTAATTGATGTGCTTTTATAAACAATTAGTACAATGACTGTAATTTCTATTATATAATCTGCATAACCATTATAATTTTTGCATCGTAATATTATAATCTGAATAGTTATTTGAATGAATAAATCCTCTCACCTAAAGTAAAATTTGAAATTATATTTTTCGTTAGAGTTTGTTAACTACATTGGCTTATATTTGTTATTATATAAATATTTATTTCATTTGAAAACTTTTTTTTTATTCAAAAGTCTTACTGAGAAAAATTTGAAGTTAAAATATATTTACATTAATATGTAGTATTATAAAAATCATTACATAATATTTATTTCTTATCTAGAAAAAATATTTTATTGAGTTTTATAATCTCTTGTTAAAAAAGGTTTTGCATTAGGCATTACATTTTGAAGTTAAATATAGATTATTCCTAATTTGTATAGAATGTAAATATGCTGTTTTCTGTGCTCTGAAGTGTGTGTTTTTCATTACTTTGAAATTTACATTGCTTATAAGAGAAATTTTCAAAGTAATACAAAATTAGAATTTTATTAAGAATAAAATATTTTTTATGCATTTTTTTTAAAATTAAAACAAATTAATTTAAATGTCTTTGCACTTTATGGTAATGTAAAATTTATAATATAATTAATTATGGACAAACAAATGACAGAAAAATTCAAATTAAAGTCATACCTTGAAGGAAACATTTAATATTGATTGCTTTTGTAAATAAAGTTTTGGACATATATATATTTATTTAATTATAATTTATGCATTAATTTTTTGTTTTAAACAAATTCATAATTGTTTTTATATTTTATATTCATTGACTTACTTTTTATTTTCTTGCAGACTTTAAATATTTATCTTTACTTTAAAAGTTCTTTGTTTTCTTGTCTCATTTGGACTATATTTCTTTTCTTTTTTTAAATCAAAAATATTTAAAATTTATTATTGTTATTGATTAAAATTATGTAGAAAAATATTTTAAGTATTACGGAAAAACCATTTTCTATACTATTCAATGAAATTGGGAACATCATTAGTGGCTTTTAAGTGAATAATGCATCTAAATAAACTATATAACTAATATTTATCAGTATTTATTATACTAATTATAAAATACTACTATTTTAAAGTATATTATTAATTTTATATCCTTTAAATTTTTTAAGAAATGCTTTAGAATTATGCAGAATATTTTGATGTAAATGATGATTTTATTGTCATCTGGATAATTCTTTTTCTTAAAATGAAATGTCGTTAATATATATACTGGAACATACACATAACTTTTTAAACTTTTCTTAACATTTTAGAAATCATGGGTTTTTTTTATATTTTTAATTTTGAAAAAAATTATTTAGTACATTTTATCAAATGTTTTGAATTTGCTTATCAGAAATTTGTAAATAAAGAAATTATTATGCCTTACTCATGCCCATATCTTTATGAGCACTTAACTTTGGACTGTTTAAAAAAAAATTAGTTAACAAAAATTTGTACTTATTTGCATATAAAAGAAAATAATAAGGGTTTTGAAAGAAGGTGGGCCAACCAGAGTAATCAAGATATTCACTTTATTGTATATGAAATATTTAATTACCAATCAGTTATGAATCTTTCCCTAATATCTGTTACACAGTATTTTTAATAACAATGTTTATTTTTAATGCATCTAGTTTTATATGCATAATTTAACAGAATTAAGCTGATATGTGATAAATATATGGACATGGGTAACTACACGTTCTATAAAAAAATAAATAAATAAAAAATTTTACAAGTTCATGGAAATTTCATAATTGTTCTTAAGATTTGCTTTTATTTAATATCTTATGTAACAGTTACTTTGTTAAAAGTAGTTAAATTGTTAAAACTACTTTCAGATTAAAATTGACATTCTGACTGTGATAAAATTTTGTTTGGTGAAAAATCTTTCTAGTCATTATAAAATCATTCAATATTTTTATATTCCACCAGTTTTTAAATTTGAAAAAATTTTTACTTAAAGGAAAATTTTCAAAGAAATTTTAAAATCTAAAGGAATTTTTTATGTGCTAAATTTTAGCCATTTTATTTTAAATAAATGTAAAAAATTTATACATTGAAATTATGATGAAAAACTTTTTTGGTTTAAGTTAAACATAAAATTTTATTTATTTTTTCAATGTAAGATTGTAAAAATTTTAAATGTTTTTATTTTTGTACTTTATTGTGAAAAATTTTAATAAAATTTGACGTTAAGATTTTCCATATAATATGTTATTGAATCAATTAGCTTAAATCTTTAATACTTGATAGTAAAAATAATTAAAAGAAAATATTGTTCTCATTTTTATCTTAACTGTTGTATAGCTTAAGTTTTCATTAGTTAGTGTGAATTACTAAATCAAATTATGCAAAATTTCATTAAAAATGTTTCATAATAACTTTTAAAAGATTAGAATATTTTAATTATAAAATTTAATTTTAAAATATAAATATTTTAAAAAGTGAACTAAGCTTATGAATCATCTGCTTTCGGAAATATTATTTGATAATTTTTAGAGAGAAATATGTAGAAACAATTTAGAATAAATAGAGAGAAATATGTAGAAATCAGGATTATACTGTCTTTAATATCAATGGAATTACTATTTATTTGATGAGATAAAAATTTCTAAGTAATAATAAATCTGGATATTACAATTACTGTTCAATATCTAATAAATTGAAGAATTACAATATTTTAAAAATCAAATTGCTAAAAGCTGAGCATTTATTAAGAAAACAAAAGTATTAAAAGTAAAAGGAGATTATTTAAATTCTGATCAGTCAAATAATTTTTTAAAAAATTTCTATAAAACGTAGAATGAAATGTAGGCAGATCACTGTGAAGTCCTGATCAAGAAATATTTTTCATTGCTATTTAACTCTTAAAACATGGAATAAAAACTTAATATTTGATTTTATGGAAAATAATTAAAAATTTAAAATCTTGCAATCTTTTTATCACAACTTATGCAATTTAATATATTTTTATTATATTTTCGTGTAAAAAAATTATAATAATTATGATTTTGTGAAGCTTTGCTTTTTTCATTCCTTATATACATATATATATATAATAAAAATTATCCGTGATTATTATAAAACTTTTTAGGGCATAAGAATTAGGTTTGATTATAGAGTTAGGGATATTTTTTAAAAAAAGGATTCTGACATTTATGAATGGTCAAATTAAAGATTTAGAAGAAATACAAAAGCAGTTAATTTTTAATATAATGCAATCAGGTTCATTTCTTGTAGTTCACATGAATCTTTAATAAAATAAAAGAAATTAATTCTTATTTTCATCAAATAGTGGTAGTGTTACTTTATTTATTACATTTAGGTGAATCTGAAATGTAATGATGCTGTTTGGTTCTAAAATGTTAATCAGTTATGAAGCTCTGAATTTGTTATTATTTGTAAATGTTTTTCATTTTGAATTTTAATGTTATTTTACATAACTGCTTGTTCTGTAACACTGTTATAACTTTATTATGAAATTCATTTTAGGAGATTCTCTTTTGTATATGTTATTTTTTGTACTTGTTCCTGGTATCAGTCTATTAACATGTTTATTAGATTAAAAGAAATTTTAATATTAATTAATGAAATAGTAAACATGAAAAAATATTTGAAGTTTGTATTTTGAATTCTTCTTTTCATTAATGCAATTGCTCTATAATTATTTGATATTATTGTGACTTATTGAATAATTATAATAACTTTAACAATTACATTTTCTATATATACGTGAATATGATGATATTGTTCACTTATATCATTAAGTTGAGATTAAAGGATTGCCTTTAAATTAAATTACTTTAATTTTGTTATTTACTTTCCAATAACATTTAATTCTCAGTTATTCTTTACTTTTTGCCTTATTTTTATGTTCGAATGATAATCTTAATAAAAAATCTTGTTTTATCTATCAAATTAAAAAAACTGAAGTTTGTAGCAAAATGTTAGACTAATCGAAATATGTATAAAGTGAGTAATCAAACTCTCCCATTGTGTATTTCTTTTTATTATAAACAAGAAATGAAATAATTTTAATTCCTCAGTAAAATATATTTATTTTTGACTATAGCTATAAGGCAATTTAGTAGAAGGAATGTCTTAGAATTTTCTACTTGAACATATATTTTGTTGGGTATTTTTAATAATTATGAAGAGCTAAATACTTGAATAATTTTGCTGTCAAATACAATTGAATCTCTTTAATTGGTATAATTTTTTCTAACATAAAACGATTTTTATTACTGAATTATTTTATTAATTTTAGCTGAAGTAGTTTTGCTTAAAGAAATTGAGCTTTTAAGAGATTTTGCTGTTAAAATCTTGGAAATTATGTGAAATTATTTTTATATTTTACTTAACAAAAGTAGTGATTTTAGCTGATGTTTTTTATTTAAAAAGAAGATTCTCTCAGTATTAAGTAGAGCATTTGTATACCACTTGAGATTAAGAAATATAAGCAAGTAAAATTTATATGCAATATTACATTGTTTTTGGAATTAGAGTGTAATTTAATAAAATTTTTACCAAAGAATATTCAGCACTACTGCATTCAATTCATTTTATAACATTTGAAAAATATAAAGTACAGATATTTTAAAAAATATTACAAATTTAAGTTCTTGAAAGAGTAGTAACTCTAGTTTAAACTTGAAATTATTTCTTTTCTTATTTACTCTTTAAATATGAAGGATATCTGCAATTTTATTCATTTTTATAAGATTATTTAAATTTTGACATAAATAAAACTGCTTTGAGTTACAAAATATGAATAAAATTTATTATTGAATTTAATGTTTTAATAAACAAATTTTTATAAAATGTCTAAACTATAATGTAAATTTTTAAGAAAATATGTCATAATTTTTAACTTATTGATATGAAGATAAATAAATGCTTATAGTAGTAGAAAAATTGGTATCACAAATTGTTTTTAATTATTTGTCATAAATATTAGTAGTGCAAATGTTGTTAGGCATTGTAATGTGTATTAAAATACTATGTCAAAAATTTACTAGAGGTAGATTGTAGCTTTCAAAGAACAAATTATTTCATATTAATTACTTTATTTCATATTTTATTTCATTGTTATTAATTTAGTGACCTATGTAGAATTATTGCATTTTTCAGATAACAAAGTTAAGCTATGATCTCTTGTTTTGTGTTTTATATTGAATTATTTTTTTACTGAGTACTGTTCTGTTTCATCACTTTTAGATAAAAAATTTGGTATAAAATAACATGTTGTAGTAAAATAGAAAATGTTATGAATATAATATATTTAATGTAATAATGCTGAATAAACATAAATATTTTTAAAAAAAATTTTTCTTGACTGAAAAATATTACTATCATTTACAAATTATTCTTTTGTTGTTTTGCCTAATGCAATGGTTTGATTTATCTTTTTAAAATAAAAAGAATAGCTACTTTTACCTTTTAATAGACAATTTTTTTAAAATGAAACAAATTGGTGAATCACTTGCTTTGAATTGCTTGAATAGTTTCATCAATTGCTTGAATAGGAATGACTTCTGTTCTCACCATGTGTATGGAAAATTATTTTCATAACTGTTTAAGATACTGTGGAAATATAATTTTGATATATTAGGTTCAGAGAGAGAAAAAAGAAATCCATATTTTGCATTGACTGACTTGAGATATCTCTTAAAATAGGGATCTAATAATTTCAGATTTATGCTCATTGAAAAAGTGACATTTCTCACTAAAAATGTTTTTGCTGTTCGTATGATCAGTTGAGTTACTAGCCCAGCTTGTCCTATTTTAGATCATTCACCATAAAACCCAAGTAACCAAACAATGCGTTGTGTGTTACAGGTTGTTAAAAGTGGAATTCAAATAAAGAGATTTGATACATTTTATTGTTTTTCTTTGGTAAAGGGGAAAATACAAGTCAGATGGCAGAAATTGGGAATGGTGCTTTATGCAATGGTCCTAATACTGTAACAACCAAGTAAGTGCAATTTTGGTTTCTTTGGCTCTGTACACTTTTGAAGTTAAAGAAGCTCCTTTCACAAGTCATATTTTTCGAAAATGGCGATAAAAGTATAGAAATTAATCGTTGTATCTTCACTCAGGACCTAAAGATTGAATATGAGTAGTTTAAAACCATTTGCATAAAGCAAATCCAAAACAAATTACATAAGGTCTTGAAGTGTTCACATAAACTTAGTGGATTTTTTGTCACCAACTTTTAATTTGAAATATGGGCTGTTTAAATGTTTCCTTTTTCAAAGTAATTCTATTATGGGGTTTTCAAATTTATCATTTATAGATTATAATGCTTTATCAATCTCACTTCATCTATATATCATATTCTTTGATACTCTGCTGCTATTCTTACAATCAATTTTGAGATGGATATATTTGGGATAAAAAATGCTTTTTTAAAAAGTATGCAGCAATTTTAAAGGAATGAAAACAAAATATATTTCAGAAAGTAAATTAAACAAAATGTGTGTACTTTTTACTGTATTTATAATAATAGCGACCATTATTTTTTTAACTTTATTAAACTTATATTAAAATTTTCTTTAAAAATTTTTTAATTTGTATAATTTTTGACTCTTGTGTGGAATAAAAGATTGTCTATTAAACATGCTCATTTTTAAAATAATTATTAATTTTTCTTAACTATTAAATATAACTTTTTTCTTTAATTTATTACCTTCTAGTCAAGGTTTGATTGCAAAATTCTCAGAACAAGATAGGTATAGTTAAATCCAAATGAAATTCCTATTAATTATGATGTTTTTTCTAAATTGCATTTCTCTGGAGGGCACTTAAGCAATATTTTGCATGACAACAGAATTTATATTTTAGAAACAAATATATACATATTTTCAGCCATAAATTCGTCTTCCAATTTTTTTAAATTAATTTTTTTTATATGATGGATTGAATTGAGAACGCCTGCGCAGAGTATGAAATAAAACTTTTATTGTCATGTTAATACCTAATTAATTTAAAATATGAGCTCTTTAGGCATTTTTAAATTTTAATTACAGCAGTTGGGGATTAATTGATATCGTTATTAAAGCTAATTTGAAGTCACTATAAAATTGGTTAAGCCAGTGTTTCTCAACCTTTTAGTATTCACGGCCCAATTTTCAATCATAATTTTCATCGCGCCCCCCTCACCACCGCATACAATAAAATATATACAATAATAATATATTTTGAGTATTTTGGCGCTAAACCTAGAGTACAACCTTAATTTTAAACTTTACAAATTACCAAGAATACCGAAATTTATTGACATTTTGCAACACCGATCCTCAGCATTGAAAAAACAAGAATCCTATGCTTTTTTATTGCTCTTGCGTCCCACCATGTCGGGCATTCTCACGGTTTCGTGAAAAGTTTCGATTTGTCTGGTCAGCAAAAAATAAAGCTAGGAGCGTGCGCAGATGTGAACAAATGTTTTCACATAGGGAGAAGGAGAAAGTTCTATGACGCCAATTTCAATTCCAGACAATCTCATTCGAGTCGATCCTTCTATCGCTATTGAATCTATTCTGAATGTGTATATTATATATATTTTCGTGTAATTGCAATTCACCGTATTAAATATTCACGGCAGCAGACTTATGCAGAATCATGTATAAATTTTTAAGCGGGGGTAAGCGAGCATTAGACGATAGACAAGCATCAACAAGTACACAGGAGCGTGGTTCCGAAAATAAAATCAAGAAAATAATCTCAAGAATACTTAAATTTTGGGTTCACTAGTACTGAAGTAAATGAAGAAGAAAGGCCCCTGTGTATCATTTGCTCAAAAATGTTGGCGGCAGACAGCATGAAACCTAATAAACTTAAACGACATTTGGAAACGCTTCATAGTGAGTACAAAAACAAACCCAGAGAATTCTTCGAATTAAAATTAAAATCATATGAAAAGTAAAAATCATTGTTTAAAAAAACTTTGTCTGTGAAGGAAAAAGTTTTAATTGCCTCTTACAAAGTTTCATATAAAATAGCCAGATGTAAAAAGCCTCACACCATTGATGAAGAGCTTATTTTGCCAGCCACGATTGATATTGTAGAAATTATGTTTGGAGATAATTTTGCAAAACAAATGCAGTCTATACCTCTTTCAAATGATACTGTTGCCCGTCGAATTGCTGATATAGCTGAAGATGTAGAGTGTCAGCTTTTGTCGAAGTTGAGTTACAAATTGTTTTCAATACAACTCGATGAGGCAACAGATAATAATAAAGATGCTCATTTCATTGCCTATGTTTGATTTTGTGATGATTTGTCAGTAGTAGAAGAATTACTTTTCTGCAAACCAATAGAACTCAAAGCAACAGCACTCGCTTTATTTGCTATCTTAACTGATTTTATGAACGAGACAAACATAGAATAGAAAAATTGCGTTGGAATATGCACGGATGGTGCTCGTTCTATGTCAGGAAGATTCCAAAGTATTCAAGCACTTGTGAAACAAAAATCGCCACAGTGCGTCTGGACACATTGGATGATCCACAGAGAAGCTTTGACTTCCAAAGAAATGAGTCCTGGTTTGAATATTGTGTTAACTATGGTTGAAACCGTAGTAAATTATATAAAAATGAGACCCCTGAAATCAAGAATCTTTTCCGCACTTTGTAAAGACATGAGTGCAGTACATTTAGCGTTACTATTTTATTGCGAAGCAAGATGGTTATCACGAGGGAACTTTTTGCAACGTGTTTATGAATTAAGAGAAGAAATCGCCGTTTTCCTAGAAGAGGAAAACAGACTGGAAGCTGAGAATTTCCGCGATAGTTTATTTGTGTTGAAATTGAGCTACATGGTCGACATATTCGAGAAATTAAATAACTTGAATCTTCAACTGCAAGGAGCAAATACACATATATTGGATACGAGTGATAAAGTTAATGCTTTTTGTAGGAAATTGGAATTGTGGAGCAGAAATTTAAAGCAAGAAATCTTAACAATGTTTGCAAATTTGAATGATTGTATTAAAACTTAAAAGGCTGAAGAACAACATGTAAAAGTTGTTTTTGTAACCATTGAAAATCATTTAGCAATGCTAGCAAAGAATTTTAAAAAGTACTTTCTTGCTGACGACAAACCGATATCAAGTTACAAGTGGGTGAGGGATCCATTTCAAAATACTCCCGAAGGACTCTCAATCGAAGAGGAAGAAACCTTCATAGACTTCACGGCCAGCGGCGAAACCAAAAGACAATTTAGTAATAAATCACTCTTTGAATTTTGGGCAGGAGTGGATGATGAGTTTTCTGCACTAAAAACAAGGGCATTTCGCATTCTACTACCATTTTCAACATCTTACCTTTGTGAAACTGGATTTTCTACGGTGGCTTCTTTGAAGACAAAATATAGATCTCAGCTAAATATAGAAAAAGAACTGAGAGTATCTATTTCTAATATTAAACCCTCCTTCGAAAAACTTTGCTCTGAAAGACAGGCCCAAGGAAGTCACTAGTAATTATTAAATTTGTTTTTAATTTAGTAAGTTGTTTTAATTTAATAAGTTAATTATTAAATATGTTGAAATGTATTTTGGTTTGTATGTGTGTGTGTTCTTTCCTTTCAGTCACTTAATCAATTTTTTTAAATAATAAAAATAATAAATCAATTTTTTTATAAATAAAATAGTAATAATAATTCTCTTGGATATGCTCGCGACCCCCCATTAGTGTGCTCGCGCCCCCCTAGGGGGGCGCGCCCCACAGGTTGAGAATCACTGGGTTAAGCAATGAAGTACACCATTCTCGAAGATTATTTTAAGAATGGATTTCTATTAGCTGCAAATAAGGAAAAGCTTTTAAATGTATCACTGATAGGGATGAAAATTCGTTTTAAGGTTTATTATATAGATTGATTTATGCATATTTTTTTATGCCAAAAATGTTTTGCGTGATGTTTCTTTACATTTTTAGAAACGTGTGTAAATAATAGAGAACAATATTAATTTAGTTTTACTGCACATTCTCACTCAGTTTTTAATAATACACTACATGATAAAAAATCTGTTAACAAAGCTTACATCCAATGATCTTATAGATTTTTTGGCAGTCAATTACCTTCTGGATCTGATCTAACATGCATCAGATATTTCGATTATAAAGCTACAGAAAATCTATAATTTAAAATAAAATGGAACTCAATTTGGAAGAAAAACTTCCAATGAGTCAGATTTTGTATACCTATGTATGCATTTGGCTGCTAAAGTTTAATTGAGGTTTAATCATTTGTGAAAAGTCACTGTCAATTAATTATATGAATATTTTGTTTAATGAGCGCCTTATTAAATAGAAGTAAAATGCTTATTAATGAAATATAAAAGTAACTTGGAATATCTATACAATTATCTGCTTAAATTTAATTAAAATTAATCACTTTGAATTGAATAAAAACTACATTTGTGCTATTTAATTAGTGTTATATTAACTAGCAGCAAAATTTGATAGTTTCCAATTGGTAACATTTTCCCATAAAATAATTATTGCTCCTACTTATAATTTAAGCTGTGGAAGATTTTTAATTACTAAATCAATTCAAATTTTTAAATTATAAAATGCCGTTCTAAGATCGATCATTTATCCAACTGTTGAGAGATTTGTGTTCTTCGTATCTTCTATGTTTAAAATGTGAGCTAAACATACAGAAATCATTGTCGCCAGAATTTAATTTAAATATTAAGAGAAAATATTCCATTTAAATTCAAAATAATGAAAACGTGAAGAATTAGAAAATATTGAAATGTTATATAAATTCATAAAATCACAGAAAGTCAGATGATAAATTCTTGACTTTGAAATTTCAAGGTTAAATTAAAAATTTAAGAGTTTTTTTAAAACTTTAATACTATTTAATGTGTTAGAGCTATTTGAAAACATGATATGGACATTTAATTGAAATGAATAAAATAGTATCATTTCACAATATAGAATACTAACAGTGACACTTGCTTGTGGCTTTGGCACAAAATGCCTCAGAGCAGAGGTGCCCAGTTCCACTTAAATCCAACTAGAAGAACAGTGACAATTCCATAAATTATTTTATTGGTGAATAAACTTCTGATCGAACTAAATATCAGCTACAAAGAAATGAATGGAAACTTTAATAATTCTTGAAATAAAATAAAGCCAGCTTGCTTTGAAAATTATTGAAACATTCACAATACAAGAACATTACAAAAGTATGGAACACAATCCTTAATAATAAATTCCGAAAACAGTATTTTAGTTCACTTTATAGCAATTGGTATTCGACAACCATTTTCTGTGTCATTTCTGCCAATCAATAACAACTTCAAATTTGACATTCTGTCATACAAAACAATTGTGTTTTAGTGTTAGAGTAATATATTTTTTTTTTAATTTTTTAGAGATTTAATGAAATATTTACAAAGTACTTCATTCAAACTGTTTTGTTAAGTATTAAAGAAGGGTCTTGCAATTAAATTTTGGCATGGAAGTTTACAGCTGGAAAAATTAATCGAAATGAGCAATGAATCGAACATTTTTTAAAAATTCTGTTGAATAAATTTTATGGTTATGGATTAAAATAATAATTGGCGCAGCTTGTCCTTTTTGGACCTTGCGCCATAATACCCAAACAAACAATTAAAATAATAAATCAATTGCATGCACACAAAAATTTTCATTTATCTAAAGATTTTATAGATTTGATAGACATTTCATTCCGTAATTAAATAATTCAGTTATGAAAATGCATTCTTCATTTGATGGGCTGGACAAATATAATGATATTTTTAAAAAATAAATTACTACATTAATTTCCTACAAATTAATTTTTTAAGAGACATGATAAAAAACCTTTCTCCTAAGTTTCACAATTTTATAAATCACAATTTCGCGAACATGTACCAATTATTATTTTGTTATAGTTTGGTTGGTTGTTTATTAAAATTGCTACATCTGAAAAGTAAATAGACTTCACTGTACATAAATATCAAAATTAAATTCATACTGACATTCACAATGCCAAGCATCAAGTTAAGCTAAGCTTGGATAATACTTAATTTATTTTTTTCAATATAACTTCAATTCATTTTTAGAAGTCAAAGGATCTCTTTAATGAGAGAATTCCAATCTGTCAAGAGCCATTGACCAAATATACTCTGTCCCGGACTCGAAATCTGCTGGACAAGGCATACTTTAAAATCTAGTGGAACTCGGACATCACGTGAAATATGTGGACTTGTCTCTTGAAAGGAAACATCACTCAGGCTTCTTTAATAAGAAACACGCATACTATGTCAGTAAAGCAATGACAAACATATTATATCCGCGCCTATTGGTAAGCATTCAAACACATGCTGACCGGAATGTTGTGAATATCAAAAATAAGTAAACTTACATCTATTTTTGTCCTTTTCCTCGTGATATTTCTTGAGCCAATACTTCTATTGTATGTATGAAGTCCTTAGCATATTATTTATATTGGAATAATTTTTTAAGTAGAACTTTCTACTGGTTTTGTTTTTACGAACTTTTATTTAGGTATTTAATGTATAATGCATCTTCACAAAATATTTTGTTGTGTTATTAGAATATTCTAAAAAAATTGATAATATGTTTCTAGATTTCCTGAAAAACCCACTTTGAAGATTCTTTCAAGCGCAACAATTATATATATATATATATATATATATATATATATATATATATATA
>JAPDSC010029912.1:36755-57900 GCA_026290005.1 Latrodectus geometricus | reverse complement strand
ATTGGGGAAAAAGAAATCCATTATTTTTACGTGAACTTTTTGTAACTTCTTTCAGATTCGCTTTGTAAAAAGGTTTAAAATAGTTTTCATGTAGATTTTTAGGTCTTGTGCGAAGCTACGACTGCTAACGTGCGGTTAACTTCTATCATTTTTGATATTTTATAGACATTTTCGACGATGCTGTATCCACATGCGAGGTGCATCTCTAACATCGAAAATACCCGAACGGAATCGACGAAACAAAAATTGTACGTAACTGGTTGTTACAGTCTTATATAGGACGATAAACACCTTTTACAATTTTAGCCCCCCGACTAACTTTTTCACCGTTACAAGAGAAAAACGAAAATGTATCGAGTTTTCTGTTTGTTGTCTTCCATTTTTAAAACCTTGTACTCGTAACTGAATTAATCAAACAAAAAACCGCAAGGGGATATTTTAGTGTCAAATGTCATCTTTCCAACAAGCATAAATCTGAAATTGTTTGATAGATACCTCACGAGATATCGATCACTACAGACGTCTACCGAAAAAATAATGGATTACTTTTTCCCCAGCCTAATATATATAAGCTCTTTAATTATTAAATCTATCATTTCGTGTGAAAGTAATTTAGGTAAATGCACTTAAGGACATAGAAAATAGCGCACCAAAAAAGTACAAGCCCGAAACTTTGCAGATAATTACAATGAGATCCGAAATATGTGCAAATGATCTAAGTTTGATCCCAGTGCACATAACAACTCAGCCGGCAGTGACGCTGAACCCAGGAAGTGGGCAATATATAAACCGGCAGGTAAGAATCGGAAATTTGACAATCACAAGCCGACGTTAGGATGGCGAAGAATGCCAGGGACATGTGTGAAAAGACATTTGACACAGTTAAGCCAGTTTGACAGGGGCCTCATTATCTGCTTGAAAACCACAGGCTGTTCAACTTGCCATGTTACTCGCCAGGTCAATCGTTCGGAATGTGCCATCAGAACATGTTGGGAACAGTGGACACGAGATAGTAACCACGTGCGGCGTATTGAATCTGGGACGACCAGGAAGACAATGAGTCAAGAAGATCGAAGGATCATGTTCCAAGTGTTCGTGGATTTCATTGCGACTCATTCCACGATACTCGCAAATGTTGGCGTGCCAGTTGTTCCACAAACCATTTCCAGACTCCTTGCGGAAGTGAATCTGCGATCGAAGCGTGCATTTCGTGCATCGCCTTTAACACCACAACATCGGTGACTCCGATTACAGTGATGCCAAGCCCGAGTGATGTGGAGTAGCTTAGATTGACAAAATGTGGTGTTTATTGATGAATCTTGGTTTGTTTGTGGACGTGTCAGATGTGGATTACGGATATGGGTCGACCCTTATGAACTGTACACTCCCACCCATATTGTTGTGCGACACATTTCCTGCACAGATAATGTAATTACCTCACCCCAATGGTCAGAGGGACCTAGCTTATGACAGCTGGTCCACTCTCGTTGTGGTGGAACCTTAACGTATCGGCGTTAGGTTGAAAACATTCTTCAACCCCACGTGGGGCCTTTCCTAAATAGTCTTCTAGGAGAAATTTTTCACCAAGATAGTGCTCGTCCACATACAGCTTGAGTTGCTCAAGGCTTCCCACGTCATGTTCAGACTCTTTCATGGCCGGCCCGCTCCCCGGATTTGTCTCTAAAAACACTAGATGCTGCCATGCCACTCTGTACATCATTTGGAGGGGGCTGTTTAAGGTTTGTGTTCACATCTGTCTCAAGACAAGATCAGACGTCTAATCTACTCGATGCCGGACCGTGTGGAGTCATGTATTACTGTAGAAGGCGGTCCAACGGGCTATTGAAGTTGCACTGTATTTGTCTAATTGTCTTAATTTTGGTCTCTAGTGTATCTCACAACTGTATCATTGTGTGTATCAAATTTTATTTCGATCTCATGCTCCCTTCTTGGTACGCTATTTTCACTGTTTCTGAGTGTATAATAAGGATCAAAATTCTAAAACTTTACAAATGTCTCTAACTAAAATTTTCAGAAATATGTCTTTCCCACTTAGCTATTTAATTTTATGTTTCTATAATAAATCGCCTTAATGCATCATTGTTAAAATTCTATATATATCATCAAAGAATATTTAAATTAATGAGGGATATATTAAAGTATTCCCTATAATAACGATCCATTATAATAAATATATATTTGGGATTCATAAAATCAAAACTCATTCTAAAATGTTTTGAATTCAAGTTCAAGGTATTAATTTATACAAAATACCTGTTCCGATATTACAAAAAGCATTATTAACATGGAAATTATCTGGAATGATAATTATAAATAGAAATTAGAAAGGCTATCAAATTGAACAGTTAAAACACAAAATATATGAATGTAATTTTAGTAAAATCCTATGAGAGCCCACGCTCTTAGTGACAAATTAAAAAAAAAAGCTCCAAGGCAGAACAAAATGGTGAAATAAGAATTTCAGAAATAGTTAGGTTTATCATATCTAGTATATCTAAGTAGAATACTACCAAGACTGGCGAAATTTATCGCCAACCAAAACTATTTCCGCCAAGGATGTGGGCTTTGCAAGAATTCAACCGTAATTTTTTCTGTACACTCCATCAAAATTTCCTAAGCAAATGCGCAAACAATCTTTGTATCAATGAAAATTATTATAAGATAAAGAATTTTTTCAATGAATAAAAATTTTGTTAAAACTGTCCTTGATTGCATTTTTATACTATATCTTATTAAGCACCTGACACACTCAGTTGTAAATATAATTTCATAGACAATTTTGTTTCCTTTAGTATATACAAAAATATGAATGAGAATAAAATTTTTATTAGTAATCTTATTACTTTGAATATCATCAATAGTTAGAGAATTATTGATAATATGCAATACTAACAGATTATATACTTCTTGCATTTTCAAATAAATTTTTTTGTAATCACATAATCTTACTTACATTTATGAATAATATTATTTAATGTTTGCTTAGTTATATTTGAACACTGCTAAAAAATATTATTTTATGAAAATTAAAAACAATAAATTCAAATCTCACTATCATGACAAATATGTTGTACCTCATTACATTATAGTATTACTTAAGATGTAAATGAGTAACAAAATGTATATAAATAACAAAATAACTAGAAAAATTCGTTATTTCTCTTTATTGATTATTTATGGGAATTTTTTTCTAAATAAAAAAAGAATTTAGTCGAAAGTGAAAGTAGTTTAATTGTAAATAAATAATGGATCAAAGAAATTATTGCTTTGATGTTCATAGACTATAAGGTGACTGTTTTTGAAGTTTCGATACATTTTGGCGAATTTCTTAGAAAAATTTAAAAGTAGATTGTTAAAAAACTGCGTTGTCTTGTATTTCCTATTAATTGACGTTTGGAACTAGTTTTCTCTTTTGAAGAATTTATTTTTTGAATAATTGCATTTGATCCGTTGCTCACGCATTTTGCTCTCAGTAATAATTTCTGTGAAGGAGATCATAAATTATGTGTAACTACACTATTCATGAAAACATTAATTAGCATGATATTTTCATCCAAAATTGTTATTCAAGGTTATACTATAAATTATTTACAACATTCTTTAACAGTTTAAGCGTATTTTTCATTGGTTATGCAGATAAGCTTATTTCTTATTTTGAATCATAAAATGAAGTGTCCCCCCTCCTGTTTCCTTGGTCTTAGCTGCTTTATTTTGCACGCAAGTTCGAATATTAAAATTATGAAGAATGAATTCTGTAATTCATTTCAAAATTTTTTATCTATGCTGTTTAAGATTAATGAAAGTTTTACTTTAAAAATTGATGTTGATAAAAAATAATAATAGATGTGGCCAACTTAAGTTATAACTTATATTTCTTATTACTGAATCTCATGCAAAATGGATATAATTAACAAAATATTTGGTAAAAATATAAATTGGTTATTTATTGAACATTAATAATAGAATTTTATTTTAAGTATACATTTATCTTTTGTTAACAATAAGTATATACTTATTTTGAATTCTTAATATCCTCTTATAAGAGATATGTTTCTGGAGAGGCACACGTGTTCATCTGAAATATATGAGTAGATTCTCAGAAAAGCCAACAATAAAATTATAGAAATTATTAAGAATTATGTTCAAAAATGAATAGTTAGAAATATGAAGCAAAAATAAGCAATGTGTTTAGTAAATTCTAATGAATATTAATAATAAAAGAGAATAAATATAAATAATAACTTAAATAGGGAAACTTATTAAAAATTTAATAACAATACATTAATTAGCATTTTTATCTGTTTCAATTTAATCAAGCATGAGTTATCTATGTCATCAATTAAATAAAGTTATAAATTTAAAAAATTACGAAGAATTTATTTTTTTCTTACGGAATACTGATTCCTCAAATAACTCTGACAATGCTTTTATACTATTCTGACGATTTCTGAAAACATATATATATATATATATATATATATATATATATATATATATATATATTCTAGAAATTATATAATTTTTC
Organism: Latrodectus geometricus; assembly: GCA_026290005.1. Lineage (NCBI taxonomy): Eukaryota > Metazoa > Arthropoda > Arachnida > Araneae > Theridiidae > Latrodectus > Latrodectus geometricus. The sequence continues at coordinate 53,354 of JAPDSC010029912.1, read as the reverse complement.
AGTATTTTCTAAAAATATAAATCGTGTAAGTACATCTTTTACCCCCCCCCCCATCAATAGAAATAAGAACAATGGGAATGTCTGAAGCTCAAGTGGAAATATATATATATATATAATTTTAAAATTATCATATCACTTGACTCAGGATTATACTCAACTGTAAAACAATTTGATGCCGTGAGACTTTGAGAATTCTCGAGACAAACCTCGAGAATTCTGAAATTCATTGCCTTTGATTTAGTGTGTATGTGAGTATTTATATTTATCAGTGTTTAACATTATATATATAGTAGATTCTTGTTGAAAATGTTATTTGGTCCATAAATTTTATTTATGGATCGTACTATGACCCTATAAAAATTTTTAGGCATGGAACTATCAAACTTTGTTAACAAGAGAAACTATCTAGATAAAAACAAGCTTATAGTTGCTAGGTAATAGTTTAGCAGAATGATAATGAAGTAACACGAGATCGTTTAAATTCAAATAATTATCACGATTCCTTCAGTTTCACACTTACTTTACCCTACTGCATTTGTTGTTGTTATTAATGACATTTGGTGAAGCCAAACCCACCCGTCTGGGACTGGACGAATGAAGTCAGTAAGATCGTCTTCCGTTTATGAACAGAACACCCCAACCATGAGAGTGTACGATTTTGGCTCATAGATGGCAGCCCCATCTGGTTCTTTCTAATTTATTGATAGGAAACCAGAGAATTCCAAAGGCCTGGCTCCTAACACCCCCAGAGGCATCAATTTGGAATGGGAACATGGAGGACATTGCGACCACGACATATTTTACGTGTCCCAGTCGTCATTAGTGGACACGACGGATATTCTGTTAAGACGGAATTTGAACTCACTACCTTCCGATATGAAAACGACTTTCTAACCAGCCAGGCACCGCGGTGCCCGAATGCATTTAATTTTTTGTACAGTTTTGAACATTAATAAATTCTTCATTGGAATCACATTTTCATAACAGCTTGGTTTATAACTTATGTGCATTGTAATACAAATATTTTGTCTTCTATCTTTTTTTTATTTACTTCATGTGTGTTTTTAATTTAGAAATATTTTTCTCTTTGAAAGTAATATTTCACTACATTCTATGCCATTTTTACTAAGGCGTTTCAGGGATGTGTATATGCTCACAGTTCATATCGATATTGGTATTATATACTTTTATTAATTTAACTCTCAAATTGATAATTTCTCATTTTATTGAAATATTTATTTACATTTAGCATAATAATTTTGAAAATTTTTTTATCATTTGATCACACACGGCGTTTATCACATTTTGAACATCCAAATCAACAGGTGCTAAAGTATGTTAACAACATTCAGAATAGTTTCTTCCTCTGTAATCAATGGGTGTGGATTTAGCACTAAAAGATCTCAAGTCTGTATCATTACTGTCACTAAGTCAGAAAGATATTTTTATAGATTAAGAATAATAATAAAATATTATCTTTTAAAAAAGCATTAGTCAAAAAGTAATGATTTAGTTCCTAAAGCATTTTACCGATCTAATAACTACACAGTTAAGTTTTGTGATGGAATTATCAACAAATTTACTATAATATTTGTAAAAAAATGAACAAAAAAAACTATTTATTGTATTTTTAGTGAACTAATTTGTACATCACATTTCATTTTATAAAAAGAATGATGTTTGGAGTTTAAATTAGTGAAGGTTTCTTATATATCCTGTAAATTCAAATAATAGTCAAATCATATTTACTATAAGAATGTACATTTTTCCGTACCAGTTTATAAAATGTAATAAAGGAAATAAGCCTTGAATTATTATTTCTTTGCATAAAAATTGTTTCAATGCCTAGCAAATTAAATTCGCAACGAGGTGACCTTGATTAATAGCGCATTCCGAATGTGGAAATATCACTTAAATTATTTATTTATGTGATCAACACATGAGAGAGAGAGAGCACTAACTTTTAAAATTCTATTCTGTTGGTAATAAATCTTTCTTGCAGCTAGAAAATATTGAAGTTTATTTGTGTAGGTTTAAAATTATTCACAGTAAGAAAACTACAACCTTTAAATAGTTATTAAATCATGATGGATATCCGGATTTTTCATAATTAATATATCTGACTTAATTATCTTTCAGGAGCAAAATAATTAAATCGAAGTAAAAGAATATTTAATTACATAAGAATTAATAAAAAATTTAACAATGAAAATTCATAATTTTTTATTTTAATAGATGTAAAACATTTAACTACAGAATCATAAAACTACTTGTATGTAAAGCAATTATGTATTGGTAGAATAAATGCATGTGATGTTCCCCTAAGAAATTGTTTTATAATAATAATTACAGGAAAAAAATTTTTTACTGATAAATTCGCAGCTTAAATTTCAATTTATAGCTTAAATACATGGTATTTTGATAAAAATGCAGTTACAAGTTTTATTTTAAATATTTATTCTCTATATTCTTATAGCTCTTCTGAGACATGGATAAAAATTACTTTTTCTTAATAAAATAATAAGTAATTGATTTTTTTTATTTATAAAATAATTACTATTAAGTAAAGAAACGTTGTCATAACCTTTCAACCTTGACATCTGGTTTTATTCAAATGTTTCACTTTGATTCTAGAAACTAAAATTGCAAGAAAAAACTTTTGCACCAACGCGGTTGAAAAGTTCTTTATAATTTAATTTCGTATCTTCATGTTCTCAGCTGATTAGAATTCTGAATTCGTTTAGATTTTTATTCCTTTTATAAAATGAAGCAAGGTCAGAAAAGCAAATATTTATGTTTGTCTGGTTTTCGGACTCGTAACAACTGTGTTAGGCCATAAAATTATAATATCATCTGATTTATTTGAAAAAATTGTCACGTATTTAAAATTGGAAAACTACCACATAATTTCCATATTGAGCTTGGTTATAAAATTATAAATTTAATGATAAAATATCATGAGTTTTTTAATATTTTAATTAGAATCTCTTTAAAGCCAGATGAATATAGCATAATATTTCATTTAGTACAATTACTTATTCTATTATTATTCATAATTTCTATTATTAAATCACAATAGAGAATAATGTAAAACATAAAAAGTTTTATTTTTAAAATTATTTTTTACTTTATAATCACACAAGTTAAACAAGAAATTTCTTGCCTATTTAAAGACACAAAAAAACATGACCTACAATAAGTGTAGCCTATTGTTAGCCCTCGAGGTAATCCTCATCGGCATCCAAATCCTTCTGCAAACATATCTCCGGTTGTGCAATCCTTTTGCAGTTAAGCTCCTTGTTTTTGGTAGCAAAGAAGTTCACGAGTGCTTGGTACAAATGTATTTCATTTATGAAGGATTTTCCAGGAAGATGATTGTCAAGGCAATGGAAGAGGTGGTAATCTGATGGTGCAAGATCAGATGGGTAAGGAGGATGACACAAAGTCTCCTAACCAAGTAGCTGTATGCTATTCCTGGCCACCTACGCGACATGTGATCCACGTTATTGGCCAAGAACAGTGCACCCTTGACATTAACCACTGCTAGCTTCCTCTGTTTCAGTGCCAATTGCACACGTTCCAATTGCTGGGAATGCATGTCCGCAGTGACTGTTTGGCCCATTCACAGGTCATAGCGAACCGTTTGACAACTATTCTCCAAACACAAAGCATAATCTTGCGTGGCTGCATATGTGTTCTTGTGCTATGCAGAACAGTAGTCTTGAGTGACAACCAATGTTTGGAACACTTGAGAGTGTCATACAGAACTCACTTTCGTCATTGGTCAACACTTGATTGAATATGGATGTGTTACGGTAGCGAGAAAGCAACGATAAACAGGCTGCCTCTCATTGTTGCTTATGGACTTCAAACAGTGCGTGCGTGAGGTATCCACTTAGGTCGGCCTATACGCCTTATCTAAATAGTGTAGATAAAATCTAACCTTTTCACTTGAAACGTTAAACTGTCTGGCAAGTTCACAACACGTTTGACTACTGTGCACCTCAAAGACCGGCTGAACACGTCTTCACCCAAGACCAGTGGCCATCCACTATAAGCTTCATAACAACCAAAATACACTGCTCTAAGCAATTAAAGGATATTGTGGTTTTGGTGGATCTTGTGGCTGGGAAAATTTTTAGCTGATTGATACATGGTCGTCAGACGTAGTAAGTTATATGAGAATAAATTATACATGTTTGGCAGAAAAAAATGCATTTTATTGCGCATTTGGGTACAAAAGGGAAAAAACACTATTTGTGCATATGAGAGAAAAGGAATAGGAAAAGGTGTTTTCTTCAAAGGAAATCATTTTCAGTAGGGGGTATGGTTTCCAAGGAACGTCCAGCAACGTTGAATACTTTTGAGGCATGGAGTCAATGAGGCTATTAATCACGAATTTAATTTAATTTAAGTGTGTCTGTCTGTTTCTTAAATTAGAAAAAAATCTGCTTTTCCTTGGAAGTTTTTACATGTTGAGACATTCTTGCGTTTACCATTTACCTGTCTTTTATATACCGACCGGTCTTTTATACGTATAAATTTCTGAAATAAATCAAATAAACAGAAGCATATTTTGATTTTTTCTTTTATAAATATATACACTGGTGTGCAAAACTTAAGCAACAGGTGGTTTTTCTGCCATAACTCCGCGAGAAATCATCTGAAGGACATGAAATTCAGACATGAGATACATCATTTTGTATTTAAAGGTTGACGAAAGCATAGTTGCACAAAAATGAATACGATGCATACAGTATGGAATCAAACAAAAATAGGTTTTATTGAACATCCCTGCACAAGATCATCTGTCCAAGAGGAACAATAACAAACAGATGTTCCTTAGTATGAAGTAACTCCTCCCCGTATTGCAATGGTTATATCGCACCATCTGTCCCTACTCAGCACCCGATTGTCCAGCAGTTCTTGCAATAAGAGTGCCCATTCCTCAATCAGCATCTGTTTCAGTTGCTAGATTTCAACGATTTCAATTTTGGCAAATGCATTTTTCTTGTGGTTTTTTTTTAAAAAAAAAAAAAAAAAAAAAAACCCTTCAATTATGCCTCCTAGAAAACAGCGATTATTTTTTGATCAAGTATCGAGTTCGACAGAGGAAGGATAATAGCTTACGAGATTGTGAATTATCTTTCAGGGAAATCGGTCGTGGTGTTGATGAATTCAAACAATTGTAATGCGGGTATGCGATCGTTGGATGCAGGGTACGATGGACAGACGTGTTCATTCGCATCTACACCACTTCACGTGATGACAGACAAATTGTGTGCGTGGCAGTGACAGATGACTCAGCCGCCACATCATAAACCATAGCACAACACATTCAGTCCATAATGCATCATTCAGTGTCTGCGCGTACCTTTCAACGCCGTTTACAGCAAAGTGCTCTATCCGCAAGACGTCCATTGCTTCGTCTATTTATAGTCTGGAGACACCGTGGAGAAAGGATGCTGAACAGCTACGTTATGCACCACCACACTGGTCCTGCACCTGATATTATGGCATGGGATGGTATTGGATATCACTCTAGAACTCCTCTTGTACGTACTGAGGGTACTTTAAACAGCTATCCCTACATTTCCGAAATGTTAGAGCGAGTTGTCCGTCCTTACCTTCAGGGCTTACTCACAACCGTATATCATCAGTATAATGTGCGATCACATGGGGTACGCATTGTCCAAGGGTTTTTCGTCAATTACCAAATTGAATTACTTCCTTTGCCGACTCGCCCTCCTGTTCTTACGCCGAAAGAAAACATATGATCCATGGTTGCTAAATTGTTGTTCGAGATTATACTTCAGCTGCACCTTTAGATCAACTTTGCCAATGAGTGGAAGCTGCTTGGTCTGTTGTACTCCAAGAACACATAGAAAGCCTCTTTAAATCAAAGCCGAGGCGTGTGGCCGCGGTGATCTCCAACAATGGTGGTAACTCTGGCTACTGATTTTGGCAGGAACCACACTTCACAGAAGTCTATAAATTTAATCATTTGATACTTGATCAGCATGTTATCAACAAAATAAATTTTGTTGTGATATCTCTTGTCTTTCTTGGTGTTGTAATTTTGGTGGCCAGCAGTGGGTATGTGTAGGATCCAAAATGATAACCAGATGTCGCTAGTTATTAGAGTGCATCGCGCAAGTTCCCAGAGAGTAATAAATACTCAGTGACATTAGTTAAGTGTTACATTGTTATATAGTAAAAGATGCTTACTTTTTTTTTTGTTGGCTGTTCCGCTGATGATTGTTTGTGTGATCTAATGGTTACCGATCAATTTTATGAAACTCTTTATTTTAAAACTAGGGAATATATTAGCATTCGCGAAAGTCAAAATTGGTTCACCCCGAAAGAATTACAAAGGAATGCGATTTATATTTTTCGTCTAAGGCAAAACTCTAAGTGCTACAATCCATTTTTGGGAATCCAATAACCGACAAAGGAGCAAGCTTCACCTCCCAAAATTTCGAAGGATATTGCGAGAACGAGAAAATAAAGCATGTTTTTTTCTGCAAGCTACTGGAATTCCAAGATGAAATGGACATCTAGAAAGAATTCACTGAAATTTGATCCCAGTTTTATCCAAATTATCTGTTGAAAATCCTAGCAAATGGTACAAATATGTTGCGACATACAACGGGTCTTTAATAGTACTACAAGCAGAAGTACTTAATATTCACCCTTTGATCTTATTTCCTTTGATTCCCCCTAAAATCTTAAAAATTCTCGAAAAGGAAGAAACCAACAATTTTATAAAGAACGAGAAGATATTCGAGAAGATGCAAGAAAAGAAATACTAAAAATGCAAGATGAAAAATAAAAGAACTTACAACAAGAAGAGAAAGAAGGCTCAAGTATATAACATCAGTGATTTAGTGGCTATACAATGCACACAGTTCTGAAGTGGATTAAAGTTAAGACCCCAGTTCTTTGGACCATCTCGAATAATTGGTAAAAAGAGTAAAAACGTTATCAGGTGGACAAGGTTGAAAATCATTAAGGTCCTAGTTTTACCTCTACAGCTACTGGAATTGAATCCATGGACTGTTTCTGTTTAGAACTGTGCAAAATTTCCATTTTTTAATTATATCTATGTTTTCGAGATTGGAAACGTGGGTCAGGATGCCGAGCTTTAGGATTCAAAATTATAACCAGATGTCAAGTGTTACATTGTTATAAAGTAAGAGAGGCTTACTTTTATTTCGGTTGGTTCACCGATCACTGTTTTCATGTTATGTTGTTTACTAATGCGAGAAGGTAGTACACCAATATAGATGTGTCTTTCTAAATGTTACTGTTTGCTTAAAATTTATGTAATAATTAAAAGTGTGTCAATTTTAAATTAGCGTGTATTGCTTAATAATCCACTGACACAATCTTATTAATATTTTTTTATATTTATTTTATATTTATTTTTATATTTATTTTTTAGTATTTTAATTTTTTTTCGTTTTACTTTTTATTTTATATAATTAAACTAATTTTATTTAAAAAAACTTTCTCATACACATTTATTATTTAATTTTCTAAATGTTGATTTTGGTAAGGAATTTAACTTGCGATCAGAACTCCACCATATGTGCCAGTGATCCAAGATTGTGATAACTCTAATTCAGCAAATTCTTATCTAACTAGCAATCTTTTACGTTTTATTTTTAGTAGAAATTTAGCGTTAAAAATTACCTTTATAAATGATAACTAATCTTTCAAGGTTACTTGAAATAAAATATTTCATGAAGAATTTTTTCTTAAGTTCATTAGTATTTTTCATGTTTGCTTTTGTTTTTGATAAGTGCTTGTGTGTCACAAGAAATGGAAATCGAGAACAAAAGTATAAATATGCAATTTTTAGCCAAAAGCGAGTTGATTTTGAGAATTTTACTCACATTTTAATTTTAATTAAAATGTAATATTTTCTTAAATTTTTATAAAACAATGAAAATTTAATATTTTTATAAAAATGAAAATATGAGTTAAATGATATTTGTCTTGATGATTAAATATGAGTTATCTTTGGTTTTTTCCATTTTATGATAGCTTTGTATATATGATGTGTAAAAAGTGTATATTGTAAATATAGAATATGATGTTCTCGATGGTTCTGTAAAATGGCGATTTTTTTTTTGATTTTTTTTTTTTGCCTTGTTTAAAAAAGCAATAAAATGTGTACTGTAAATTATTTAGCCAGTTTCTAATTAATTATTTTATTTTAAGTGTATTATATTTTTAAAATGGTGTAATATTTCTGTGTTATCCTTTAGTACTTAAAAATTATTTATTATTTAATTATATGAAATAAAGTTTTACTGTCAAATTTGTGCTTTTTTTCAATCGTAATTTTTTCTTTAGATTTCTTTTAAAATTTAGAAGTTAATTAGCTACATATATTTTAAAACTGATATTTTATGAATATATTTCATTGTGTTACGTTGTTAATAATGTTATCTTTAATCTATAATTCACTTTAATAGAATTTTGAGTAGTCAATTTTTTCATTTATGTATGATTGCTTATACTTTGTTTATGAAGGTATTTATGCAATTATAGCTACAGTCATGCAATTTTAGCTTAACTTTATATGCACGTGTAATTTATCCAATACACTTACTATTCACAAAGAATCTGATGAATTTACTTGAAAAGGAAAAGTAATATAATAGTATCAATAAATAAAGTTTTTGAAGAACTTATTGTTGACATTAAAACATCTCTAAAAGAGTGGTAAATATTATGTTAAGATTAACTACACTTTGAATAAGCTCTTTTATAAGTTTTTAAAGAATTATAAGTTAAATATATACTTTAAGATGAAAATTATTTTTATTATTTTATATATGACTGGACTATATACATATATACATACATTTAAATATACAGTAAGACCCCGCTTAACGCGGGGGATACGTTCCACCAAAGTAGAGCGTAATGCGGAACAGCGCTAAACGAGGCTATCTTTACATGTAAATATTGGGGTTAGGGGAAGATGGCTAGGAAATTGGTTAGGTATTAAATTTAAAAAGTATGATTTTTTAACAAAAATAAAACCAAACATTTATTTCTTAAAGCCCAAATTAATACCAAATTATTATTTCTTGCAAAAATAAAAACAAAATATAAATAACAAAACAAATATTCTTAAAAAAAAAAAATAAATAAAAAATAAAATTCTAAGTTAGTCGTATTTAGTTATCCTTTCGCGTTTTAAGTGTTCTGCCTTTTTGTGACAAAAGCATCTAATGTTGTTTGCCTTTTTCTTTTGCGTTGTTCTCTTAAAAGTTCTTCATAAACGGATAGAGCATCTCTAACACCACGCCTTACTTTTGAGCTCCTATCAAAATTCGGATCATTTTCAATGAATTGATTCATTATTTCAGCTATGGTAGACAAACTCCTTTTTACTAACGCCATCGAAAGTTCTTTTTGCTCTTCTTCTGAATCACTGCTGTCAACATTTTTGTTTTCTTCTTGTTCAGTTAATTCCTTGAGCTCATCATTAGAAAGACTAGCCGCTGCTTCTTGAATTATTTCTTCGACATCTTCCACATTTACCCCTTCAAAACCGGTTTGCTTCGTTAATTTCACTATCTCTTCCACTATTTCATCCACATCGACAGAGTGTCCTCCTTTCAGAGATACTCCTTTCAAAGATCTTTCTGTTACCTCATTCCAAGAAAGGCCTATGTTTTCTACAGCATCCGCGATGTTGTAGATTTTCAAAAATTCTCTTATGGACTGGTTCTCTTCTCCGTCTGTTTTTTCAAACATTTGCTTAAAGGTTCGCCGCAAGTAATAAGCCTTAAAATTTGATATAACGCCTTGGTCCATTGGTTGAATTGAGGCAGTTGTGTTAGGCGGCAAGAAAACCACTTCGACTGGAATGCATGTTGTTAAGTCTGATAAAATTGTTGGGTGGCTTGGAGCATTATCAATTAACAGAAGTGATTTTTGTTCAAGTTTTTAAATTTCGCAATAACGTTTAACAGACGGGCAGAAATGTTCAGTGAACCAATCCTGGAAAATTTTCGCAGTTATCTATAATTTTTTATTAGACTCCCAAATTACAGGTAAAGTTGACTTAGGTATGCCTTTCATCGCTCTTGGGTTTTTGGAATGGTAAATTAGTAATGGTTTTAATTTAAAACCTCCGCTTGCGTTACCACATACTAGAAGGGTTAAGCGATCTTTTGCAGCTTTAAATCCTGGTGCCCGTTTCTCTTCACGGGATAGAAATGTTCGTTTCGGCATTCTTTTCCAAAACAAGCCTGTTTCATTAACATTAAAAACCAATTCTGAAGGATAGTTTCCTTCAATTATTTTTTTTAATATCGTTGGAAATTCAGCCGCCACTTTTGTATCGCCACTTGCTGCTTCTCCTGTAATCTTTATGTTGTGAAGGTTATTTCGATGTTTAAATCTATTAAACCATCCTCGACTAGCAACGAAAGTTTCACTCGTGTCAATTGTCTCAGCCTGAATGTAATTAAAAATTCTTCTAGCTTTTTCCATTATAATAGATTGGCTTAATGGCATATTGCGGTCAATTTCGTCGTCAATCCATATAGACAGTCGTTTTTCCATTTCCTCTATGATATTATTTCTAGAACGGGTAATTCTAGTTGCAGAGCTTGACATAGTTGTAGTTGCCGATGACAGTATTTTTTCTTTATTCTTCATGATGGTCCTTATTGTTGAAGTTGGCAAATTCAATGAAGCACTAATTAGATTTTGACATTCACCAGAATCTAATCTTCTAATCACTTCCATTTTAGTTTTGAGTGAAATGCTTTTTCTGGTTGCTTTCTTTTCTTTTTCATTATCACCCATAGTAAAAACTAAAAATCAAAATATTTGACACTGTAATATAGTATTAAATATGTAAATTACTACCTACTTACAATAATGTCAACAAATGTTTCCAATAATAAAAATATGTCTGTACAATACCGCACCAAAAAAGAAACACAAGTACATTCTTTCGGATATGTATTTGAAACCTATCACTGCATAATATTTCGTGGAATCCCCGTATGCTGCGAGCGATTTCGTGGAATCCCCGTGTTGAAATAAAAGAGCGCTAAACCGAAACAGCGTTAAGCGGGGTCTTACTGTATATATATATACTGTATATATATATATATATATATATATATATATCAGAGATATTGCTGATTTTTTTCAGTTTCGGTGCTCCGTTTAAGTTTTAAATTTAAAATAAATAATCTTATTTTTGAATAAATTTCATATGTATTTTGCTTAACTTCTATAAGTTAAGAATTGAAAAAAAATATAATGAACTAAAAATTCCTTTTTTCGAGAAATAAAGCTTCATGATTTTTTACTATAGGACGTTTATTTTTTTACAATATTTCAATTTCAATTTATTTTTTTTTTTTAATTTTTTATATCAAAGTATAGTGGTTTATGAAACATGAGTTAAAATTTACTAACAACTTCATATACTGTAGCAAAATTAAATGATATTTCATACAGCATGGTGTATATTTATTCTTCTAAAATTCTTTCTAATAATATTAACTAAATTACAAATTCATTTTTTCTTATTCTAAATAAACTTTTTATTTTTACATGAAAGTCATGAATTACTTTTTGAGATAAATGAAATTATTTTCATAGAAATCAATGAAACAAATGAAGGAATTTAAAAATTCCTGCATGGTAAAATCTAGTTTTTATTTACGTTTCTGCAGTTCAGTTAGTTAAATATTGTCCTATATTAAATATTTATTATAAGTGTTATTTTATGTCATCAAATCAATATTATTATAGTATCTAACTGATAGGATCCACAATTCTTCCACCTTTTCAACACTACAAGGGGCGTTAGAGATGGTACTTTGCCCAATGGCACTCTGTGAGTAAGCCATCTTGTATCCCGAAAGTGGATGGGTCCTCTTAATTTAGAAACGGGGACTAAGTAGAAGACCCTCAGATTCAGCCTCCCACCCCAGAAGTATTCTTTCACTTTTACACCTAACACCGAAAAATTCCAGCACAAATTAATGAATACTACGAAATGAATATTTTCATAACTGGGTTTGTAGTAAAAATAAACTTATTATTTTCTTTTATAAATCAAATTTTTTTACAACTTCGACTCGAATTTTATATAAAAGTTGCTAGAAACTGTAAAACCAAAATCAGGTATTTAATTAATAAAGGATAAAAGGGATTTTTCTTTCACATAAGGTTTATCTAAGAATAGAAATAAGATATGTCATTATAAGATTTATATATATAAAGATTATTAAAAAGAATTGCAAAGTATAATTAACATAACTGGACGTTAGTCATTGATAATAAACAAATGACTATTTCATTTATAGCGCTTGATAACTATAACACAAATAGTCATTTTTTTTTTCATGCGTTATGTATACTGATACGATTGAGTGAGTTCATATGTTTTCATATGCGGTAGAACCCATATTACTTGTGCTTTAAGCAAAAACGAAGTTCCACTTTTTGTTTCATTCAAGAATTTAAAATAAAATAGTTTGAAGTTCCTCACGCGTTGTAGGAATGAGATCAGAGAAAATACGAAGAAATTTATATCCTGAAATATTAAAAAAAGCAATCTGATATCTTTCTTTTTTCTAATACAACAAAACTTCAAATTACCAAGAATAAATTATTGATTTCTTAAAGTCACAATTTAGCTTATTTTTTTAACATTTGTTATGATTTTAAAAGCTCAATTACATGTGCATTAACTTGTAGATAAAATTTTATTGAAACTTTAGTGACGTAAGACGTTTATAGTAACTTTACTTAATCAAAAATATCTGAATAAATACAAAGTGCTTATAACATTGTCAATTTGAAAATGTCTGTTGTTGAAACTATGAGAAATGTAATGGAATAAAAACACATCTCTCATAGACTATGAAAAACATACAAAAATGAATAATGGGAAAAATTTTGAAAACTGGAATGTTTATTTTTCTAGAAATTATGTTAAATATGAATATTTTTACAAATTCTTTTAACTTTCTTTATTTCTTCTATGGATTAAGATCAAACATTTTTGTATTCTTATCTGATTTATATTGCTGTTTAATTTAAAAGTACTTCCATGTATTTTTATTTTGCATATTTTTTACCATAAATATCTGGTTAAGCAATAAAATGAACTCTTTTATATTCACTAATATATATTTAAGCTTATTACTTCGAAAAAAAACCAGTAATATTAGTATAAACATTTTTTAATTAGTCTCGAACATTCATGAAATCATACTCTTAAAACTATTATAGAAAAGTTGTACTATTAAAGATTAAGACTTTAGTAAGATAAAAAATTAAATAATGAAAATCATTTCATTGTTAAAGAGTAATTAACAATAATAAAATAACTTATAAGAAGTAATTTATTAAAATTATTCTAATGGAATAAATAATTTACCTCCCATTGAAAAGACTCGTAAACATAAATGATCCCTAATTTAATTATACAAATTGCAAGATTTTTTTAATTATACTGACATGATTTAAGGTAAAATCTAAAACATTTTTAAATTTACCACAAATTTATTTGGAAAGTTTAAAAAAGAATGATAATAGAAATAGAATTTCACGAAAAGTATAATAAATATCCATTTTAAATTTTATGAAATTAAAAAATTTATTCTCTATATAAACACATTTAAGCCAATATTATGACTCAAAAGATTATTCTGAAAATAATCTCTCTTTAAGGTTAATTATCTTATAAAAAGTGTAGCAAAATGTATACTATGAATCACAAAATAAAAATTAATTTGATTTTTCACACAAACCCAACATCCATTATATAACTTTGCTTTGATGAACTTTTAATGTTCAATAATCACAAAACGACAGTGATTATTACTAGATAAACTACAATTTAAAACATTTTTGGAAGGATTTATCTGTCAGTTTTGAAACAAGCATGATGTAAACAAATTAAAATGTTCAGGAGTAATATATAATTCATTTTATGCTTTCAGTTCATTAGAATTAAAAATTGAAACGAAATGTGTTATTTATTTTTCATTATTTAAAAACTAATATAAACAAAATAATTTACCAAATTTTAATTTTATTTGATTTAATAGAAAGTATTTGAAAAATTTTATCTTATTTAAAATAATGGAAGATGTTTAGAATTTTTTAGTAAATTCCTTCGATATTAAGAATAAATAAAACTGAAACCTCGCATATTCTTAGTTTTGCCTTAGATCTTAGCTACAGCGATTTCCTACGTTGTGCCGTCTTTCAGATTTCGAACATCATCATTTTAATCTATACTATATTTAATTTAGAACAAAATAAAAATTTTCTTATTTAGTTATACATGATGAAAATCGTATATGTATCTTCTAATTTAAATATATTGCTAAAATTATAGGAGGAAAAATTAAATTTTTGAGTAACATTTTTTAAATGAATAAACAAGAGAATCAAAAAAAAGTCACTTTTTATTGTTGGAATATAAATAATTTAATCATTAATCACTGGCGAAAAAATTTGGCGAATTATCTCTTTTCTCTAACTCCTACACATCTATACTATATTCAAATAGAGTTTTACAAACATTTATATTTTGTTAAAATTATTTAGATACTATTTTTGAATGAATGCTTGTTATTAAAAGGAATTCTATTTATTTTAGCGAACCTAGTAATATATTACTTAATATTAACTAATATGTATTATTTAATATATATTACTTAATATACTTAATAATTCAATAAAACTTTTCTTGTCTTTTCAAATCTGCGGTTTTAATAACATGTGCAGATATAATAACAGAGTGCAAAATATTCCCTTGACTATGTCGGAATGTCAAGGGAATATTTTGCACTCTCTAAATTAAGTATAATATGAAGCCGTAATTGTTTTTTGTATTATGAATTACTGTTTCAAATTAACAAGTTTTTATTGCGTTAGTAGAAACTCGCCTCTATTCTTCAAGAGTTTATAAAAGAAATAATTATCTAATTGTTGCATTTTGTAAGACTGCTCTTATTTTTTTAATTTTGCATTATTTAGATATTAACAATGCCTCTTGGATTTAGTATAAGAAAACAGATAGCTATCAAAATTCTCAATTATGGTGTAATTAATAAAAAATTGGATTTACACACACATATATATTAAATCTAATAATAAATATATTTTATTATTAGATTTAATATATATGTGTAACTATATATATGTAATAATAATTGCACATAAAAGATTATCATTAAATATATAATAGTAATTAAATAAAGGGAAGGAAACTTCTAAATAGGATTCTGTTTAAATAGATGAATAAAAGAATCATGAATATGTGAATTATGATATACATTCTTTGAAATAACAATTTAATATTTAATATATTTTTATATATACTTGAAAAAAGAAAATTGTAGATGAATCACTTTTATTATTGAATTTAATATAAATAGTAGGAAATTCAGATATAGCTATTTTATGGATTATTTGTAAAATTCATACTTTTAAGACTTTTCTCCATCGTGAATACTTCTTTCTACTTAGTAAGAATTTTTTTTCAGGGGGGGGGGGAGGAGTAATAATATAGAGCAGGAATTCCAAAAGTTTAAAAATACCCTTATACTCTTTGTAATTTACCCCAGTATTTTATAATCACCTGTAATAAAATACTGGAAAATATTTTTATTTTATTATGAATCATAATGCTTTCTTTTAAAAAACAAATAAACGAGCCATTGGGACTTTCACTCAAAAGGCAATAATTTCGCGTTTTTATATTTTCCAATATTAAGTTTACTGCCATAAATAGTGTTTGTACTGTGATAAAATATATAAATGCACAATTATCGATAAAAATAAAATATTTTTAACTGCACAAAAATATTTTAAATTATTAAATTTACTTTATTGTTGATATTGAAACATAAAAATTATAGAAAGGTGAAACAATAATACAAATTGCTTTACGCGCTTCAATCAATATTAAAACCATGTTGCAAATGATAAAATTAAAGCAACACATTACTTTCTGAAAAATATAATTTTTGTAATAACAAATGATTCAATTTACTTGTAATTTTTTAATGAGTTTATTTCACAATTTCAGGCAAACTCATTTAATACTTTATAAAGCTTACTAAATTTTTCTTGTTTTGTTCTAATGTTTTCTTGAATTTATCCAAATTAGAAAATTGCTTAATCTACTCACACATTATAAAAAATGGTTTTCAAAGGTTTGAAACTTACAGAAAACATTTCTAGTTTATATAAGAGTATTTTCTGTACGTACTTCTATACTTTATTTAACTTTTATTAAAATAAACCACAAAGAACTAATTTTTAAATTTCAATGATAGAACTAAATTTTTAATTTCTATTTAATATGAATTTATGGCACTATTAAAATTCCATATATTCTCTCATAATTTATTATTTGTACAATCTTTATTATATATGATAAGGTGATGCAATGCACAGTAATTCAAATAATTCATTCAGTAAATTTTAGGTTTCATAAAAATATAAACATAATTTTATAAAAACAAGTGTAATAATTTAGGGAAATTTTGAAATAAAATATATTTTCTTTAATTATCTAAAAATTAA
>JAPDSC010029912.1:0-36355 GCA_026290005.1 Latrodectus geometricus | reverse complement strand
ATATATATATATATATATCATTATAATTGTATTTTTTTAATTTAATGTTTCAGCTTTATAATTTTTTTAAAAAAAAGATGCAATAGTAAAATCCTTAATGTTTGTGTCGAGATCTTTTTAGTTTGACCTTTACCTTGATCTGTAGATCAGATGTTAAAAAAGCTTGCTTAGATTATCTACAGATATAAGTAATTATAGATTACCTAAGAGATTAAAAAGTCACACTTCATCTGTTTTTGAGTTTTGAATGTAACTAGAAAATTTTCCAGAGTAATGTTATCTGATCTTTGATTGCTACTACGACGTGGTGATTCCTTCTGGATTCGTATTGTATTTATTTATATCTTTCTGTTTACGTTACACTGGAGTTAAACTTTAGACTATACTAAGATATGGCCAACGATACAATCACAACAAATATAAATCACGACATCTTATATAAAAGACATTTATGGTTTCATCTGAGATCTTGAGACAAAACTGATTTTTTGGTTTTTGCTAAAAAATAAATGTGCTTACAATAAACAAAGTAAAAGCTATGATGAATGTCTTATTTTTTTTTTCGGTGCTCAATTCTACTTGCATTATTTAACATGAGAAGGTTAAATGGCAAAGGTAGTAAATGGTATTATTTATAGATAACGTAATTATATTCTTCTAGTCTTGAGTGATTCAATAAAAAGATTTCTGGTAACTTTTTGTTTGAAAAAATGAGAGGAAGAATGGCTAATAAAATATGTGAAATCTCTAAATATATTTGATCATATTAGACTAAGATTTGAGAGTAATTATCACTTGCTATTTTTGCTGCGCTTAACTTACAGATAAAGATTATCCTCACGTGTTTGTGTATGCGTCAAATCATCAAAGAAAACTGATGAAAAGTGTAATAAATAAAATTTTATTCTCTACTTTGATGTAGTTTGGCAGTTTCACATTTAAAAGTTAGACGTTGTATCTAGAGTTTCATTTTTGAATGAACAGGATTTCAGTGCATCCAGATTATAAAAATACAACATTTAGTCTATGCCAAGAATATTATTTGCCGCCATTAATTTTTTTTTTATCTACGTGGCTTCCATTTGAAACAGCAAATAATTTTTTAATATAAAATACAATTCTCTATGTATAATAATGAGGTACAATGTATACTGGTAAAATTTTGCAGATGAAATATTTACTAAGACAAAAGATAAAAACATAAGAAGTCCGATTTGTAAAAAAATAGTCTGACTATTATTGTAACTTTGAGATTAACGTGTCACGAGTCTTTGGGTGGGAATTGTAAGGGAATATCAAAGCGCTTCCTGAGAAACCTTGAAAACACACAATCCCACTTCTGTTACTAAAATAAAATCCGACAACCATTTTAATTTTTTTTCGTACATCAATCATGATTGTTATATAATTTTTTTTTAGTGACAAGTGACTATTCGTGTTTTCTAGTATTTTTTATTAGGAACTTTGTATTGTATATGAATGCTACTATAACAAATCCATCAGAATTAAGCACTTTTTTTTAGTTATATCAGAATACAAATTCATTCATTGCTTAAAACAAAATGTTAATGAGCAGGAAAATTTATTTAATATCTCCTTTTTAATAATCGTGTAAAAACTTTTCAATAAGAAAAATAAATAAATAATAAAATAAATATAAAGAAGGAAACATGTGCCTTGAATTTTGATTAAACTGAGCTAATATGTGAAGAGACTCTGTGAAGCTTTGGATAAATTCTAAATCAATGCATATTCGTAAAATTCATATCATTTTTATTTCAAAAATAAATAAAATTTTGAATTCTCAAGCATATTTATTCAGTTAGTATTTATACCTTCGAAAATAGAAACTTCATGCTCAATGTTTCACTTTCCATTTTAACTGGATTGTGTGTCTTCGCAACCTTGTAAAATTTACGAGGGTGTTGATTGATATTTCACTTTTTTTCATTTGTCAAAATATTTATTAACGTATTTTTAATAATAAATGGTCACCCACTGTGCATTTTAATGAGACATAAATATGAAGATAAATATGAAAGAACTAAATAAAAATAATCTGTATTTTAATTGTCTATTTTTATAATATATATGCTATAAATTTTTTTATGCTTATTATACAATCTAGCACCATATTTCAATATCCAAAAACAAATCTAAATGTTTTTTTTTTTAAATTAAAGAAACATAAAAGCACACTGTTGTTTAATTTTTAAGTATGTTAATCAAAAAAGAAACTATGCATAAAAGATAACATTAAGATAGATCAAATTTTATAAACAAATTTGATCTATTTTAAGTAAAGTGTGTCTTTTTCATCGTTAAGTCGCCAGACAGTCGATCTTCAAGTAACGTGAACATTCCCCATCAATGAAGTTTTGAAGTGTAATTTCCATTTTTACAAAACATGACATACGAATCAAGGTTGTAAATTTATAAGATAATTAGTAGGATAAGTTAAAAACGTATAAGGTAAGAAAAAAAATCAAAAACTTTCTCAAGGACATTCCGTAGAACAACAATAAAAGTTTTGGTTGCTAAATGTACTATCGCAGATAGTAGGAAAAGGTAAATCAATCTAATAAAATTAATGGAAGTACACAACAATGTTTAATTCAACTAAGAGCAATCGATGTATAGTATTGATCTATTTTTGAGTTTGATGAACACATAAATTAAACTTAGTTTACAAATTTTGTATGGCTTTTAATTGAAACAATAAAAATATTTAATTGAATTAATTCAACTCTGTCAGTTGTTGCTCGCATATAAATTGTAAAACCAATTTGGAAGGAATTCAAAAATATTCAATGAGTATGTATCTATAAAATTAAAAAAATCATATTTTTATAAATAAAGTGTAATATAAATAAATTATATATCAATACTTCATACCAATAATTCACAATCCTACCGATTTTTCCAATTCATTAAGATACAGATTCTGATTAACAAATAGAAGTAAGGAAAGATTTATGGTAAGATTCGATTTTTGCACCAAATAAATGCTGTTATATTTATAGAGCTGTATGTTTGAATTCTTTATGGTTTAACGTTTATTTGTTGAGTGCCTTTCGAGATTGAAAAATTGATTGTTGATAAAACAGTAAACAGTAATCTTAAGTGGTTTGATGTCGTTAAAAGCTTATGGCGTTATTTCATTTATTTTTGATGCAAAAGCAATACAGTGAGTTACTTACATTAAAAGTTTATCGCGTTATTTAATTTATTTTCGATGCACAAAAGAAATACAATGAATCACTTTGACACCATATAGGGGATACCTAAATGGCCTATGTTGATTACATTCTTGGACTCCACGGGGAACCTTTCCTAAATGGTCTACCAGAGGCCATTTTCCAGCAAGATAATGCTTTTCGGCATACAGCTCGAATTTTTCAAGACTTCCAAATTCATATTCAGACTCTTCTATAACTAGCCTGTTACCTGGACATGTCTCCGTTAGAGCGTGTTTGGGACCAGTTAAAACACCATATGGCATCACTCTCTGTACATGATTTGGAGGTAGCTTGGTAGCTTTTGGTTAAAGATTTGGGAGCACATTTGTCTGGGATAATATCAGATGTTTAATCAATTCGATGCTTTACCGCGTGGCGGTGACATATTTTACAGCAGGGAGCAGTTCAACGTGCTATTGAAGTTGCACTGTGTATATTTGTCTAATTGTGCACCTTATATTTGCTTAATTGCATTGATTTGGAATCAATTGAATCTCACATCTGTATCATTATATGCATTAAATTTCATTTTAATCCCATGTTCCCTTCTTGGTGCGCTATTTTCAGTGTTCCTGATTGTATGTAAAGCTCTCTCCCAAAGATTTAAAATCTTTGAAATGTACCATTTTCAAGTATAAATGCAACAAACTTCATTATTAAAATTTATTTGGATATTTAACTACACACACACACTACTTTTTCTAAATATTTAATGTGTAAAATATATTGGAGAAACGTTTTAAACTCAAATCAGTTAAAAATACTATCTCCTACGTCTTAGACAGAATAAATGAATTAAATAAACAAAGCATATTAAATATCGTACAGTTTCTTACCAGTTCCTGATCATACGAGTTTTTATAATATGTTATTATAATAGGCCATTATATATGTATAAACAGACGAATAATGCTAAACCAAATATGTAAGAAAGCTATTGAATTGCAGGTTAGTAGTTAATAATATGAATTAATCATAACAGACAGAATATTCATTCGCTTTTCCAAGCTTAAAAGTGAAATGAAATCAAAAAATAAGTAAATCATTCTCCTTCGCAAGTTACTGAGGTATATATGATCAGGGTTTAGGTTTTCGAATACATTTTATGCTTTGATGTATGTTAAATTATGTCTATTCAGCCCAGTAAACAATCCAGTTCTACGATTATTAGTATTAAATATTTCAAGTAAGGTACAATAACCTTTTTAATAAATAAACCGTCTGGATTATGCCTTTAATAGCATGTTTATACCATAAGGAATTCAATGCAAAGAAACCGATTCTTCTTTTAGAATTACCTTGACTTCAGTGATATGTTTACTTCTAAATTCTTCTACAATCATTATTTTGTAGGAATATTTACAAAGTACAATTCTAATTCATTTTTTACCCCTTATCCAAATACACTCTTTCAGAATTTCAAAACAAATTTTTTTTCCTTTCGAAAGTATATCAATAGAAAGTTTGATATCAAGCATTTCAAAAAAATAAAAATATCATTATTTCAAGCATTTCAAAATATTATAAAAATAATACTATTTATGTTAATTTGAGAATGCACTTTAACTTTAAACTACGTTAAGTTATAACGGTTAAAATGTCTCAAGAATTCAAAACCTTAGAGATTTTGGTAGGTGAAAATGCTCTTCTTTGGAATATCATTATTTGCTCTTTAAATGGTTGAACTGATTTCTGATAAATTCAATATTCATTTACGTAAGTTTTAAGGTATTTTATGAAAAAAAAATATTCCCCTCGAGCAAAAAAATAAAAAAAATTATTGTGTACATGATAATTGATTTTCAAAATGTAGATAAAAAACAAGAAATGAGAAACTTATTTTTTCAATGATTGCCATTTTTCGGTATTTTATTTAATAATGTCTAATATTTACAAATGTTTTGCCTAAAATATCAATCTGAAATTTCTTTTAATAAATACCTAATTAATTATTTACAAGCACGCCATTTTATTTATCCATACGATTAAACAAATAACAGGAAAATTCATCATGTCAATATAGCCTGTGTATATGCAGAAAATTAGAAGTTTAGAACAATAACTTTAAAGTTTCTTGGAATGCATTTCATTTAACATAAAAACACCGGAAACTATTAAATCAAGTGTACTGAGTTATTGTGCTTTACTTATTTAACTCGCTGATGTGGTAGCCTGGTTGTGCAGGGCATCGTTCTCGTTACCGGAAGATAGTGAGTTCAATCCCGGCTTATATGAAAATCGGTCGTATTCACTAGGGCACGTAAAATATATTGTGGTCGCAATGTCCTCCATGTTCTCATTCCAGATTAATACCTTTGGAGGTGTTAGAGACCAGACCTTGGATCTTCTCTGGCTTCCTATCTCTAAATTGGAAGACCTAGATGGTACTGCCGTCTATGAGCCAAAGTCGTACTTCCACCTAGTGAGAGGGGGAAGGGGCTCTGTTCCAAAAGGAAGACACTCTTTCTGACTCTAATAAATAAACCGTCTGGATTATACTTATGACAATTGGCCAAGCTAAGCCCGCCAGTTTCTGACTGGCGGTCTTAGCTTCGCCAATTGTCATAAGTAACAACAACGCTCATTCAACTTGGAAAATAGCATTTTAAGGGTGTTTTTTGTTTCAAAAGTGTTTTTTATGTTCAAAAGGTTGAGAAATATGAAATGCAAATATTATTAACTGAAGTCTTGTTTCACATAAAAATGATTCTTTGATTTCTTGAGACCTTTGGGCCAAATGTTTTTCTATTGTGCATTTTCTAATTAATTAATATTCATAATGAATTAAATTATGATCTGAAAATGCAGCAATATATTAATCATTATACCCTTTTATGTAATTTGTTAGATAGAATTGAGTTATTATGTATACGAAATATTATTTATTCATATTCTTATATAATTGGAATCAATAACAAACCTCTCACTATAATAATGATAAAAATATACTATTTGATAACGTAAATTTGACGGTTCAAGCAAAATCAAAATTAATATAGTTTGGAATTTTCCCCAAAAGTGTTAGTGACTAAATATAATTAAGGAAAGAACATCTTAATCGCCGGCCGATGACTGAGTGATTAGCATTCCTGACCCCTAGGCTGTTGGTTCCAGGTTCAAATCCCGGTTCGTGCATCGACGTTTCCTTTCTTTCTTTCTCTGTGTTTCTTTGTTCTTTCTTTCTGAGATGATGAGTGAATGTGGCCTGCCCTATAAACGGGTTTGTGGGGGTGTAATATGGCATGTGTATACTTAAGAAATCGGACTCCACACTAAAACTACGGTTCAGTTGGAAAAGTGGAGCAGCGCACCTCATAATGCTAGCCTAGCTATCACACGAAAACAACAACATTTTAATCATCAACTGTCACCAAATTTTAAAATCATTTACAAGCACGCTATTTCCACCTATTGAGAATAAACTAAAGTTTGAAGTAGTTATAGATGAAAATCAAATTCTAATTTAATAAGTACTCTAATTTGACTGTTGCAGATTTTTAACACTTCTTACACGTTGGGAACGTAATAATGTAACACAAATAAGAGGAGCCTGTTTTTCTATCATTTACATTAATTAGCAATTTATCTTTTATTAAAATCATGTTGACAAGAAAAGTGATTGGCTGTTTTAGCTCAAGGTAATTATTGCTATTAATCCTTAATTGTGGTATAACTGAAGAACTTTTACTTGAACTGTCTGCAGCAAATTTTACTTCCTTATTCACAATTTTTATCAAGATTGTATTAGTTAGTTGCTTTTCTATCATTGTCTCAATCTTCTTTCCATAAATTTAATAAAGTTTTGAATCATGTGAATTTAATAAGCAAAATTGGACTTTATTTCATTTGTAAATCCTACTAATCCGACTAAATTTTTCTTTTAATAATACCATTAATTAAACTAAGTGCTGAATCATGGGTTTCTATCGAAAAATATTTTTATATTGAAGTAGAATACAGAGAGATGAAGCAATTAATAAAATTAAATTTATCATAAATCCTGTTAAATATCGTATTGATTACTAAATATTATTTATTTATAAAAATTTGGCTACTTTTTATTTTCAATACTTAAATGTTAAGGAAAAAGTATTAACAGGTAAATATGACATATTGTGTTACAATTAACCTAATTACATTAATGGTTTGACTGAAGGTAGAAACATAACCAGATAAAGGCAAAAGTTCTACGTAATTTTAGACATAAATTTCTTATTAAAATAATGTAATTTATATTGTTATGACAATTTGAATATTGGAAAATAAAGCATGTGTATATTCTATGTATAAATGTGCTTTATTTTTATTATTTTCAAAAATATCTAAATTTACGCTGTACAGCTAATAAAAAAGTATACAGACTAAGAAATCCGACAAATAAGTTTTATTGTAACACCATGCAATGAGTAGTAAGAGCTTAAGGAAGGAATACAAAAAAAGGTAATATTTGTATGTCTGAGTAAGGTATTGTTAGTTATGTGAATTCGGCGAGAGAGATCAACAACAATAGAACATAATATTTGCTAGCCATGAACAAATGTGTGTTTCAATTTCACTTCATTCCATTTACAGCCTTATATGTACTTTCTCTTGCAATAATGAGGTCGCATATTTTACCAGACTTTATATATATGCAAACTTAAGTTTTCTATAGTTACACTTACATGAAGGAAGCTGTCTAGTGGTATTTAGTTTCAAGATATATATTCAAAATGTATTTAGTTTCCAAATATATTATTATAAATTATTTTGAAAAAACATAAGTATACTGCATATGTAAATTTAATCGTCCTTTGATCCACAAGCCTTGATATTGATACGAAGTGAGAGGCAAATAATTTGTTACTTTAAATCAAATTTAATATTCATATTGGTTAAAAAATAAACATAAGATTTGATTTAAAATAACCAATGGTTAAATGGAAAAATCTATAGAAACTCACTGCAATACAATATCTTGGTGAAAACCTGCTAGGATTTCTGAATGCAGATCTTGGGTTTGCTTACCATTTAACTATTATTTTGAGCACATGACAGGTAATTAAACCGGAACCTACATTTTAAAGGGAATTCCAAACCACTGCACGCATCCAATTCCAAAGTGAGGTTCGCACCCACAAATTATTGAATCGAAGGTCAGAGCACTAACCACGCTGTTGCCGATTCGACCCGCAGATCTTTCCAGATCTTTTTCTCTACGAGACAAGAGTAGAGGCTCCTTATGTAAGAAAATCTTCCCCGACAGAATTTTGTGATAAAAAGCTCTAAGTCGCTTAAATGCGTCTTACAGCAACTTTCCGATGCCAGGATATCCACTATGAGATGTTATATCGTTAGCGTAATAAAACATTTCTAATTGCTATAATTTTTCAACGAAACAAATCATGTCAACTTATATTTTAATTTACTTCAATGAATCAATTAAAAATTAGATTTAATTGAAAAATTCATTAAATTATTAATAATTTTATAGATTTAAAAAGCTTTTGTATTTAGTCTCCTGAAATTGCAAAACATTATTCAACATTGAAGAATGCTAAATTTCAATGATATTTTTCATTTGACTGTCTTTGAATAATTTATCATATGAGAAGTTGATCATGACCAACATCCACTCTTCAAGCTGTGACATCGACTTATTATCCCTGGGATCCACTTTATTCCGGAGTGAAAGTGGACTGTCAGCCGATTCTGGAATAAATTACGCCTGCCAGGTCATGGTCACGTAAAGTGAGGAGAAATTTGACACAAAAAAGTACAGCGGACAGTGAACTCATTAATATGTAAATGTGCTCTTTGAACCTCCACTTTTTTTCTTCGCACGTTTTACTACTTAAAATAAAGAAGCTTTTAAACTCTAGTGAAAAGCATGAATTAAAAAGATTTACTTAACTCTTTTATCTTGTCTGAAAAATGTTATTTGTAATCTATATTTTTCACTTTTCGTGCTTTGAATTTAAATTATATTGTGTTACGAGACTCCCATTTCTAGAATTCTATTTTTTTATGAATGATGGAAATATATTATAAGAACTCTTTTATAGGTCTGATAGTGTTATTTTTCAAAGTAATATTCTCACGAAATTTAAAAAAACAACCCCATGAATTTTCAAAAATATCTAATATTTTATGTAAACTCTGTCATAGATCATTATGTTTTTTATAATCGTATGATATCAATATTACATTTTAATTATTCATACTATTAAGAATTTTGAAAAAAAAATGCCTTTTATATGTGTGTGTGCATGTTTCAAAAAATACAATTTTCTTTTTACTTAAAATGTAAAGTCTTTTATATTTTCATTATGCTTATACTTTCCTAAATGTTTTGCGAATTTTATAAGGAATAAATTTTAGATATTTTTGCGTTAGGTTGACCACTTAAACGTGCTTCGCAGCCCAAAGCAGATGTGGGCACTGTTGGCTTTGACCCCTGATAAGCTGTCGTGCCACTGTGAATTTAATTTAGTTTAAATTTTATTTTTAAATTCAGCTATATAAGAAGACAGAATGCGTGACTAATACAATACATAAAACTTTATTTTACATATCATTTTTTTTATAAAATAAAATTAATAAATGGTAAAAAATGTATTTCGATGATTACATTTTTGTATTTTTATGTTACCGAATGAATAAGGAAGGGATGCTTTTTAATCTTTTACGGTGAATAATGCTATGTCAAAAGAATTATCGCTAATCAATTATATCTTTCTATCCTTGAATAAAGTTATGTGTGTTCTACTTAATGAAAAACTTTCTAATTAAAGAAATTTAATTTAAAAATAATTTTAATTCACAAGTTTCCTTATTATGAGATATATTAACTCTATCTTTTTTATACATTAATCAGATCAATGTGAAGAATTATTAATCAAATACTGTATTCACACGTTTAATTGCTAATTTACGTTAAATTGAATAATTTATGAACAGAGAATTTAATATAGAAATCATTTATAAGATTATATTATTTCTTGAAATGTTGTATGAACGTTATTTAAATTACACTGCAAAATTAAGTAAGAATATGTCATAAATAATTAATAAGAAAAGTATATGAACGATTAGAAGTTAATTTTTATATGGGTTTGGTATTGTATGAAAATTATCAAATCTCATTAAGGAGTAATTTTAATAAAAAAATGAAAATCATTTTTTAAAGTTCCGCCTAGAATATATCTTTGAGTGCTGCAAGAATTAAATTTGACGAATACTTTTACAGTGACACTTAATGGATATACTCTAAAAAATTGAATTTTTGTAATTTAAAAGCTAGAACCAAACAGAATAACACAAATAGGATTTATTTCAGATGTCGTAACTGCCAGTAAGGAATACGATAGACCTTTGACTGTGTCAAGTGAAGAATTTGCTACTTCCCGATAACGGGAATGATATCTTTCTCCGAAAACACCAACTAATTTGAAAATTATTCAAATATTATACGGAAGTCAATCTGTAAATTTCGAGATTTGTGCAATTGAGAAGTTTTAAAAATAAATTAATTGTAAGATTTAGAAATATGAAAAATTTTAATAATGGATAGAGTTAAAATTATCTTGCAATGCTTTTAGAGCGAGATTAAATTAAGAAGAATGTGTTCAATGCATCTTTAATTAACATTCATAAATAAAGCTGTCGAGTTACTGTATTTAGAGGTTTTACAGAATTTCAGAGAGGTCATAAGTTTCTTCAGTATGAAAACATACAGGGAAAGGGGCCATTGTCAACGGTAATCCCATATAAAGGGTTTAGCATATAGAAAATATAAATCGATGAAAATCACTATATATATATATAAAGAATTTGTAGTAATCAGGGATTATAAATGATACAGAAGGAATTCAAAATGGGATCTGTGATGATATATGAAGTTATTCAGAAAAGTTAAAATGTGTGAAAAATTTCTGTTGGGTTCATAACATTTTAATTCAATCTGAAAAGAAAAATTTACAGAATCAGAACTCTGTAAATTATTTTAAGATGGTAGCCTTCGCATTTTTCTCAACTAATAATTAATGTGATGACACTTTTTGATATTCCAATGTATCAAGAAAGTAAAGTATGTGTCTTTGATTATGATCATATGCCCACATTGTTGAAAAAGTAACATCAAAAAGTAATGTATGGCATTTTCCCTAGAAGTACAAAACTAGTCAAAGTCATCAAGCTTAAAGGACAATGAATAGTTACAATTAACTGAAGCTAAATGTCTTCCAGGAACTTTTTTGAAGTAGTAAATGTTAGAAAATCATGAGCCTGTATGACAATGCATTTTATAATTCTGAAAGATTGACATTTGGGTTTCTTGAACGATAACATATCAAAGTGGCAGATCATTGACCCGTTTACCAGACATAGATATATATGAATTTTCACTATTTTTCTTACGAAAAAGTTACTTGAATGTTGTTTTCATTTCGGAAAAGAGATTGGCAAGTTTATGTTTTTTATTGATTTCAAGAAATAGATAAGTTAAATTATTTAACTATAGGAAAATTCACAGAAAAAAATACGTTAATGTTGATTAAAGTAGAAAGACACTACTTTTTAAACATTCTTAAAATGGCATTCACATTTTAAACATGTCTTTAAAAATCTGGATTTATCTAACAAGTTTCAGAGTGACCCTGATATACGTCATACCGTGTAGTAGACAACTTAACAAATGAATGTTGCTGTAAGGTACTTAACATTCATGTCTTGTCATTGTATCTGGGAGAAATAGGGTGGAGGCCAAGTTTATGCAAATATCCACTCTGAAAATTGAAAACTGCCAAGCATCCAGGCTGATAAACGTCATACAAAACTAGAAACGCATCACTCCTTCCCTATTATTCTTAAACGGCTTGGATCTTTCATATTAAAACTATGATAAACAGCAAATTAAGATGAGTCAGTATACAAGATATTAGAAAATGTAATATATTGGAAAGCAATTATTGTGAAATGCAATATCTTATTTACAAATACTAAATAAAAAAAGAAATTGTCATCAATAGTTTTTTTTTTTCATGTTCCTCTAAAAAGTATTGCTTGCAGCTCATTAACGTGGGAAGAAAAATCATGGAATTCAACTCCTCCTGTTGAAATCAACTTTATGCAATCGAAAACTAATCTATTTTAATTAGAACCATGCTTATGCAACAAAAAAAATTATCATTTAAGAGATTCGGAAATTTGATTAATTTTTATTTTTATTTTTCTTATTAAAATGTATTTTTTTTTTATTTAAAATTATTCTCAAATTAAAAAATGTACCTATTTTTAATCATTTCTTCAACTGCAACAATTAATTTCGATCTGTGTTTACTATGAGTGAAAACATTTTTTTCTGTAAAATATGAGATAATTGTTTTAGTGCGTATCAGAAAATAAACATAAGGAACTAAGTCATCTCTTTCTTTTTCTATCCTTTTTTCTCTAATTTTTATCAATTTTAAATAAAAGAAAACCAAGATTACACAAAATTTTTCGCTTTACTACTTTACTTAAATTAAAAATAATAAAGATGAGATTTTTAAGAAATGATAATAAAGGTGAATAAAACCATTATCGACAAACAGATGTAATATTCGCATGAAGCTGTGATAGTAGTGAATATTGATTAAAATTTCTATTTTTATCTTTAATCATTCGTAATTGCATAAGCTATTCAAAAATAAAATTATATCATATTATGTGTTCATTCTCTGCACATAATTTTTGAAAAGCTGAAGTTTATAATTGTAAATTTATTTTTTTTATATTCAAAAAAATTTCTTAACAAGTGTTATGATTTGAAAAACTGTAAAAATTAATCAGTTTTACAAATATAATCCTGCTCATTAATGGCTCCACTTTTTAAATAATATAATTTTTTTTGCCCATTCACGAGATTATCTTCATGGCTATTCTGAGTAGCTTTGTGAAAAGGCTTGAAATGGTTTGCAACTTTATGAATGAGGAGCCGTCAGTGGATTTTTACAGTAGCTTCAAATCCGCTGAATACATCCAGTTTGAAGGTAAGTAATTAATAATAATTATAATTAATTCTAATTATTATTCTTTAGGAAACAATCATGTTTATTTTGCTAACAATAAATCTTCAGATTGTGTATTTAATCGATATGTATATTATTAGAAAGTTCTATTTGTATTCCAATTTTCATTGAGTTATTGCGCTTTTATAATTTATATTGAATTTATGATTCTGCAGAGTGGAATGCTTAAATAATTATGAGCTGTGTAAAACTTTATTTAAATACCCATTTTACAGTGATGCTAGAGAAAAAATTTTATAGAAATACCCTGAAAACTCCCAAGCACTTACCTTGACAAATAAACCTGCAAAAAATGAAAATAAATATACAAATTAGCCATACGATGAGCCATTCGTTTAAAATATAATTTTTTGCATAGATGGTTTAAAATCAGTCATAATTATGTCATTATCTTATCTCTCTCAAATTTTGTATTTTAACTGAATTTCTAAGTTTTTATATTCATATACTTAACACACTAAATTTTCTTTCTGTTTATTAATAATTTAATTTTTTTTTTCTTTTTTTTTGCGAAGAACATATATTGACTTCAACTAGTTCTTATAATAATTGGCATTACAAACTTAATTTACTGAGAAAATACATTTAAATAATATAGGGTTTATTTCTCATAATTTATGAGAAAGTTTAAACAAAAATTTTATACGCACTATCTATAAAAATTGTAAATTTATGAAAAGTGAAATAACATATAATAAGAAAATAACGTAATCAGATACGAGAGATACACTTCTATTAAAATGATGAAAGTAGAAAATTATTTTAATATTTAATTTCAAATTGAAAAAATTTAGTCGTATTTTGAAATTTTTTCTTATTTAATAAAATAATTTTTTTTTCTAAATGAGAAAAAAATTTCAGCATCGAAAATAATTTTTTTGTTGTTAAAAATATATTTCCTGTCTTGAGTTGTTTCAGACAAATGAAAAAACATTTTTTTTCTATAGTGGTGTTCATGAGTAATGTTATAAAAATATTTTATTTTTAAAAGATAAATAGAAATACCAATCATAATTATTTCAAAAACTGATATTATATTAAATTTAGGAAATAATTTCAATTTATGGATTTAAAGCCTGTAGAGGTTATTATTAAAAACATAATTTGAAGTTGAAAAGTGGAAGCTTTCTAAAACTACCAAATTTATGAGTGAATTTCCATTTTTTTTAAAAAGCAATCCAAACTGCACAAATTACACTTAAAATAACTACACCAAATATTTAAACTATCATTTGCGAAGGAGAACCATTGGGGCACTTACAGCTGGATGTTATCCAAGGAAATCACTTATTGGCTTCAAATGTTGCAAGTAATAGTAATCGCTCGATTACAGCAATAATTTCAGATATCTCATATGATCATTAGAAGGATCAGTCATCTAAGGTCCTCCAAAAATAACAACATTTTTGAAGGATCATTATTTCCCTTTAAATATATAGTATACAGATATATGACTCCTTGATCAGCCTGTCCTGATCTCGCTGCTGCATCTAAAATAAATATAGCGAAACAAACCATGTATTTAGGGCGAAATATTAGCGAATTTTATGCCTGGAGACCAGTAATGCAAGTTCCTCTCATGCAGTTTAAAAAAATTCCCGCCTCTCCCTGAGTAGATAATCATTGAGACATGCAGTGTGTGCTATAGCAGAAAGATAGAGAGTAGTATGCACCTTTCCAATATGATTCCTTCCCATACAATTATACAAATAAAGTGGCGCAGAAACAATGGATTTCTTTAATTATGCAGGATGGTAGGAACTCCTGGGTGTTCTTATGAAATCCTCATCGAACAGATTGGTACTAAATCCTCTTCAGAGGTGAGTCGAGTTTGAGCTCACAAAGCAATTCGATGAGGATCCTTATAAGAGCACCAATCAATCGTTTCTGTGGTACTGATTTTGTTTGTATGATTGTCTGGGAAGGGATCATATTGGAAAGATATATACCGCTACCAGTCTTTCTGCTCGTACAGTAAAAAATTGATTCTAGAATTCTACATGCACCTTCTTCTAAGATCAGTGGAAGACAAATTTGTTTTTTTATGGGAGATAATGTTCGGTAACACCTGCATGTCTCAACGATTATCTGAAAGAAGAAAATATTAACCGTATGAGGTGACCAGTGAGGCTTCCATACGTTAATCCTTTACAGCACTTACAGAAATTTCTAGGAAGAACCACTGTATGACGATAATTCTGAACAGGACATTTCAGTCATTAAAATAGGATTCTATTTTTTTTGAAGAATATGAATATTTTCCACAATCGTTGATTTATATCTTCAGTAGTGGTATGAGAGTTCACAGTAACTCTTATATAGCTGTTACAGAGTGATCACGCCTTTTTATTAGCTGAAGAAATAAATTTATCTTATATGAAACAATAAAGAATACAAAATAAAACAAAGAATACAAGATAAAAAGTTTGTGTCATGTGCCTTATTCTATTTTGACCACAATGCTGCTCTCATTTACATATCAGCCTACATGTTTCATGTGCGAAATTTTTGTTACTATTTCTAGTTTTACACCATAAGATATTTATAAATCAATTATGGATTAAACTAATTTTTTTATCAAAACTTTTATCTTTTAGTGTTTTTAACTTTAATTTTAGACACCAAGGCTCGTAAAATAAACTTCGAGCTACAAATTTGTCACAAAAAAGAGAATCAAATATTAAGAGCTTATTTACAGTAAATATATAGTATAATGAAGGAGTATATAGTTAAACTATCTTTATCTTAAATATACAGAATGCTTAAAAATCATTATTCGTAGAAACCACTTCTAGCTATAGGAAAATACTCAAATTCCTTAAAGCGCCAAACTGAATCCAATTTGCATAGTTATGGGTGCAGTAATCCTATGCAATTTTACGATAAGATTCACTATCCGTATTAGCGTATGAGCTTCTCAGTAAGCATTACTAGATCATTCATAATTGGTAATGAAACTGAGGAACATGTCAATCAGATCAAAAATTTAGCATTTTGTGTATTGAAGGAAGCTAGGATAGTATGGATAAAATATCCTGGTGTATCATCCATGAAAGTTTGTGACACAAAATCTATTTTCATGCAGCATTACTATAAGTAAGCAATAACTCTTCCTTGTCTTATTCAATTCGAGTTTTTTTAGAATAATTTATCATTTGATATAAACCTAATATTTATTATTTCAGAAAAGATTATATAAAAGAAAATATTTCCTATTTCCTTATAATTTAGGATCCTTTTTAAATTAATAAGAAAAGATAAATTAATAAGAAAGACTTTTATTTTATTATCCATTATATTTTTAATTATATAATCAATAATTATTATAATTTAATTAAAAGTTTTAAATAATAAATATTATTAATAACGTTTAAATTAATAAGAAAAAAATTATAAAATATGACTTTTATTTTATTAATTTAAAAGTAAATTATTATGACATCATGACATAAAATTAATAAAGAAGCTTTGATTGACTTATAAATTTGTTTGATACTACATCATTTATACTGGTTTTTTCGTTCTCAGATTAATTGCATTTAAATAAAAAATAATGCTACATATTAATTATTTTTATTTATTTGATGTATTAAAGTATTTTTATTACTTTAAGCAGAAATCAATTATTTTGTGCAAGATCAAACTGAATTATTTGAAAAAAAGTAATGAAAAATTTTTTTCAAATTCTTTCTTTCTCAATTTCATTAACAGTGTTTTTCTTAGAACTACTAAAGTATCAGACGCTTTTTATAAAATACTTTATTCATTCAATGACAGATTATTACATAAAAGTAATAAATGGTTTTATTTTTCCTTTTTTATTAGACCAAAATATGCAAAGTTAAAGAATCATATGAAAACATTCGTTCCACTATATGTCAGAAGGAATAGAAAAACCAGTTATTGTAACATACTCTTTTAAAAACTGATTCTAAATAAAAGGACAGCTTTTTAAAATTAAATTTACCACTACATATAAAACAATTAATAAATTCATTTATATATTTTTTTCTCGAGGAAATCACGACAGGACAAGAAATGTGCTATTAAAAAGGAATTAAGATATTAAAGAACATAGGTCATCCATTATATTAGTTTGGAGAAAAAGTTATCCACTATTTTTTTAATAGACGTCTGTAGAGATCGATATCTCGTCAGGTATATATCAAAGAATTTCAGATTTATGATCGTTGGAAAGGTGACATTTGACACTAAAATATCCTCTTGCGGTTTTTTGTTTGATTAATTCAGTTACGAGAACAAGGTTTTAAAAAAGGAAGACAACAAACAGAAAATTCAATACATTTTCGTTTTTCTCTTGTAACGGCGAAAAAGATAGTCGGGTAGCTAAAATTGTGGAAGGTGTTTATCGTCCTATATAAGACTGTAACAACCAGTTGCGTACAATTTTTGATTCATCGATTCCGTTCGGGTATTTTTGATGTTAGAGATGCACCTCGCATGTGGATACAGCATCGTCGAAAATGTCCATAAAATATCAAAAATAATCGAAGTTAACCGCATGTCAGCAGTCGTGACGCGCAAGACCTAAAAATCTACATGAAAGCTGTTTTAAACCTTCTTACAAAGCGAATCCAAAAGAAGTTACATAAAGTTCACGTAAAAATAATGTATTTCTTTTCCCCTAAACTAATATTTAACTACAGGAAAAATTTTTTTTTAAAAACCTATAAATATTTAATCCACAGTATAAAATTTAGTATTAGGATTTAATTAGAGATGTTAAAAAAGATAAATCAATCATGAGATTTTTTAAATTCTTGTTGTTTAATAAGATTGATAAGAGAATATTTGTCACAATATTCTTTTAAAGAGTTATAATGTAAAAATTTTTAGAGATAAAGGATGAGAAGCAATATCATTTTTGGATTTTTGAGGTATGAAAACAGATACAATAACTATATTTTTCTAACTTAGAATAATAATATCGTTGATAACAAAGATAATATCGTTAATCAAAGATAATATCGTCAATCTCATCAAAGATAATATGAGATATTTGAAGAGACTAGATCCACAAAAACTTGATAAAATCTACAAAAAGTTTTTGTAAAAAAAAAACTGGTTTGTTTGTCCAGGTCCAAAAAAGGTTTAATTTCTTCATCCTTCAACTGTCGCTTGTTCCTACGCAAAAAATAGTTAGACTAGGACCTATAGTTTAAGGTGGAATTTGGATCACTATAGATGTACAAGGTTAAGGTAGGAATCGAACCAGCGAACTGTTGAACGAAGGCCAAAACACTTACCATTCAATGTCAGCTTTATTGATACCACTTTGGAATCTGATGCTGAGAATATTAAATATAACTGAAATGGGGAATTTGTATAATTTATGTTGATGAATTTTTTTAGTTAAACTTCAGTTATTATTTTCCCTCGCAACTTCATCAGATATTTATTTAAGATAGTTTAATGTAGATTTCTAGTGAAGTAAAAATCGGGTAGTAATAATATTCCAAGAATTTGATGTTCAATTGCATTGTCAGCATTGTTTTGAATTTCATTGAACGACAACAGCCGTTGCGAAATTTCATTGGTCAACAACAGCATTATTTCCCCTTTAGTAGAATGGAAATTTCCTTTTTATTTCTCTTTATTTTCCTTTAAGTACTTTAAGAATAATGTTGTAGGAAATTCAAGTTAATAGATTTCACCTTCCAAAAAGTTTAAATGAAATTGCTTGATGTCATTCGAAAGTTTAAATACTCTTCCTTATAATATGGAAAAATATATGTTGAAGGGTTTTTATTTTGATATTTATTTAAAGCAACTCTAATATCTTTCCATATTGAAGCATTGGGCCACAATCTTTAAATTAGTTAAAAATGAATTTATACAAAGAACGCCCTAAATTATTATGTCAACGAGAAATAGTGTTTCATGTTGCTACATTATTTAAAATAAAAATTTTAAAACAAAAACCTTTTCTTCCAGAATGCTTATAAAAAATAGAAAGATAATATAATAGAAATATGCTAAGAAATGAAAATAATTTTAATATTAAATTTAAAATATTCACTACCATCTAACCAACTGTCCACTAGATGTTCCAAATTCTCTCAACTATTTGTTCGTTTTTAATACCATTTTCCTTTATTAGTATAAAAAACTAAAATTGATATCAATATTTTGCAATAAAGTTGAGTATTATCTACCTTTTTCAGCCGAGATTATCTAATGAGAAAAATAATCATACTGAAATTTATTCTATCAAAATTATTTAAATTGCAACGAATTCTTAAAAAAATTCCATAACCAATTCAAATTTTAAACTGGACTAGAACATTTTAACGCCTTTCTTCTTTTCTAAAAAAATAAAAAAAAAATTTTAAGACAAATCTTTTAAAAAAATTTTATTGACTTTTTTATGCTGATTTCTGATTTTCGGTGATTTTTTTATTCAGTAACTTTTTTATTCTCTCGCTCTCTCTCTTAAGATTTTTTTTTTTTTAGAAACGTATTTAAGAACATAGGAAAAGTATAAATGTATGCATAAGTAAAAAAGTCTTCTTTCCTCTATTTCAACGATATACCCCAATATGATTTCATTTCTCATAAGATTTGCAAAGAGGAGAGATTAAAAATGCATTTTGCAATCTATACTAATCACTTTTATAAGTATTAAAATGAGTAAAGTTGTACAATTTTGTGTTATTTTAAAAGTCTAAAAAATTTTAAAAGATTTATGTGTAAAAAATGGTGTAATTGTTCTCGACAAAATCACTAAAGGCATTTACAAATAAATAAAATATTGACTAAATGAATGTTTTTATAACTTTTTCTCCAATAAAATTAATTTAAACTAAAAATATCAAAGAAATGCTTTAAAATTTTTAATAATGTTATCTATTTCTTACAGTGTCTTTACTTTTATTGTTTATTACTTTTATAATGTAGTACTTTTATTGTTTATTACTTTTACAATGTTTTAAAATTTGAAAATTTTTATAGCATAAAAATCAAAACACCCAATGTCATTTATATGTCATTCTGACGTTATTTTGATATTTTTAATAATGTCTTCAATTCTCTAGAACCCACTCGTAAAAATCTAAAATATTTTAATAAAATTTACTGCACACTATTATAACTCTTATTTTTTTTCTAACAAAGACAGTAGAATGTAAGCAATGCAACTACATAAGTTCGCGCATTTAATTATTTAAATTTCTATTATTTATCCTGTTATTTTTTAAGTGGAATTGCACTATGAGTTTTAGGGTGGCAAATTTTTTTACATGAATTAGCATTTTTGGCAAAACGCTTCAAGTACACTGCTGCCAGTAACTAGTAGAAACAACGAATAAAAATAGTTTGTATGCATCGAATTACTTGTATAAAGTTATCGAATTTTCAAAAAGGATTTTTTCACACCTTTAAATTAAAAGTAATTTTACTTTTATTCTCATAACTCAATATTCCTTCATTGTTATCGTAGTTGGAAATACACATTTTCTTCCTTGGTACACTCAGAAAATTATTATGAGTAAAGTGAGAAAGTTTTGCATACCATTAATTAAAAGCCAAATTCTATATATTTTTAAAAAATTGAAGCAAATTTTAGTAAAATTAGAATAGAGGTAAGAAATTAGCCTCTATTTTTTAAACCGACCCTTTGCCATTATTTAAGATTAGTTACAAAGTATGGAAAAAAATTTAATGGTTGTGACGTTAATTGTATACACGATAGTTATTAACATTTATGTTAATAAATATCAGTTATTATAGAAAAATTTCAATATTTAAACTGTGAAATTTTTATTATATATATATGAATAAAGATAGAAAATTACCGGTCCATGGGACACGAATTAGACATGTTTGGCTTAGAAGACGACATTTTGCAAAACATCTTTGAGGTAAATTAACTTTCTCG
Source organism: Latrodectus geometricus (assembly GCA_026290005.1). NCBI lineage: Eukaryota > Metazoa > Arthropoda > Arachnida > Araneae > Theridiidae > Latrodectus > Latrodectus geometricus. The sequence goes on along the minus strand of JAPDSC010029912.1, from coordinate 15,170 downwards.
TGCCACCTGTAATCACAATGGTTGCTAGTTAAGGCTATAAAAGGAAAAGATACGACTATTTATTTTCTTATGAATTGTCTATTAATTTAATTTAACCAGGTGCTAATGTTGACAAACCGTAAAGTTTTATAAGTAAATGAAATTTTAAGATTTATCGTCCTAGTGAAACAGAAAATTGTTTTGATACTTTTATATATTTAGTTTCAACAGGAAAAATGTTTTATGCAAGAAGTAAAATATTAACTAACTTTTGAAAAAAAAGTTTTTTACTAGAAGAAATTTGATTTTATCTGCTGGAGGATCTCAATAATTAGTTTTCACAGAAAAATTTCATTTTTACCTGTTATCTTAATTACTCTATTTAACCATTTGACAGCGAATTAAAATTATTTACTATTATAATGATTAAAATAAATTGTTAAACCAATAGTTGACGCTTGTTGACATATATTTAATGTTCGGGATTGTGTACCTAAATGAAGCAGCTGCTCAAAAGGTGTACATTGAGCAATTTCTGATAAGAATCTACTGATCCATCGAACATTCGAAAGATTTCGTAAAGAATATTGCTCGCGAGATATGCTTACAGGAGTAATATGGTCTCTGTAAGATATCTCAGTATTATTGCAGTTGAAGAGGTAATGAATAATACTCATAGAAAGGTGGACAAATTCGGAAACTGTTAATCCTTTCAGGATGGGGACTGCAAATAAAAACGTTTCTCAGGGCCAGGATGATCCTATAAACGATTCAAGAAAGTGTACGTAGAGGATAGGTGGCGAGAGTTTAAACTTTCATAGTGAACGTTTTTTATTTTTATTTGATGGTACTCAGGGTATTATATTTAAGATAAGCTTAGTCTTAAGATCCTGACTTTCTGTTTTTTCACATTTTTTTTTTGGGTGTGTTTTATTTATCATATTGGGTGGTGGAAAATTGTAGTGTAAATGAGAAGAGATTAATTCGTTTTCCACTTGATATATGTATTCTCTCTTAGGTTAGCTTGCTTATGCTCTCTTAGGATAGCTTGCTCTTAGCAAATGATTCTTTTTGTTCTATTTCAATACTATACAAGGTCTTCAGGGTTTTCCTGTCAGTTTTGTTTAAGTTGCATCGGAATATATTTAGCCTACTTTCTTATTCATAAAGCCTTGACTTCAAATTATTATAGGAGAAAGCATTATTTATTAGACGATGAATATTTTATTGTAATAATACTTCTCTAATAGGACCAATTATTTAAACAGATGAAAATGAAAATTAAAAAGAGTTAGAACGTGGTATTTTTAATTATTTTGATATACAAACACAATGAAACATATTTTATGCTTTCATTTTTTTGTGTTTCTAGATTTTCAACATCAATTTTAAATTCAAATTTTATTATTTGCTTCATTATCAAGGATTTATTTATTAGTTTGAAAGTTTGAAATAATTACTAACGTGTAACTCGTCTTCATTATACCTTTCGCTTCCACTTCGTCTCGTGTGTGCGTCATAGATAAAAGTAGACCGTCTTGAAAGGGATTAAATGTGCATTTAATGTGAGCAATACAATTGTTTGGAAATCTTTACATGGAGACAAAATCGGTTGTATCATTTGTAGAGAATGTAATCATTATCTCTGGATGGTTATCCTCGTTATGTGAACTTTGCCTGTTGGTTTAAAAAGGAGGTTATAATTCTCTTCATGCTAATGCACAGGAATACACAGCTATAGAAAAAGGTATCTCATTAATGTTTAAGCAAGCATTACGAATAAAATTTTATGTAGACCTTCTTCTAAAAATAGCAAAATGCTTCTTGTAAAAATAACAAAAATCATAAAAATAACATAAATTTATAAATTATATGAGAATAAAAAATATTTTTAAAGTAAATGCTATAGAATATAAAATATTTATTTCAATTGTTTTAATAAATATAAACTGTAAAATTTGGATGAATAACATTGTCAGTTTATTGCAGTACGAGTTGGAAATTCATTTTTGAAATCTATTTTAGAGTCCCTATATTTGTTTCTTCTCAAGAAATAAAAGTTCATTTAATGTCAGTCTGCAATTACGCAGAGAGAATCCTGTTTTTCAAAAACAATCTCCAAAATAGATTCAGTTTTGAAATAATGGATTTTTAATACTTTTACATTGATTTTAAAATATATATATTTACAAATGAAAATGGATGAATGGTTCATTTTTATCTGTAAAAAATAAAAATTTATAGCTTGCTCTATGTCCGTAAAAGCAACCATTGCCGGTAGTCGGTAAAATGATGATGGATAATCGTATATAAAAATGTACTGGGAATATCATGGTCCACACAAGGGTGATTTGCATTGCTGGTTATCCAGCATTGGGAGAATAGAAGATCCTACTGCAGATTCAACGTCAAGGGGAGAGGTCACATTATCGTAAGAGCCAATGAAGCCAAACAGTGGAGGGCCGTTGCTGGCCAAGAGAAGCACAGCTTCGGCCAGCAACGGACTTATTAGTGGGTCGATTGATCTCAAACATGTTTCTGTTTGCTAGATCCATCTATTCGCACCAGGTGTGGTTTTTGCACGATAATCCCGCAGCTCATATTAGTAGGAACGTCAGGGAGCCTAGAGGTTGAACAATTAGCTCTGGATAGACCAGGGTGGATTAATCCTTTGTCATCGTATTGTCAGATTTGACAAGTTTAGATTTCAACTTTTTACATCAAAAACATGGTGTATTATATTCTCTCATAATATATGAAGAATGTAAGGGTTTGATATTCTCTTGCTGCTGGATTTGCGAGTGACATGTCTAACATATTAATTAATATATGCTAATCCATGCGGCATCTGTGTAAATTTTTGTTGGTGGTAGCTCATTCTAGTAGTTATTTCAAAATATTTGTCAAAAAAACTTTCCTTTTCACTTATCCATTGTTATTATTGTTTTACGTGCATGAATTTCGATGATACTTTCCACAACCCCATTCATATTGGAATTTTCTTGCTAAGGCTTTTTCTACTTACAATGTGTTTTGAATATCATTGGTATCAGATCTTAAATGAAAAATATACTAAAAGCGGTATGATAGCCCATTGGGGAGGGGGACCAAGGAGTAAAAACGACTATATCTGTTTTCTTACACTGAGGGAACTGGGGTGATGTATATATATATATATATATATATATATATATATATATATATATATATATATAAAGCATTACAGTTATAATTAAATTAAAAGGGAGAAGAAAAATCATTATAATATGACTGATGACTGATAAATTTAAATTAGATTATATTAAACAACAAAAACTATAAATAATTTAAATATATTGTGGCCAGGTTACAAATTTTATTCCTAACAATGTATGATGAATTTGTAAATATAAAATTATAAGAAATTACTAAATTAATAATTATGGTTAAACAAAATCTAGATATTTATAAGTACGTGCATATCGATATATTTTGGTGAGTGCACTTTTTCTTGCACTCATTTTAAGGAAGGAAAGGAAACAGGAGAATGAATCGCACTCTTTCCGCGTGATACAGAGTACACATTATTTCATTATGTGTTGAAAAGTCATGTTTCTCTTCGCGTGAAATCATTTCCCTTCTTCTTCCTATCGAAGTCATCAGAGATACCGTAATGTTTTTGTTTTCGTTGGAGAATCACGGGTTTGTTGACTTTCTTAAACAAAATTGTAATTCGTGACTTGATATCTAAAGGTCTAACGTTACGCTTGTTTACTGTTGATGTATACGCATTATATGTAATTACATCATTTAAGATAATCTATACATATATGTTAATATACATGCATATCCTTATTTATAATCATCGTATGTACGCATATACATATATAAATACATACATACAAATTAAAATATATAGATATTTGTATTATTTAGTTATTTTAGAGCTAGATAATTATATGTCACAATTAATATTTAGAAAAATGTTATTCATATATTTCACACTATTAACTATACTCTGTTTTAACAATAAAAATACTCTAATATTGGTTTCACTCAAAGTTTTGAAAACAGATCAACAATTTTATTTTTTGAGCACATTAAAATAGTATTAGTTAATAAGTTGTGTAAGCTACCCATACTATCGATTTAGCCCACAAGTTAAAATCATGATTATAAAAGGAAAAATACAAATCAATCTTATTGAGGAGTATTTTTTAATTTTATATGAATAGTACATTGATATTAAGCTAGAGTTGAGAAATTAACTGTACTTTATAATACATAATTTACAAAAAATATAAAAGAAAATCGTTAGCATATAAAAAGTTTCTCTCTTCCTTTCTTGATATGTGTATTAATAATATATCTTTAAGAAAAATATATAGAAATATGATTAAATATATAGCTACTAAGTAAAATTAAATATTCCGTTTTTCAAAAATTGGAAGTTTAAAATATACCAATAATCAGAGTTTATAGTTTTACCCCTTGTTTTTATAGAATTGACAAATGAAAATGGTTAGCGTTCTGGCTTTTCGCTTAACAATTACTTGGGTTTGGATGTTTAATTAACTTACCTGCTTGTTTAATACAAATAAACCAAATTTACCGGCTTGTTTTAACAAATTAAGTACATTTCATCGAATGATTAGTTGAAGTGTTTTTAACCTTCAAGTTACACTTCGAGTAAATAGCATAAACTGTGAGTAGGGCACACTAGATTGCTAAAACTAAGATGTTATATTTTTAGGAAAATTTTAAACATTGATTTAAGACCGGGACATATCCCATCGGTCCTGACCACTTGGACTTGTCCCAGTAGTCTTCAATGAGTAGTTTTGTAAAAAAACCAATGATTTTCTAGTAAAAAAAAAATAATTATGAATGGAATGGTTTAAAATAATCCTTACACAATTATACATCGTGCACTTTATTTGTAGTGTGCGATTCCTTCTTTTGTTGCGCACATTTACTGTACCGCTGTCTTGTTTTTGTTGTTACTAACAGATGGTCACCAACATTGAGTAAGCTTCATGTTTCGGATGGGCGTCCAGTTTCTCAACGGTGTTGATATTTTCGGACGCCATCAAGGCTTCTGCAAAAGATACAATGAAATAAGGAATTAGGGTTTTTTAATGTTTTGAGTTCGAAGTACACAATCCATGAGTGGACCGCTGAGCTGATAGTTTTTTTTCCACCACTTGCAAGACTTTTGATCTAATTCATAGACATTTGCCATTTGATCTGCAAGGTCTACACCTTTCATGATTTTGTTGTAGAATTCGATTGCCACAGGGCATTCAAATTCTTTTTTGTTTCCATTTTTCATGGTGCTATTTGCTTTTGCACATTTAGCTTCGTAGCAATTACCTAACATCATCACTTCCTTTGAATCAAGTCACCTCGCTCACATTGCTCCGTTTTTAATTATGAGAAGCTTAGCCTCACTCCTTTTGCTTAATTTTGTTTCAAAGTTAAGAAACATCTTTGCGTGTATTGATGCACGTAACAACAGCAGTTCAGTGAATAAAAACACTTTAAAATATTGACAGGAATGGTGTAAAGTCTCCCATTAGAAAGAGAAGTGTTTCTGTCCCAAAACACTTTTTTGAAATTTACTTGAGACGTATGTGTGCTGTTAGATTCGAGAGGGTTAATAGAGTTTGATAAAGATTACCCCATAGAGTTAAATGCGTATTTTAATATGAATTATTTTATTTATAACATTCTTAGTATACATATAAGCGCCGTGTGTGATTCATTGTAAATATCAGTCCTATTATAAATAGAGATTTAAACTCCGTTTCCAATGTAAAACTAAGCCAACGTAAAAATTCTAATATACATCTATACAATAAAAATAACTTAAAAAATGGAATCATCTAAAAAAAACAATTCAAAATTAACAATTGAATTTATTATATATGATTGATATGCTACGCTTTTTGAAAAATATTTTTGAGCGAATATTACTGATTTAAAGCACGAAGTAATTTCTGATTTATATTTATTTATAAATTTATTCTTAAATTACTTTCTAGATTTTCAACATGTTACAATTTATAAAATACAATTCGAAATTGAAAATCAGAAAATTGGAATAAAGTTTTAAAATAAAAAAAAAGTCTACCCAACATTTCACTTAAAAATGAATCATGAAATTTAACTGCCTTTTTCAACTTTTCATTTCAACTCAATACAGAAACTTTTAATTTTTGGAAATTTATAATTTGTAAAATTTTAATAATCATGATTTTCACTGGATTATTTTCAAGTTTTTTTATTTTTAGAAAAAAAATATTTTTTCGATATTAAAATCAGGTTTTAGTCTTCTCCTGTATTCAATTTTAGTATATTTTTTTTAATTTTAAAATATTTAGAGAAAAAGCTCATTCAAATACTAAAATGCTAATGAAAAGCACCACTAGATGGCCTCCTGACGAATAAAGGAGAAAATCAAGGCAACCCTCATTATCCGAAAGAAATTTTTATAAAAAGGAAAAAAATAACATATCTATTTATTTCAGTTTCTTTCTTTTCAAACGAAAGTCGGCCGTGCTCCTCCACGGTGCACGTAATTTCCATTCAGCCTCAAGTCGGGAGGGTTTCTTCGCCCGCAGCCTGTTTGTCAAGGTTTTCTTCTCATCTTTTGGGAAGAGAAAAGCCGCATAGTAGAACTGGTAATAGGAACGCATCAGTTCTGGCCAGACGTATTCGGACGGCATTAAAACTCTGCTTTGAGATAATGTTTTTAATTGGGCGATCATATTGATAGGCTCGGCTTCTGGTTCGGCCCAAAGGTTCAAAAATCAACACCGAGGCCACGTGACTTCGTATGTGAGACCTCGCGCACTCAGATTTCAGAGAAAACTTCCGATTCAGTGGGGAAAAGTTCTTTTAAGCACCGCGTCTCCGAATGTTGCTGCAGCTATCCGGGAAGTTCTGAATTTTTTTTTTCTTCCTCTTTGGGAAAGGTATGGCAAGTATGTTCTTCCAAGAGAGCTTCACCAGTAGTGTGGATTTTCCCACTTATATTCCATGGCAAACGCTTTCTTCGGATCTTTCGGACAAATTGAAGCATGGATCGATACGTATCAATAGAAGCAACAAGGTTGAGTATGCAACAATCCACGAGGAAGGCACTCCCTTGCTTGAAAATGGGACCCGGAAAGGAGACGGGATCACGGATGGATCACTTGTTACCGAAGCCGTCCGAGGAGGTAAAACAAGTTTACACATTTAAATTTTTCTCTAAAGTATGATAAATTATATTTTTTGTATTGTTAAGCCTTGATTGGTTAAATAACTTTAAAGTTTTATATGCTCATCAGATGCAAGTTTTTATGTTTATACAATGTTTCGAGTTAAATGTTCTTAAAAAATTTTTATGTTAACAATAACTAATTTTAAAAAGAGGGAATCTCCAAATAATCCACCGTTAGTAATCTCCAGTTTTAACCCCTTAGGACAAATTATTTTACAATTACTTTTTTCCCTAATGCTTTCAGGAGAAATATAAAAATAACCCTTTAAAAAACGTATTCAATTTTGAAAAATATAATAAATGTTTCCAGTAACTTTGAAGAATTTTAAACGCAAAAGTAGTCTGTGATATTAAAAAAACTGTTCTATTAAAAATGTATCCAAGTACTTATTCTATAAAATAGGCTGAAACAGGAAACCATATTATGAAACTAAATATTTTTGAAATCCTAAGACTGTATTCGAATACTAAAGTCGTATGTTACGGACAAACAATGACATCGAACATTCCAAATTTCTAAGAAGTTCACTTTTAATGCCTTTACTCGCGATATATCCTGAAATATCTACGAATTCAATGAAACATTTTAATGTACTGAGATGTATTGTAGAAACTGATATCTTTAAATACACAATTTTTAAACAAATTTAATTTATGGTATATATTTTCGTGTGTAAAAATAACTTATTCAATTTTAGCATAATGTATCCTTTTTCATGATAAATATCCTTAAGATATCAAATAAGCATTTTTAACTGGATTATTATCTTGATACAATCAGAATACTTATTTATCTACTGACCTAAATAGCTTTGACATTAAAAGAATACTAATTTTTTTAACAAAAGCTTTCTACCGGTATTTAAAGTATATTTTTGAAAGTCTAAAATGCACAAAATAAAGCTTTTATTTTATTGATAGTGTTTCATTATGAAGCAAGATTTCATTTGTTTATATAAATTTTGCTAGTGACTGAACTTTCTGTAATTAACACATACGCTAATTAAAAATGAAATAATTTACAAAATATTGGTTTGCCTGGCAATTTCAAATTAATTTTAGTTCATTTTATATATATAATTAGGTGTTTTACTTAAGGAAATGTATCTTAGAAGTATTGAAAAAAAAATTTTTTTTATCAAACTAAAAGATCGGGAAAAACTATAAATTCTAAACTTTAAAGTGTAAAAACTACAATGAATTCATTTTTAATTTTTAAAAATTCATTTACGTGAGATAAATGTTAGTTGCTGATGTCCGATTGTGAATCATCAGTTAAAGTTCAAATACCTTATTAAAATCCAAGTCTTATTCTTGTATATTCCGGGTGGAAACAAGTTTATTGAATTAGCGATTTGCATTCGTGAGTAGAAGAAAAATTGATTCTTTGAACTGATAAAAACAAACTGAGTTATTTACAGTAAATTTAGATAGAACTTTTTTCAAATAAAATATATTATATATATTTCAAGATAGTCTTCATGTAATAAATAATAAGATTGAAAAAAATATTAAAACTCTTGAAAAATAATTTTCTAATTTTTATTAATTAAAACTAAATTATTGAAAAATAAAAATTATTTTTTACTTTAAACAATATTTAATTATATTTCCTCCATTGGTTGCTTTTGATAGAAAGTTAGAAAATTGTGCATTTAAAATTATCTGTATGAATACAGAGAACATAAAGCATTTTAAAATTCACGATTACTTTCAAATGCTGATTTTGAAGTATTGAAAAATATCTTCATTTCACGATCCATTAATTCTAATAGTTTAGAGTAATTTATTGCGAGTTATTCTGATTAAAAATAATTATTTATTAAAAATTTAGTTTTGCGTAGTGTTAGTTTCACTAGCTGTTGAAGAAATTTCTAATTTCCTCAACATTTTGTTATGCATGTCATAAATTTTTTCTAAAGTAAGAATTCAAAAATTAGCTTTTAAATTTAAAAGCAAATTATGAAACATTTTTGTATTCAAAGTGTTGTAAAAGTTCTTTTTGAAAAGTGATTGAAAGTTAATCTTGTAGTTATTTTGCAATAAAATTTAACATAAATTTCTGTATCTCAAAATAAATTTTTAAGTTGAGAAATGTGCGATTTGGTGATTTACAATTTTTTGCATTGCATTTTCTTTTGAATAATAAAATTCAACTTTAATGTAACTTAGGTCTGTAATATCAAAATATAAAAGGTAAGAATAACAAAATCACATTCGATACATCAAGAAACTATTCAAATAGTTATTTTGTAAAGAGATTGCGAGTAAACCATTTAAGGATCATGACACTGCAAGTTGAGAATTGAAATAAAAATATGTATCATACGATAGGAAAACTAAAAAAAAAAATTAATAATAACTAAGCATTCTTTACTAGATACTTTTACAGAAAGCTGAAGTACAACACAAATTATCAATTTGAAGATTTTAATATTTCTATAATATATACTTTCCAACAAAACAAACAAGTTGAAGATTGAAGGCTGACCATTGCGTTCACATTTTACAGTATAGAAAAGTGTAAGATCCCAGAGGTGAATGTGTTATATATATAATTTGTAAATATACATCCTCATTTAGATGCATTTGGATTTTTCCAGGTCCTTTTCCTATATATGTGAATATAACCTAATGTGTTTAATGCCTCTCGGAAAAGCTTCCGTTGTGGATAATCGAATTTCTCATAACCTTCAGCTGTTAGGTTGCCCATTGCAAGCTGCTGAAATTCAAAACTGAATATTCATACTTTGATGTTCATGAACAAATTAGAACTTGTTTGTTTTTTTTAGTCAGGCGTAAATAAACTTTTTGTATTAACAAAAATATATTATAAACTATTTATACGCAAGATGCTATTCAATAAATTTCTGTATTAACATAAAAAGTGAAATTTTGATTTGACACATAAACGTTATTTTTGAGATATAAATATATATTTGAATTTATATTTTTTATATATTCACAATTAAATGAAGTGGTTTCCTTAAAGGGATACTAAAAAAATTCAAAGTTTGTGGATGTGGGTTGTTTTAAAACGCAATATATGTAACAAATTTTTAATTTTTATGAAATATTGTAACTTAAATTTAAAACAATCTAATATATTTTATTCCTTCGATTAATAAGGTAAAATCAAGAAATTTCACCATAATATAAATGAATCGTATGATAGGAAGTATTTGGTTATGATCATTCTATTTATATTTAATTTCAAACACAAGAATTGGTAAATTGTCATATTTTCGGTTCAGCAATTCGCTTATTTAAGTCCTAAGAATTATATTTGTAGTGGTTCGGAGCCTACTTTTAAACATAGCTTCTCTTGGAGTTTAGTCAATCTTGTGTTTGACGTGCATGGAGACTAGAGTCCCTGGAAAAAAAGTATCTGGTAATTGAGTCCCCCAAAGACCAAGTCATTACTTTGACCATTGTTTCAAGTAAACGGAAAGTGTGTTGTGATCGTCAACACATTAATCAGTTTTTTTATAGATCAGGCGATCAGTACACCCACCTACTGTGAGACCACTTCAGGATTATACTGACGGAGCATTGGACTTTATATACAGTATTATTGTAACCCTAGAGCTCTACGTTGGAATCGATGGTTGGTGGTGCCATCTGTTACCTGAACTTCATTTTTATTGCCTGGCGCAGCTTGTCCTTTTTGGACCTTGTGCCATAAAACCCAACCAAACATCATTTTTATTGCTTATGGAATCAAATCTGCTATACTCTTTTGCGAGCAACTAATTGATATTTATGAATTTAAATTTTTTGTAATAAAACTCAAAGGTGGCACTTTGAAAATATTCCTCTCTTTGTAATGCAGAAAGCTTTAGCTTGTAATGTCGGAAATATGAAGCATATTCTTAAATTATGATCCCGAAATTTACTGGTAGAAATTTAAATTCCCAAAACAAGCAGATGTATTTCTCATTTGACTGCCATGGTAAATTTGAAGGTGACAATTAATTCACATCTAAATCTTAATTATTTTAAGGGAGTAATCTACGCAGCTGATTTATTATATACACCAGAAGATAAAATTCTCGATTATACTAAGGAAAGAATGTATGAACCGTTAAGAGTATCCTTATTAAACGTGACCATCAAATGTTGAACACCAAATATTTAATTTTGATCTTTTCCACTCCTGTTTTACACAAGTTTAAATTCTATTTTACAAACCATTCAGTCTCACCATATATCCCGAATCCATTAAGCTGCTTTAATTGTTAGAGGTTTGGACACTGCACAACTACATGTAGAGGATTTCTTATGTGTGATTCCTGGGTGAACACCATATCTAACATCAGTGTTGGCCAAAGAAATGTTAAATACGTCACAATTGCAAGGGTGATCATTTTTTCAAATTCTCGTCTTAAAAATTAAAAATGTATCATATCCAAAAACATGAAGTATGACATCTCGTACTACTAAACAAATCGTCTGTCAATGTAGCAGCGAAAGTAAGTAAACGCAGCAGTACTCAAAATGAAATACTATATCCATACATAATTACCACCAACATTTCCAATGAAAAAAAAAATCTGCCAAATCAAAAGGAATTTCAGCTTTGAAATTGAAATCGGCAAAAGGGGATTTTTCGTAGGTCATATTTTTTTAAAAAGAATCACTCAAACCAAAGATGCCGATAAATTATATGTTAATGATGAACTCTTCAGTGATGTCTTCCAATTTTCTGAAAATCAGTTCCAAAAATGGAACTTCTGAGTTTAAAATAATAGTTTCTATAATTTCTTGGAACTGTGTGTATCGCAGCTATCGAACATTATAGACAAGCTAAAACTATTATCTCAAATTATCTATTTTGTTTCAAAAAAACCTGTTTAAAGCAATTCCGCTCTAATGTAATACTTGGATATCGTTGTTACAGGAATGATAATGATATTGATATTAACATTTCTGGAGTTTGCATATTCACTACTAATGATTTTCCTAGTCCTTCAATCCAATTATATATAATACTGCAGGCAGTATCTGTAAGAATTAATCTCAATTCATTAATTACAATCTTTAGTATTCACTTATCTCCATATGATACCATACACTTAGAAATTCTTAACAATTTAGTAATAAACTTAACCATTTTTAATTTTTCTGGGTTATTTTAATGACCATAGCATTTTGTGAAATAATGAAGATACAAATCCTCGCTGTTGATTATTAGGGCAGTTTATTTCAGATAACTCCCTTTGCTTACTTAACAATCATGAAAATTATGGAATTTCTATGAACCATAAATGAAATTTCATTCTCTAGCCTTGGCTATTTGCTATCCCTCACTTTTTCCATTTTTATTTTACTGTAGTAAGTAACCACTTCAATAGTGATAACTTTCTTTTCATCACTCATAATGGTTGTAATCAATCGCTTCGTTGATCTACTTATACCATCGAGTTGACTAAAATACATTCTCCCAACTAGCAGTAACTGCTGAATTTGTGAACAAGGCAAGTTCAGTTGACGAAGTTGCTAAAAATTGTACTGCAGCCTTAATAAATGCAACCAATTTTTAAAAGCCCCTCTTCTCATTATCATTTATGTAAGCAGTGGTGGAATGAAAACTAGATTAACCTATAAAAACCAGAAGAAATTATTCGCCATTTATTGTAGATACTTTTCCTCTGAGAACCTCGTACCATTCAAAAGAGCTAAGGCTATTGCTAATAAAATCAGAAATCCTGCTCAAAGGAAATCTTGAAAGAGATGTTTCCTCTAACTTCCTCTACATCAAACAAAAAGTGGCGAAGGGTTAAATCAGTTAATGTTGTACATGGAGAATTTCCTGTTCCTATTATGTATACCAAGATACTTTTTACTCTTCTGTTGATATAGTAATGCGATTGCTAAATCTTTTGCTAATATGTCTTGCGACTAATCGTATAGTGTCGGTTTTCCTAAAACAAAGTTTTACTGAGAAAACCTCAATTATTTAGTCACCAAACATATCCATAATAGTTTAGCTTCAAGATGTTTGAATTCAAAGATGCCATACTATAAGTAGGTATTACAAGATCTGGACTTGATGGCATAAGTTATGCTGTATTACTTCATCTTATCTTAGGTTATTTGTCAAATCTGCTTAATAGAATCTGTAAAGAACAAACTAATTTGCGTAAAGGCAGCAGTTACACCAATTAAAACCTGGGAGGGATTCTTCAGATCCTTTGAGCTATGTATACCGTCCAATAGCTCTTGCGAACTGCCTATATTAAGGATTTAAACGTATGGTCAATGACCGCATCATATATTTTAGAGATTAATAAGCATATATCGCCTTACTAAAATGGTTTCCGTGAAGTGTGATCAACACTTGACAACATTGTGCATTTGGAAACATAAATATGTAAGGCTTTTGTTAAAAGAAACCATCTTGTCTCCTTTATATGTATATAAAGGTCCGTACCTGACTGTATGGTATTCTCTAAACAATGTTTAACTTAGACTTAAGGGGTAACCTCCAGATCTTCAATCTTCATTCAAAACTTTAAGAGTTTTTACAGTTTGCCTACTTTTAGAGTCCGAATAGGATCAGGACTGTGCTATTAAACTTCACACAAACAGCCTTTAGAAATATTCCGTTTCTCACTTCAATGTGCAATTTTTTAAGCGTAAAATTTTCGAGAAACTTTTATTAAACTCTAAAAATTGATAGGTTCGTAATTCTTTCTGAATAATCTCTTTACAATTAATTTAAAACATAAAATAGATTACTCACATATGCATTTTATTTAATAAAATTGATGAGTAAATTATTTCACGAGTTTCATCATTTTTATCACTGGAACTGGGCAATATTATAACTCTTAAAATTAAAGTTATTTCTTTACTCAATTCAAATTAATATAAAATTAAAAGAATGGACTATATATTATAACTCAGTAACTTTAGGATTTTCTTGTGAAAAAGAGCCTAAAATTTTATAATCTACAATCTTTTAAAAATTTGTAAAAGAAGTTACACGGTTAGATGAAAGAATCTCATTAAATAATTTACAAGTATGTCTTGCTTTAACGCAAAAACTATAAGTACGAAGTTTGTCTAAAAGTTCTCTGACCTCATTTTTATGTAAGCAGTTCTTCTGGAAATTAAAACTAACTTGCTTTCAGAATAGTTAAGTAAAGATAAACAAGTATGTTAGATAACATTTTGCAGAAGCCTGTTCCAGAAGTGGGCAACCACACACAGGAACAACTTTCAAGGTCCGCAAATGGGTAAACTTCGTAATTTTTGAAAGTGACAAATCAGTATTTTGCTATTTGCTGCAAATAACAATTAAATTTACAACTAATAGTTAAGTAATTACTATATTTAATTAATTTGCTTCATATTGAATAAAAAGCATATTGATCGACAAATAAGTTATGAATTTGTCAATGAATTTTTTGGAATTTATTGAAAGTTTTTAAGATTTCATTCAGTTGTATGATCAACAAATGATCAATGTATCATCGCACTTAATGTAAACTATAATTTAATGATACTCAATGTGTGAACTCTTTATAAATGACTTGTCAAAAAAGGCAACGAATATAAGTAGGAATAAAGACTGATTGAAATTAGTGAAAAATTGGTGGAATAAGCATATTACGATGTATATATGTTCGCTTTTTAATTTTTAATTTGTGAGTGATAAAAAGTGAATTCAAAATAACAAAAGATTATGAGGTTAAATGTATTATATATTGGCAATAATGCAATCTTTTAATAGAAAATTCTCAGTGAGAAAGGTGAGTAACAAATGATGAGTAGCTGGTTAGATAGATAAACATAGTTAAAATTATCTGTTAGATACAAATTATATGAATCAAATGGCTGGATATGTGAATAAATTTTTAGCTTATAATAAAATGAAATTTATACAAGACACGTCCACATTTTAATATCTGTTCATTGGAATTATATATAAGAAAAAAAA
>JAPDSC010029910.1:2104-20412 GCA_026290005.1 Latrodectus geometricus | reverse complement strand
ATAGAAATATAAAAAATATACAAAACTAATTCATGCATTAATTTTTTATTTAAAAAATATATTAAAAAATAATAAAGCTTATGGTATGCCTGATTATTAAAGCTTGTCTATCAAAGACAGCTTTAATAAAAAATAAGCATAATTTCAAAACAACCTGAGAAATAAGTTTGAACATACTGTTTGTTTGGACTGTGCATCAGATACATCTCTTGAGTAATGAATTGGACGTTCTGTACCACTACTATCCATTTTTGTTAGCAAAACTCTTTCCCGATTTCTTTGTGAAGTTTTCAAGATTCCACCCCCAGCATCCAGTATTTCCCTAGCTTCATCAAGTTGTTTCTTCAGCTGTGAAGCCAAATCCTTGTTTCCTAATAATGTTGCTTTTGTGTATTTAGCTGCTAATCTATTCACATCATCTGGTGATGTTATATTAAGAATTTCATCATGTTCTGACTTATTTTCTTCTTCATGACCATAATCAGAGCATTTAGATGAAGATAAATGTTTGGGAGAACTTTCATCTAGAATTATAAACCATTAATTATAATATAAATAAAACTTCACACAACAACTTATGTAATGCAATATTGGTAATTTATTTACACAAAAACATAAGTGATTAATTTTGATATAAATAATTAATTGTTAAAGTTTTCAAGCCTTTTTAAGTTAAAAATATTTATAAATACTATTTAATTGGCACCATTAATTTCAATAAGAACTGTTGAATATAAAAGAATGTGTTATCTTTAATTTATTTACCTATAAAATATATAGCAAGTAGTAACATTTTTGTGAAATAGATACTACAGCTGATTTCAATTGTAAGACAAATTCTGATTTTAAGAAATTTATATTATTGGAGAATTATTTTTTTTAAATTTTTTATTAAAAAGAATTATTAAAATATTTAATAATATATAAAATTAATGAAAGGTCACAATAGAGATCAAAGCAATCATGAACAATTTTACTGACATAAAATAATAAAAATATAAAGATTAAATTCAAACCTTTAAAGTTTTGAGTTTCAGTTTCATTAACTTTCTTTATTTTTTTCCAAGAAGGAGGAATCTCTTTATTTCTTTCATCTGAAGCACTTTTTTCAGATGTAGCTTTTTTCTCCCACACAAATACATTTTCAGGACTTTTTTCTTTTTTTTCATCAGGTTTTATTCTTTTCCATGCTGGATGGTTTCCTTTAGTAACAAAATTTGCTTCTGATTTTTTATACCTGTCATAACTTGCAGCAGACTCAGGAGATTTTTCAGAAAGTGACTTATTATGTTCTATTTCATTATGTCCTGTTTCCGAGTATCTTTTCTTATCTTTACTACTAAAATGACAAGTTCTTTTATCTTTTTTATTGCTGTGCACTGGTTTTTGAAATTTAAATGTCCTTTCAGGACTTCGACTAGGAGATCGTTCTTTACTAGAAGGTTTGGAATAATGGACAGATCTTTTCTTATAATCACTTATCCTTTTCTGTTGATCTGAATTATGTTTAGATTTTGAATTCGCTTTCATTCTAGTTTCAGCTTCATTTATTAATGAAAGAAGATGATTGAGTGACTGAAATAAATTTTAAGAATGAACAGATGCTTATTTTGCATTTTAAGATTTTATTATAAATAAATAAAATCTAAAAATGCTTTTATTAAGTAATATAAAGTAAAAATGTTTTTATTAAATGAGCATACAAAACGAGACAAAAGAAATAACAGTTATATAAATACATGAATATAAAATTTAATGTGTGAATTTAAACTTTATTTTTTCTTAAAATTACTTTTCTTTTTACAGTTGCAAAATTATTTGTCCTTTTTTTATTTACATAAATAAAGAACATAAAATTAATGACTTACATGTCTGAATAATTCTGGATAAAGGCAAAATTAATATATTATTTTAAAAAGCAATTTTAGATTTGAAATATGTATAGACAAATAATAATATATAAAATAGAATAAGAAATAAAGATTTTGAAAATCTATATTACAATCAGCAAAATCTGTAAAAAATTAGAAATTTTACAAGACTTAAATGGTTTTTCTAAATATGGCAAGGAATCAATATACGAATCAGAATTTAAGTTTCAGTACTAATATCATTGAAGCATATTTTGTGTGCACACATTAAAAATGAAAATTCCTTTAATTAAATTATTTTTTAATTGATATCTTAAAAATTATACATTTACCATTTTTGACGAAAATAAATTGATGCATTCATTAAATATGAAGAGAAAGAGTATATGATAAACATTAATAAAATGCTGAAAGTTTAAAGAAAGAAAGAGGAATATTAAAAAATTGCAGATGATACAAATTTAATAATATTTTAGAAGTTCAAAAACTGTTGAATTATTCAAATAAAAAAATAAAATATAAAAACATTAGAGATTTAAATGCTTATGTATATTTGATTAAAAAATACTAAACATAAATTTTCTTTAAGCTTAAATATTTTTAGCTTACTCTTGATGTAAAATGGAAAAACCAAAATATAAAATACAATAAACATGCATGTATAAAATTAATTCAAAAAGTGTAATGGTATTAGATTTTAAAAACTATTTTAATAAAAATAAATTTTATGCAAATCAATCACAGAATGAGGATAAATTTCAAGATGACTGCAATTTTCAGAATAAACATGATAGATTTTATGTGATGGAAAGTTTATTTTATAGCAATGTGATGTTTCAATCAATTAAGTGTATACAAACATTTAAAAAACTAGAAAATCTTGAAAAAAAGCTTGAAATAGTCAGAAAATCTTTGAAAACATATCCCATCATAAATATTTTAAAAAATTGGTATAGAATCTTAGATAAAAATATTACATGACGATCAAGTAGACCTGAACTATTTAGATTCAAATATAATTCAGATATTTGATAAATCTTGAATAGCACACAGAAATTTTCTTTTAATTCAAATAAATAATTCTTCCTATTCAAATTAATATTAGCATGTACAACATAAAATGAATATTATACACTCTGACTTTCTACAAAGTAAATATAAGTACATTTGTCAACATAAGTACACCTTTAACATTTTTCCTTTATAATTTATTTTTGAGTTGACTTAATATAAGGCATTTTTCTTAACTGATATACCAGGTAACACAAGACTGGTCATGATTTTGCTATTGTGATATTCAAGGTTACGCTACAAACTAATATAAAACAAGATTTAAACAATCAAATAATTTTCTTAGTCATTTCGCTCAGTTGAAGATTTATAATGATGTGACTTTTTTCTAAAAACTAAACTAATTATAATAAACATAAGCAAAATAAGAAGTAATGAAAAAATAATAATCATAACAGCTATAATTTATTTACAAAACATAAAAAGAGAAAAATGTCAATAAATGACGAAAACAATTTAAGAAAACGAATGGAAACTGCAAAGTTTAATGGAAATGCTATAATTTTGCAAAAGATGCATTTATAATATGATTTCTAATTATAAAAGATTAATGACATTTTAAAATTTTAAGAAACTACAAAATATTTTGTAATATAAATATATTATAGTATAATAAAAAGTAGAATTTAACAACTTCATTTAAAAATATTACAATTTATATTAATAGTAAGTAAATGTTTTTAGAAAGTAGAAATATATTTCAGTAGAATAACTTTCAGAACTGTTTTCCCATCATTTCTAAATTATTTAATTATTTTATTTGTATCTCATCTTATTAATGTAATATTCCATTACTTAAACTTATAAATTTCATCATCAATTTCAAAATTTTGCTAAATAACAATTAGAGTTAAGATAACATGATAAAATAAAACCTACTCCCCATCTTTCAACAGCAATTTCTTCCATGGATTTTCCTTCTTGTTGAGATTGCTCCATAATTCTATAATATGCTTTTTTTAAATAGCTATAACCCCCATCACCAACTGATGTTGAAGGCAGCAATAAACTTTCAGATGATGTCTGCAATTCTGGTAGCCCACTCCCATCATTTTTCCAATAAGGGTTTAATTCCCGTTCATTTTGGATTGCCTAAGAGTAAAAAAGTGGATAGATAATTAACACAAGCAAATCAGAATAATACATGTTAAAGGATTAATTGAAAAATGTTATGCACACAGCAAAATGCAAAAGTAGCTTATAATTAAAAATTTAATACAGAAATACAGTACTGAGAATTCAATTAAGTATTATACAAATATAAATAAAATTTTCATTTATAGTTAACAAATTTTATAAAATAAAATCATTATAAATCATATGGATTTTTTGACACAGCAAATATAGTTATCAAATATAATGAAAAATGTCACAGAAATATGATTTAAAAATTATATATAATTTTTAAAACACATTTCTGTGATATTTTTCAAGTAATTTATATTAGCTTATAATAGGATTTTGTTCCCTCACTAAATAAAACACAAGCAATTTTTAATTTTGGAATTTTGAGTACACTGTTTGTAATTAAAGTAAACAATGATTAATGTTGATTTTTAATGCACTGTTAAGATGTATATTGTTGTGGAACTCTGCTTGGTTTGAAAATAGAAACATATGATTCTCCTTTCCTCTTAAAATGCTTTATGCTTTACCATTGGGAATGGTGAGGAAATGCATGTACAGCACCAGACTCCTCTTCATATATACCAACAATATAATTTCTTTTTATTAATTACATTATTTTTTTAAAAATGCATTGTTTTTTCTCACTGCAACAAATGTATTTTTTGTTTTTCTCATACATTCCTAATTGAAAATGCACTGGAACACAGACAAAAGAATTTTAATATTTAATTATTTCATAATTAAAAACAAATTTAAACATTCTATACCTCATTCCCTTTTTTTAGCTGATTTAAATATAAGACTTCAATTTATGATGCATAACAGTTTTAAACAAATAACTATTGTTAAGAAATATTAGATATCATTATTTTTTCAAATTGCAATTTTACTCAGAAAGTTGTATACACAGTTTCCGGTGGAAACTATGACCTGCAAAAATATGAGCTCGTGTTATTATTTTATAATTATTATATATTAATCAAGCAACATTTTAATTTGCAGCAAAAAATTAGCTGCATTAATTTTTGCTTGGAAATTTTCTTCCTGAGCACTAACTTTAGTTCAGTTTCACTTTTTTTTTAATTTTAAATAGGAAATATCCTGAAGACTTTAACAACCTTGTTAGCAAACATATTTATGAGTACTGAAGGTACAAAGATCATTATCAAATTCAGTTAATGACTCTTTTCATATAGTTAAAAAGCAGTAAGTAGTTAGACAAAAGTGATATTTTCAAAGAAGTAAAGGCAAAAATAATAAAAAGCGAAAATTTATAAGTTAATTATAGATGGGGCAAAATAAGTCATCAATAGAAAATGTTGTTATTAATCATAAACATTAATATTTAATAAAAAATTTTAAAATAATAAAAAATTTCTAAAAACTTTACTTTTAATTACATGCAAGTTATTCATGGTGAATTTGAGATGTTTGCTGTAAACAGAAATTGTCTGACAATCTACTTTTAAAATTAAAAATATGCAGCGGAAATAATCATACTTTTTCCTTTTCCCTCTGCATTGCTTGGGCGTCTAACTTTTTTTGACGTGAACTGCCAATTTGCATTTCATCCTTAGTTAATGTGGCAACAAACATTTCTTCATTCATCCAATCATCTCTCTGAAAAAATTATAAAAGTCTAATGAAAACATTTTTAGAAATTAAAAAATTCTGTAAAAAACAGAGTTATAATGATTAATTGAATAACTTTACATTGATATTTATAAATTATCAAACATTCAATTTAATTTACAAATTTTTAGAAACAAATATTTGTACCTATTTAACTATAAATAATTTTAACTGATTTAAAATTAAAGAAACTAGTTTAGAAAATTAGAAGTAAATAAATAAACATTGAAAAGATAGGAACGGAATGCATTTGTATGACATAACTTTTGTTTTATGAAATAATATGATTGTATACATGAATGAAATTTCTTTTGTGTGCTAGAAGTCCTTGAAGCATTTAATTAGTAATTTGTTTTTATTTGATTACAGCCTAAGCTTTTGCAGTGAATTTTTCATTTTAAGTTTCTTAGAAACTTATTTTGAAAGTTTAAAAATGTAAACTTATTTTCACATTGTTTTTATTATTTTGAATCATTATTTTCTTCATGGAATATATATATGGCTACAAAGTTACTCTAAGAATGTTGCAAATGAATTTTTGGAGCCTATAAAATATGTTATTAAACCAGTGCTGTTGCAAACAATTATATTATAACAATCAATAATGCAAATAATTACATTATAAGAAGAATTATTACTTATTTTATACAACTGTAAAACCAACAGAAAGAAATATACCAATTTGAATTTAAAAAATTAAATTTTTATTTTGATTGACAAAAAATGTGTTGATATATAATAAGAATTATAGATACTTACATATTATCCCAACCAGGTTGGCACGATTTATAAGTTTAATTTAGAAAGTATGAATAGAAAGAAAATGTACATTTATTAATTACAGATAATTTTTAAAACAGTATTTTATATTATTTTGTTTTAAAATATAAAATAGCAATTAAACCCTTCCTGTTTCGAATTGGAATAAGTTGAAGAATTATTTTTTCGGCGAAAAATTTTTTTGGCTATTGCTTTTAGCACTGATTGAAAACCGTCTTCGCCATTAACTTCATCGCCTATTTGGCGATTTATGCGAATTTCGGCCTGGTTGCGTTAATATGTAAGAACAGAATTATATTATAATGGCAGGACATGAAAAAAATGAGACAAAGTTGATGCTGAAAAATTTAAGCCTGGCAAAAGATCTGTATTATATTCAGAAATAAAACATTTTTGTAAATGTTATTTATATCTGAAAATGATAAATAATTCATTTCAAAAAATTATTTATGAGAACAAATAGAAATTTACATATATATGTAAATTCTTATCTGTGCATAATGCATAGATATAACTGTATGCATAACATATTTGAAAAAGATATATATTAATAAGAAATTCGGCAAGTCTATTTTTAGAGGGTCTTTTCTGTAGTCAATATGCATAAATACATTTGTTACAAAATATATAAATATGTCTGATTGAAAACTACTCAGGCTAATGGACAAATAATCAGATCAACCATTCAATACAAAATATATAGTTTACATTTTTAATCAAAGAGCATCATTGTCAATAAATTGAATCAGACAATTGATCAGAATAATTTTCCTAAAATTTAGAACAAGAAATCAGATAAATTCTATTGCATTTGTAAACTTATAAGAAAAAAATAAATCATACAATACATTAACAAATTTCTATGTACCTTATTTTCAGATTTTGTTGTTTCGTTTAAATCAGTAGTGATTTCTGCAGTTTTTGGAGCAGGAGCTTCAACCCATTCCATTTCTTCAGATTCCTAAAAAATGCTTATTTTTATATTTAAATAATGATATACCTTTTATATACAGTTAATTCAAATATTTTTATACTTGAACTATGTAGATAGAATAAGAAATACATATTTCTAAAAGATGTTATTTTACTAACAAATATTCATTACAGATTACTTAAAAACTATATCACAAATAGCCTAATGAACTTTTGAAACAGAACAGTAATTTTTTTATAATAATTTATAACTAATTGATTTCCTTAAAAAATCATCAAATTGTTATTCATAAGAAAATAATATTAAAAATCTTGACCACTAAATAGTAGTAGAAAACCTTATAATTTTTTGTATCAATACCTGAAACATATATTTAAATAAAACTTTTAATATAACTTGTTTAATGAAACAATTCTGTTACATTTTGTTGCTTATATATATAATGAACATAAAATAACGCTTACAGAAAATTAACTGTATTTTTATGACAAGTGAAGAGGATGGATATTAACCAATAAATTAATACATAAAACAGGTGAAAAAAAAACAAAAAAAACAAGTGTTATTTTTTAACAAGTGTCATTTATTACAGGAAAAACAAGTGTCATTTATTACAGGAAAATAATTTAAAATTAATAAAAATAAAAAGCTTTAAGATACAAATAAAAGAAATTTATTTTCATATATTTCTACAAAGCTAAAGTACACTCTACATATCATAAGGAAATTAATTCATAAATTATTCAGATATTTTTTAGAAGACTGCTGAATATTTCTCTGTTATAATTTTGCAAATGATTCATGAGTAATTGATTTAGATATTATACATACACATTTCAATAACACATTCAATTTCATAATCATATCCTTTCTCAATGATTTTAGTTAACAAAATATTTTCTAATTTTATATTAGAGTTGTTGTGAGATTATGCTCTGGATCTAAACATACAGTATTCTATTAATTCACACTACTTCTGAATTTATAATGAATTTATTGCTTCAATGACATTAGTTAGATTGTTTGAAAGTTACAAACTCTTTTTTATGATCAAAATCCAAAAAAAAAGATAAGAATTTCATAAAATTTGGAAAATATATATTGCTTTTATTTGTAAAATAATATATCTAAAACAGATAATTGTTCTAAAAAGTCTTGGATTTTTTTATTAGAAGCACTTAACAAATTTAGGTTGTAAACGAAATTAGCAAACTACAATCAAAGATTAATTATTATTCCTTTTATAATTCAATATAGAAAATAAAGATTACTTTCTATTAAATAATTTTTTATTAAAGTAATATTTCCAACAAAATGAAACTACAAAAATTAAAATAGCAGGGATTCAAATAGACTGCATATGTACTTCAATATAAATATTACTTAAGTAGTTCTTAATTAATCTGATAAATTATTCAATAGTAGATTATGTCTTGTTTCCAAATAAATCTGAGTCCTTTCTTAAAAATCTGCTATCATATTTTCTTAGACATCTTTTAATTTCTCTGCCTTTGCTACTTTAGATTAAAGATTCAAACTAAAATAACGTAGGATGGAAATGGATTTAAAATGAAAGAAATCCATTCTATATAATTGTATTAATATATTTTTAAATAAAATGATAATATATAAGAAATCGTAAATTGCTTTTTTTCTTTCCTTAAATATTTTTGGTATACATACAATGTGTACATTTTGTGATTACTAAACAATCATGTTAAAAAAAATGGGTTGAAAGCCTTCATATTTCAGACTATTTTAATAATATTTTAAATTTATAGGTTTTTTTTTTTTTTTCTCTAACAAATTTCAGATATTAAAACTCAACCCTAAAACATATATTGTACATAATGTACATATATATTCTCACAATATATGTGTTAGTTAATATGCATCTTCTGTTTTCTTGAACAAAGTCTTGTTATAATCTTGCTTATATGTAGTGGGATCGCCAAAAATTAATATTCTAATTCTCTATCTATTTCATTGAACATTTTAGAAATATGACATGAAAAATTGATAGTATTTTCGAACAAGTTAAGTAAATAGATGTCTAATAGAGAAGCTTAAAATTTACAGGAGTTATTAACTATTTTCCAGGACCCAACTCAAAATTTCAGGACTTTCCAGGGCCTTAGAAAAAATATGTTACCAGGAATCAAATGAATTATGATAAAGCTTTATCAACCTATATGAGAAAATTTACACAAAATGGGAATTTATTTTCATATAAAGATTATAGTTTTTTTAGAAATGAAAGATGATTTTATATCAATTGTATTCATTAATAAATAACCAAAAATTTAAACTGGGAAGAAAATATTTAATAGAAAAAATAAATACATTAGCAATCAATCTAAGTTATTTTAATCAAATATAGCTTTCAATTACATTTCAAACAATATACTGCAGTGTTAGGATGCTAAATATTCCTGAGTAGTTAGAGACATGAGTTCATTTTTTTGTAAAAGCAAATATCATTTTATCTATTTATACTAGAAAGCAATATAAAAATAATTCAACTGTGTAAAATCTCAGTCAAACATTCAAAAACTATATAATTTATTAACTATTTCAAATATTTATGAAATATTGTTTTGAGAACAATATTGCTTGTAAACATACCAAAGAATAAACTTTAAATACCAATATTAAATATGAGTATCTTTAGATAATTATGCCCAAAATAACTTACTGAATTACTGGAACTTGATCTTCTTTCTCTTTTCTTCTTATGGTGTTTCTTTTTCTATACAACAAATTAAAAAAATCAATATTATAATAAATAATTTTAGAAAATTTTTAACATATGATAAATTATGTTGCATAAAATGCTAATTTTCAAAAAGGTGATGCAAATGTACTTCTTTCATGTCTTAAAATATAAATAATTAAAATACTTTCACTTCTAATTGTTAAAATAGTCCTGAATTTTTAAATTCAAAATTTTAACATGAAAATAATTAATAATTTTAAAAGAAAATATAAACATAAGAAAATAATTATAATCCCATAAGAAAATAATTATAATTTTAAAACCTGCAGCTGCTTTAATTCTTGAATCTCCAGAATCATAATGGCGAATGAAAGACTTACTAAAGAAGTTACTGATAAGCATTACTAAAGAAGTTGAAATTAATAAAATTGAATATTTTATATTTCCATTAATTATAAATATTTTAAGCTACAAGTACAGCATTTTGCAAAATATAGTTATATTAATTTATGTAGCATTAATAAACAAAAAATTATTTATATGAATATTGGAAATATATTTAATTATCTAAAAGAATTGGAATACTGTTCAGAAGAATTTTGCACATAATTTAGGAAGCCAAATGTGCATTATTTATTTCAATTTTTTATTCATTTAGTGCAAAGCAATTCAAAATAGTAAAATGTTTTATGCTTAATTAATTTTACAAAAAAAAAAAAAAAAAAAAAAAAAAAGAAGATCTGTAAGCTAAATAAGTAGTTAGAGTCAAAATTGTTCCTAAAGGAAATACATGGAAATAATAAATTAACTCAGTTTTACGGCTGGATATAAATATGAGAATAATCTTCCATCTTTGAAAAATAGTTACTTAATTAGTATGATGACTACCTAGATGTCACCAAAACTGACAACTGGAAAAAATAATATGATTACCTACAAAAACCTAGGCATTAACAAGGTTATAGAAGGCACTAAAATAAAATAATGTAAATCTTATTTAAATTGCACAATTCCCGTAAATGAAATCACCAATGAAAACTTTTATATATATAGTCACGGTAGTCATCATAGTACATGAGTACAAAAAATATTTAAATAATTAACTTATTATAAATAAATAAGATCAATATTTAAGAAAAATTATCTGTTCAAATAGTGTCAATTAATATTGGAGATTAATACTGGAGAAAAAGCAAACATTAGAATTAAATTGATAGAAATAAATTAGTGTTCTTCCTTTCATTAAAAATTTTTCTTAACTAAATTTATGAAAATAAATTAATAAAAACAATACAATTACATACATACCTACAACAATCACATACCATATTCATGAAATTTAATAAAACCATATCAATTCTAAAAGTGGAATATGCTGATGGGAAATGTGGATTTTGAAAAATAATAAAAAAAATAAATAACCAGTAAAAGAAAATAATTTTTATCTATATAATTCTTGTCTTTATTTGATGCTTATATTACCAGTAAATGGCATAAATCTAATTTAATTTGATCTCAAATTGTTGGCCATTTGAATTTCATGGTTCTAAATTTTTCTAAACTAAATATATAAAAATAAATTCATAACTCATATGTGTTGAAGTATTTGATAATAATTAAATTTATTAATTTTTTTTACATAAATTTAAATGGAATTCCTGCACAGCACAGATTTCAAGAAATGAGTAAGAAAAATTTCATCTGTTATTATTCAAGGCAAGATCCAGATAAAGAGTAATAACCAAAATCAATAATGAATTAATAGTATACAGGAAAATTTATATTTGGAAGACAAATAAAGGTGAAAATACGCTTTAGGTCCCCTTCTCTGCCAACTTGGCGAAAGTGTGCTGTGGGTTCCGTACTTGGCGGGTTTTCAAAAACGCTGTTGCAATGGCGATAATGGAATACGATTTTTAACGGTTTTAAACTAATTACCAACCAATGCAAATGACCGATTTTTCAAACTGAAACTAATTAACGACCAATGAAAATGCTAAAAGAAAAAAGCCAATTAATGAGCATGCGCGAAAAAGCGCAATTATTTCCTCCGGAGGTTGCCATAAAGGGCTTATTAGGTATAAAAACGTCCGGTTTACCACGCTTAGTGCATTTATCGCCAAGTTAGCAGAGTAGGGGACCTAAAACGCAAATAACCGCTAATAAATTTTGAAATTGTCATATTTTTAAAAATCAGATGAGTAAGCAGCTCTTTGAAAACTATTCATCTTTGCATACTTAAAGCACATTTAGCAGATCTGAAAACTATAGGCCAATCAAAACTCAAATAAATTATTAATAATTTTATTAAAATATAAAGAACATTTCTTCAACCAAGATAATGAAATCATATTTAAGAAACAATAAATCATGCATATATCCAGCATAACCAAAAATCGCAAGTCAAAATATAATAAAATTCGGTCGATAATATAAATTAATTGAAATAAAGATGATTAATTTCTAAGATAAGAACAAAAATAATAATAGAAAATGCTAAATTATTTTTATTACATACATATAATTAGAGCTATAATTATAAACAATAATTCTAATACATTTTAAAACAAGAAACTTTTGGATTTTCGTACATAATATTTGATATATAAAATAGAATACATAAAATTAAACTAACTTTATGCTTGTGTTTTGAAGAAGAATCATGATCCTTTTTTGCTTTCTGTTCTTTCATTTCAAGTAGAGTAGATCGACGATCCCAAATTTAAATCGCAGCACTATTTTATTTATTTACGTTTGTTCCTGTACAACACGTTTCCGGCTGCCTGTTTCTGCCTACAGTAAACGCCTGAACATCGTCAACCGCCTCATAATTTTCAATCACGGACAAACGATGTATTTGATACTCGAGTTGGCACTTTATTCTCAACGCCACGTCGTGCTAGTGGAAGGATATTGCAATCACGGCAAATTTTAAGTGTTCCCAGTTGCTATTAGTAAATACGACGGATTTTTGATAGGGTCAAATTTAAAAGTTTACACTTCCCAGGCCATGGTGGCCTGGTTGATTACCTCGTCGTTCTCATTAACAGAAGGTAGGGAGTTCTAATTTTGGCTTAATCAAAGATTTGTCATGTTCACTAAAAGCGGCTGGAGCACGTTAAATAGGTCGTGGTCATAATTTCCTCCATGTGAAATGATACTTCTAGAAGTGAAAGGTCACATACTAGAAAGGGTCTTATGTTTGATCCCTACTTCTAAATTAGGAAGGGTCCCACATGGCTGCTTCCATTAACAAGTAGAGATTAACTTTGGGTTAAGTACAGAGAAGTATGCAGGTACAACAAAAACACCCACCGGTCCTAAGAACGACTACATTCATCACCGTGGTTAATTTTAGTTAAGTTTTATTCACAGACCTGGCATTTTCGACTCTTTGATCACAGCCGCTAAGCAAAACGAAATTATTTTCTAATTTTTTTATTATAATATATTGAGGAAATTCCCAGCTGACTTCTCATTTTCTAACCTTAATTACGACATGACACTAGTGGAATACATTAAGCCTTTTAAAGTTTAATAAACATAGTTCTTTTCATAATATGATCATATTTCCTTTAATATAATACAGTCAATTATTTATTTCCTTTAAAATTTATAACATCGAAAATTATAATTGATTTTTCAAAAATCTCTCTCTATGGTTTTCTTTATAATTTTTAATAACATCGTAAATTATAATTGATGTTGCAACTGAAAGTTAAATTCAAGTCAGAGATTTCAAAGTGTAAAAGATTTATTTAAAATATAGTTTTCGATTAGGTGAGACACACATGAACAAGTCTTTGGTTAAAAAAATTACTATACTTTCCACAAGGAAAGTGTTTAATTTGTAATTAATTTTATTTCTGACACTTTAAAGTTTTATATTTAAGGAATTCTTAATACATTTCTTATCCTGTAGATCAGTGTTTCCCAACGTGGGGCCCTCAGGGGGACAAATTTGATTGTTAAGGGGACAATTCGAAAATGGACATGACATGATATATGTCGAAAAATATGTTATTTTAACGTGGTGGTGTGGTAAATGTGTTATATACATTTAAAAAATGTGTATTTTTATACTATACGTTTACTCTATGTCATATTAAATTAATTTTAACAAATACATTTAATTTTTAATTGATGTTTTTTTTCAGCCCATATTAAAATGAATGGTGCAAGCAATAAAAAAAGTTCATCAATACTTGAATGTTTGGAGGAATATTTAAAATTTAGGCTCATACCTGCTGTGCATGATGATCTTATCTTATCTTATCTGGTTGGAACTCCAAAGCATTAGCAGCGGAGCTGCTTTTACTTTTCCATCTGTAGTAGTAAAATCATGTATTAGAGAAAAGATGAAAGGAGGGTGGAGTCATAAGCTGGAAAGAAGGAAGGGGAGAGGGAGCGGGCGAAAGCCGTGCTCTCAATAAAGGATACTCTTTGTCTTTCAGAAGAAAAAGTGAGAATCGT
This sequence comes from Latrodectus geometricus, assembly GCA_026290005.1. Lineage (NCBI taxonomy): Eukaryota > Metazoa > Arthropoda > Arachnida > Araneae > Theridiidae > Latrodectus > Latrodectus geometricus. Next base: position 5,807 of record JAPDSC010029910.1, on the reverse strand, counting down.
GAAATAATAAAAAGAAATAAAAACATCTTTACAGGGGCCTTGGCGCCTTAAAAAGTGTTTGACACCAAAATTGAGACAAGTAGATATAGAATTATTTACAAAGGAGAATAAATGAAAATAAGAATAAAGAAAATATACCATATAAATGACAAAAAGTTTCTGGGTTATATATAAATGACAATCAAATTGCTGGGTTAAATATAATGAAAAGAGTATACAAGTGAAATATTTACAATCTATGTACAACATGAGTAATGTTTGGAGTTAAATCCAATTAAATTTTTTATCGTCTGGATAAGACAGCATTGCTTAGGTAGTGTGCCGCTATTAGTCTGATTGTTTTATCTTCAGGATGGTTTTCACAGTTGAAAATTTGATAGTAATCAACTTCTCTGCAGATTGATGCTTTGTTGAAAAATCCGATGTTACGTTTTGCAATGCATTGCGATAGTGTGTCCATTTTTAGATCGCTTAGGATAGCAGAGTTTTTAATATAATAAGGAGCACCAAGCATATTCCGTAAGGTCTTATTTTGAAATGTATTAAGCATTTTCATAGTAGTGGCATCCACAGTGCACCAGGCCGGGGAAGCGTAGGTGATGATGGGTCTAATAGTAGATGTGTATAATAATTTCTTTAATTTAACGCTCAAAGTACTGAATTTTCCAATGAGGGGTCTTAGGCTATAAAATGCTGCTGTTGCTTTCTGGATTTCATTTTTAACATGAGGTTTCCAGGAGAGGTTTTCGTTAATCGTGAGTCCTAGGTAACTTGCATTTTTTACGATTGGAATTTTCTTTCCATACATGTAGAGATCGTTTTTTCTTTTATATTTAGTGCGTGGAGGTTTTACAATCAGAAGGTTTGATTTTTCTGTGTTTATTTCCATTTTGTACACTAGAGTTCAATAGTGTCGAGTTTTGTCTGTAGTTTGCTTAACGCCATGTCCACTGATTTTGATTTTTGGACGATGCCAGTGTCATCAGCATAATATGCCGTGATACTGTTGTAATCATTAATTGAGGCAGGAAAGTTGACGGTATAAAAAAGATAGAGGATGGGGCCCAGAATACTTCCTTGCGGTACGCCAGCCTCAATTGGCCTAGGGGTTGGTGCATGATGATCGGTTTAATTTTTATATTTTATCCTTGAAATTCTTGACCAACGAATCACTGAAACGAGTTCGTCTTGAGGAGCGTTTGAAGGCGAAACATGAAATTATTTTATTAATTCAGATTTGAATTACTTTCAAACTTTAAAGAAAAATTTTGAAAAAAGGACAACAATAAAGTCTCTATTTACTGCTCACGCTTCATTATTAATATTATTGAGGCTAGTTATCAAATTTTTTTATTCATCGCTAAATCGGGGAAAAAATCATACTATAGGAGAAAATTTATTAATAAAACCGTCAATATCAGCATTTCTTAAGCAGTTCTTGAAAAAGATGACAAAGATATAAAAGCTATGTCACTTAGTAACGATACTGTTAGCGGAAAAATAGACGAAATGAGTGGAGATATTGAAAAAAAAAAAAAAAAAACTTGTTGAAAAGCTGAAAACAAGAAAATTCTCAGTGCAAATGGACGAATCAACTTTGATAGACAGCGAGACAGTATTGATAACTTACGTAAAATATATTAAAGAAAATTTTGGTGAAGAAATGTTCTGTAAAAGATTAGAAAGCACCACTACCTCCAAATAAATATATAATAAGCTATAAAAAAATAAAAAAATAAAATAAATAAAAATAAAATAAATAAATAAATAAAAACCTCTACTTAGATGCTAATAATATACCAATGAGAAATATAACATCTTGGGCTGCAGATGATGCTCCTAATATGACGGGTAAGAAAAATGGTTTCTTAAAATTGATGAAAGATGAGAATCCAAAAATGATTCTTGTGCATTGTGTTATTCATAGGGAAAACTTGATAGCTAAAAACATTTCGCTTGTTTAAAATGAAGTACTGTATTTAATAAAGTGAATCATATGCTATTAAATCTAATGCCAGATATGATGGATCTCTTCAAGCTATTTTGTGAAGAACAAAATGCAGACTATACAAGACTTTCTCTTCACAACTGAAGTAAGATGGCTCTCAAGAGGGAACTGCTTGAAAAGATTTATGGAACTGTTTGATACTCATAGTGATATTTTAAGCGACAAATCTGAAAAAGTATCCGTTAACAGTTGATGGTAAAGTACTTGTGAGTTATTTAACCAGTATCTTTGAAAAACTAAATATATTAAATAAGCAACTTCAAGGAACAAATAAAACTCTTGTTGATGCAAAAGCGAAGATATTTAGCCTCATTATTCATATTTAGTTGTCAGAAATATGTTAACAACAAAAACTTTGAACAGTTTCATTGGTTCCAAAAAGGAGAAGTAAATGGTACTGGTTTACTCGTTATTGTCGATCATCTGAAAATTCTATCAGTTGATTTAAAATATGGATTTTCTGATTTAAAACAAATTGATTTTTCAACACGGATGATGCAGCCAACGTTAGCAGATTTTTCTGATAAATCAAATATTCAATATCATGAAGAACTAGCAGAAATGCAGAATAATGAGTCAATTTAAAACTTTATTTAATATAAAAAGAGTGATGGCGTGGCTTTGTGAGGAAACAGAAGTTAAATACCCAAAATCAACCAAAAGTGCAAGAAAACTGTTGTTACTGTTTCCGTTTTCTTATTTAGCAGAATGTGGATTTCATGCTATAAATGATATGTTGGCAAAAATAAATAAATAAATAAACAAATAATAAATAAATTAAAATAAATTAAAAATAAATAAATAAAAATCGTCTGGATATAACTCAACGGGGAGACTTGAGACTGAAAGTAACCAAAATGGTACCTAACATAAGATTTCTGTGCAGCAAGCATCAAGCGCAAAGTTTAAAAATTTAAATTATTATAGGAAAATCTTTATTAAAATTGTTTCGAATTAATTTTAGTTTTTCATGAAGTTTTGAAAAGTTACTTACTGAGTTTCGTTAAAAATTTCCTAATGTTTCCTTTCTAAAACCTATCATTCAAGTTTCTTAAGTGAAAAATTCAGTTTTTTAATATTAAAAATTATGTATATGTAACATGGAGGGGGGCATAAAGATTTTAGAAAGGCTTGGGTGGGGCATGGCACAAAAAAAGGTTGGGCAAATAGTGATGTAAATGAATTATTGAGCTATGGAAATTCAAAATATGATCTTTCTGAGACTTAGAAGAAGGTTTTTTTGATTATAAAATTAAAGCTGTATGAATTATTCAAGGAATTTCTCATTCCTTTTTTCAAAAATATTCAACTTCAAATGTGCCTAGAATTGACTTTTGCAGTAATCACAAATCAGCTATTTCAAATCATTAACATTAGGAATTGTTTCATTATTTGTTTCTTTCATGAAAAATGTACAGCAGTAACAAAATTTATATTTTAGTAAAATCCCTGGAAGTGTTCTAATTTCGTCTGACCTAAATAGTTTTCATGTTAACAACTTTTAAATTCACACCATACGTTCGTTTTTATAAACCCCTAATTTACGAACTAGTTGCCAGTCCCTACCCTGACGCCACAGACACATTGATAACTTTAACACCCATTTACGAACTAAAATTCTGAAAAATTCTCTTTTTTGTGAACTTTCATTCCTGACAAATAGTTTTCTTTTCATATATTTTATTTTTACGATCT
>JAPDSC010029909.1:0-13079 GCA_026290005.1 Latrodectus geometricus | reverse complement strand
TTTTAAATTAATTAATACAACTTGATTTCATTTATAATTTATATCACCATTACCAAGCCTATTTTACAGCACACTTACAGTACACCAAGAAAATGTTTTTACTAAGCAGACATCTATAAGACCCACAGGAATTTACTAAAGACTTAAATATTCGACAATATTATTCTACTGCTAAAGCACACATTTACCACAATTAATATATTTGCTTCATTAATAATGGGTTATTTCTTTTGTATGATAACAAATTGGGTATTGTTTCAGATATCTATTAATTTTATAACAGCCTCAATGTTGACAACAAAATTTATTTTTTATTCCCAAAAATTGACTTAATGATACAAAGAAAACTGCAGACTTGTAAAAAGCTAGCAACTCCATTACAAATAAGCATTTAAGTTTCTTCAAATATTTCAGTTTTTTAAAATCTATTTTACGTGATGAGAGCAAATTCTGTACTAGATGCTACAATAAAATAAAAGCAGTAAAATTTGAATGTTTTAAAGCTATTCAAGAAATACTGATAAAAATTTATACCATTAGATTATTTAATGTACTAATTGATGTATCTATGAATTATGAATTTATAATCTGTATATTTTCTTGAAATACAAAATCAAGAACATTTATTATGAGTATTTTCATTAAATATCAGAAAACATTTATGAAAGAATATTAAATACTTCAAATGACAAATATAAAGAGAATTTTTTAAATGTAAGTTATGATTACTACCAAAGTAGAGATACAATATACATACTCAAGATTACAAGATTTTTATAAAAGATTTAAAAAGAAATGAGTGACAATGTTTCTAAAACTAAGAATACTCTGCAGGTACTCCACACAACTTTATAAAAATTACAACATTTATAAATAAATAAAAACTCTTGCAATTTATCAATATTTTATTAAATACTTTAAATTGGTTGTGATATATAGCACAAAGCAAATTTCTCAAACAAATTTTTCGAGCTTATACAAGCAAATAGTACTTACGCAATGGCCATGTTGATCTCATAATTAGTACAACCATGATTATACTAAAAGATACAATAAGAATTAATAAAATAAAATTCAATAAAAGAAATAATTTATTAATAAATTTAAATTTACCTCAAAGCAGGATCAACATAAAATCTATATTCCCATTCTGTCAGCCAAATTACAGCTGCACTAATAATAACAATGACTGATCCCAAAGCATCAGCAAATACATGAAGGAAAACACCACGCATATTCATTTGACTTCCTGAAGCTACAAAATTTGGAAAGAATGTGAGATAGATTGACTCCTAAATTACTTCATATTAACTGTCATCTAAATAGTTACTAAATGAAATTAGTTTCATTTTAAATAAATTTTATACTGAATATTAACAGATAGTGCATCACAATATTTTTTGTGAGCATTTTTAAAAATAATTTAAAACTAACTTATTTTTATACTCATTGCTGTGATTGAAAGCTTACTTTTATTTTGAATAAAACTTTTAAACATAAAAAATCAAAAATCAAAGAAAATTTCTTAACAGAACAATTTTTTCCAGGAAGAGAAATAAACAAACTGAATATAAATTCTGTATTTCATTTATTTGCAACTGTTTATTATTATTTATTGATAATAATCTTTAATGTTTTCTCACCCAAACAGATATAAATATGCAAAATATTTCTTACCCATTTGACGATTTCCATGTACATCTTGATTTGTATTTGGTAGATTATCAGATAATCGATAATTTTCATGATTTTCATTAATATCTTCTTCAGCAAGTACTTCTTCAATGGTTGGCAGACTGCGATGATGAGCTCTACGATGACTGTGGCCATGACCATGTTCTATTTTAAGAAATTAATGCTTCAATTTCATAAATATTAAAATGTGCAAGTTTAAATAGAAGCCATATATGCAATACATAAAAAATATCACTAAATACAATAAATTGTAAACAAAGGTATAAGATGATTAATTTTTACTTTAGGAGAGGATTAAGTGACATTTCATAAAAATTTTTTTAGCACTGAATAAAAAATTGAAATTTTAAGCATAATAATTTTTTCATATTTAAAAATAAAATTGTACATTCTTTGAATATTAATCCCACCACTACATGCACACACACATATATATGGAAGGAATTTGAGAAACAAAAATCAAATTTTAAAAGCTTTACATATAATTTTATTTAATATCTTACTTTTTTATACTAAAAACAAACGTTTATTTTTCTTTTATAGTTTTAAAATTAGTTATAGCCAATGAATGCAATTTTTAGCTTCATCAACAAACTTAATGTATCCATGTGTGTTATTTAATATTTTTTATTAATAAAATATTTATTTTTGCATTATCTTATTGTGAAAAAAAGTTGTAAGTTTTATTTTAAAACTTTTATCTATCCTATTATCAAAAATTACAAAACATGATTTCAAGAAAGACTATAACTAAGTTGTAAATTTGTTAATTTGCATTAGTAATGCTTGAAAATTAACACACATTTTCAACTTTTAGGCTTCTTTATTCAATATTTTAAGGACATATTTGAAGGGGGGGGGGAAAGAAAAATCCTCAAGAATATTGTGGGGAAAAAAAAAACTCATAAATAGTTGAAAACAACAAATATTAAGGAGAGAGAGATTACTAAAACATTAGATATGTTTTAAGAAATAAAAACTGCCTAAGGTACTCTAGTTGACAATAAAACCACAAATTATAGTAAATAAAAATTATTAATATAGTACTAACATTTCTTACCATATTTACTAGATGTTTCTATCCACTAGTAAAAGACAAATTTGATTATGAAATATTTCAAGAATGTCAATATTTTCTTTTATTACTTCATGCAAGTGAAAAAAGCAGAATTTGTATTGAATTAATAAATGCAAACAAATATGAAGACATTGTAGATATTTTATTAGGGATGATTTTTTGAATCCGAGTTTATTCTTATGTTTTAAGCATTTGATTACTTTTATTGATAAGGAAGTGCATTATGAACATAATGAGCCTTTGAAAATGTTATTGAGGCCAGTAAAAAATGACTGAGTATATGCATATAATCAAACACATGTATGTACAATTATATAGAACTAAATTTAAGCATAATTATTTTTAACACTTAAAAATTTAAAGCACTTTTTCAGGAAATTCAGCATTTCTTATGATAGAATTAATACAAGGAAAAGTTTAATCACTTTAAAATTAAACACTGCTGTTTGAGTAACAAAACAAAAAATTTCAAAATAGCATAATACAAGAAAGTAAATTGCAAAAACCTAACCATATTTGCAAATATAAGTTGATACACTTTCTTTAGTTTTAAATAACATGCAGTGCAAAATAAAGAACAGTTATGAAAAATATTAAAAAATATCTTGTGGAAAAGAATCAAAATTTAAATTTAAACTACAAATAGCAAAATAATTTCCAACAATTTCTCTTAAAAAAATATGTGTAAAAAAAAGTTTTAGTTTATTTTAATACATTAGTGTGCAATTTGTACTCATGTTCCATTAAATTTGCTTAATAAGTTCTTCACATAATTATGTAGCAAAACACAATAGTTCCTTTTTACATTTAATTTTATGAATTAAATATTCTTAGAATTCTTATTTTTCAAGGATCTAAATATTGAACATTTTCAAATAAAAGCTTCTATTAAATAAAACTTACCATGAAAAAGAAATAATCCAACAATATTGACAATTAATCCTGCTACACCAACATATAAAATAAGTTTTGGATTATGAATCTCATCTACTTTATACAATCTTTTTAAGGCTTCAATGAATATGGAAAAACATAAAGCAACTAAAAACACTGCATTCACCAGTGCTCCTAAAACTTCAGCTCGTGCCCAACCAAATGTGTTTTTTGACCATTTTCGAGGAGACATCTGAAAAACCAAATGCATTTGTAAGATTTCAGAAAAAAACTTTATAATTTATAAAATCAACAAACACGTTAATGCATACAAGGATTTAATTAATTTTTTACAGTTATAATATCTACAATATATAAATTGGATTATCAATATTTAATTTGTATGTTCAGAGTTAACTCAATACAATATTAAATTTATGATACAATCTGTTATTTAAGTATGTCAAAGCTATAAAATAAAAATTTAAATAAAAAGAAAAAAATTCTGAATAAAATTCCTATGCATTGGTGCAGATTTAAGATAAATTTTGATTTCCTCATCTACTGAAATCATACAATTTCAGGTTTAAAATAATGTAATTTTAATTATTATTTCCCATCTCCCTATTATTACTTAAGAGATATCGGCATATATTTTTTATACAATTTGTAAAACAAATAAACTTAGAACACAACTATATTCCTTTGTATTAAAAATGTTAGTTTTCAATTTTAAAATGAAAGTACTTAATTTCAAAATTCAAATCAAATCATGTAATGCTACTGAGAAAAGATTTAACAATCAAGTAGTATTAAATAAATATTTGTTTCTATGATTTGTTTATAATTATTCAATCCAACAATAGATTGCTTTAAATAAAAATATAGATTTAAAAACCAATCTATTGTTGAATTAAATGTATTATATATTACATACATATTTAGTCACACCAATTCTTTTGGAGAATCATTAATTATTAAATTCAACTGCTTATACCAAATTGCATAATTTCATTGTTCTAAAACATAAAACGGCTGTATCCCAGTGTACGGTACGCTATTTTTATACAATTACTATAATTATACAATATATAATTAATATAATTATATAATATAAAATTATATTATTTTATAGAAATAATATAATTTCATACAATATCATATACAATTAATTATAATTGTATATATACCGTTCACTGGGAATTAACCCATAAAACTGTCAAATGTTTTTTTGGACGGTTCTAACACAATTATAAATATCTCACTGTATATATTTATAATAATTTTACATTTCAATGAAGAATTATTGTGCATTTATTAAGATAAAATAAGATTAAAAGTATATATAAGTTTTTAAAATAGCAAAATCAAGAAACATTACCTTATTATAAAAATATTTACAATAGAATAGTCTATTAAAATTGTTTCCAAAATATAAGCTTTGAAATTTTATTAAATTAAATAAAGAAATAAATATTTTCAGCACATCCAACTTACCTGCACAGATAAAAATGCTATTATTAATGCTATGACATCTGATAGCATATGAAAGGAATCTGCTACAAGAGCTACTGAATTTGTGATGTAACCCACAATGATTTCAATGAAGAAGAAACTAGTTGTCAGTGTGAACATGCTCATCAATCGGCATCTCTTTCCAGAATAACGACCCATGATGAATTAAAGTATCTACAAATTATTCATTTAATTAGATAAATAATGAATAATTACTATTTAATGTTCACATCATAGTATAACAAATAAATGTAGTTAAATAGTTTTTAAGTCAGTTATATTAAGTAAAATCAGTTTTTCAACAAAAAGGCGTAATATTTACATTTGGCAGCTCAAGTGATAATAAATGCTATCAATAAATTTCTTTTTATATATTCTTGAAATAAAAATTAATTTTACGTACGGCCTAATATAGGAGTGTGATACAGTAAACACAGATCTAGTTACTTTCACGAAATAAATTATTTTTCAGTAAAAAAATAATAAAATAAGTAGCTTTATAAGCAAAATACAACAATTTAAGTCTTTTGTTTACATAATATTAACTATAAATTAGGTTTATTAATAAGAAAAATATAGATCATACATATTCATACTTACGTTTTTTCTTCAAGTCGGCAAAATTTATTTTGATGACAAATATTATGTCTTGCAATAAATCTTGCGGGACATATTTATCATCAAAATAAATCTTGATAAATAAAACTTGCAAAATAATTGAAAAGCTGATAGATTAAATAACATATAGAAAATGATTATAAACTTTAATTCTATTATTTTATAAAAATTTTAGGAAGCTATCAATTTTCAATTTACATACCATTAGAATAATGCCGAATGATGCTCAAAATTTTTCCATTTCTCAATACAAAATTTAGAATTAAGTTTCGATTCGGTGATTTAAAAAAATTTGCAATTAATAATTGTAAAACATTTAACAAAAATAAAGATATACAGTATGATAATATATATTTAACAATGTAAAATTTCGTCTTTACATTGCATTTAGAAGATAAATGATAAAAGAAAGCATAAAATATTAAAAAAACTGCAGCAATTGTTTAAAGTAGATTAAATTATTTTCTTTGTTACAAGTTCAAATCAGATAAACAGTAAGAAGATAAAACAAAAGCGACAGGTAGTACAATTTCATCAAAATAAACGATTTATAGTTACCTGAATAAATGATATGATAAGTAATCTTATCTCAAACCAAAGAAATTATAAAAAGTTCAAGACACACAGTTACTTATAACACGTTTTCGGCATTTCAAAGAGAAAGGTTTTGCACACTGATCTTTTGCACTCATCACCCCTTTTGCACCCAGCAACATACTAAAGCAAAATCGCGGTTTTGAGCAATCGAACTGTGACAAATTGGAATAGCAGAAGGACTTCACTTCACGATGAATATTTTAAAACACAATTTTTTGATAAAATTATTGAAAATGAAATTTTTATAGGAAAATTAAAACCATTTTACTGATTTTCTTAAATTAAAACTAAAATAATCGAAGTATAGTATTTAACGGTTACAGTTTAATAAAATAATTTGATATAAAAATGTGAGGGCAAGGGTAAAAATACAAAAAAGAAAAAAAAAATAAGCGAAATTTTGACTACATTTTTGTATATGATGCGGAAATTTATTGCTATTTTTTGCAACGATCACAAAAAATGGCAATTTGTTTCTTTTAATCAATAAGTCCTAAAATTCTGTATTTTTGTTAACTTTTAAATGGAAATACTGTTTTTGTTGAAATATATTTTGCTTTCTGATTTAACTTGTTTTTATATTGCAAGATAATGAGCATTAAAACGCTTGAAATTCTAGCGTTATAAATATATGTATCAAGTCGCATATATATTAGGGAAAATTATCTTAAAATTTGTTAATAGACTATCTTTTGTTGTCAAATTTAGCTCTCGCGCGAAGCTCTCTTCATATAATTATTCGTTTTAAAAATTCAAAGAGTAAGCAAATTTCGAAATTTAGTAAATTATAAGTGTTTTTTATCGATTGACTTGTTTTATATTAACTTGATTAAAAGGAATTAATGCCTTTATTTTTGCCAAAATTTTGCATTTTTTTTTTTTTTTTTTTTTTGGAATACATAAGAAATGCAAAATTTAGAACCGACCTTGGTTCTAATAATTGAAGGAAATATGAAATAAAATTAGAAAAACGAATTATAATGTGTATAACATGTTTAAAAGCAAATAAATGTGTTGCTTCAGTGGTTCAAGAAATTAGTGTTCATATGCAAATAATAAGGAACGTAGATAACACATAGAAAATTTTATTGTGATTATAAAATGTTCTTTAAAATGAGTGTGTTTGTTAAATGGGTTAGACTATACTTTAGGGTGCCCCTTTGATTCTTGTCAAATTGTAATCGCAATTGATCACCAAGTTGGGTAAAACCCAATCATATTCTGTGCAACAGAGCAATTGATTGTTCTGAGGCAACAAAAATCACCAATAAAAATGATAGCCAAACAAAAATCGCCTTGTTTGCCAAGGGGGCACCCTAAAGTATACTTTTACCGTTAAATGTATTTTTCATCCTCTCTTAACACTAGTCAGTCATCGCGATAAATTATTTTTCTGTATAGTATTATTAAAAATTTTAAAGGAATACATTTTCTAAGTAAAAAATTAATTACCTTAATAATTAAAGACCAGATTTCTTACTTAATGAATTTTATGGGAATTTTTCCATTTTTCTTAGATCGTATAGAAAATATTGTGAATGTAATTTAATATTTAAGAATTTGTTAAACAAATTAAATTTCAGAATCCAACAACTCTCTCTTGAAATACTTCTAAATTAATTAATTCCATAAATAGGCATGTAATATATTGTTCGACACAAGCTTAAGAATAACTAATTATTTAAAAAAGTTAATTAGACAAATAAATAACCTGGTGACTTAAGTAACTTGTATAGAGATTAATCAAAACCAAATCTGTGATTAATCGTGAATCAAAATTTTTGGAAAATTTTACAAGAAAAATAACGAATGTTTTTCATTTATGCTTATATATCTGTACTAAACTGATTATAATTATTTTTTAAAAAAGAATTTTTGAGATGCTCTGAAATACAAAATGCATTCTAAAAAATATGCATATTTTTTTTTTTTTTTTTTTTTGAAGTATTTACAATTTTTTATAAAATCAAGCCAAAAAAAAAGTTCTCTAAAAACGAAAGATAGAAGTTTGTATGGAACGAAAATGAATACGAAGATGTTTCGCAAAATATTGTCTTTTTTACCTGTATAACATTGATATATAATAATAATATATAATAACAAAATATATATTAATACATATATAATAATAACATATATATTAACAACATATAATGCAAATAGTATTTATTTTAATGATTAAACATTCGAATAATCTATAATTGAAAGACTTTTTAAAGAAATTATTTCATACGTACCTAATGAATTTATAGAGTTAAATTCTTATGTGAAAAAATGAATGAATATTCTTTTAGGAATACTTTAAGATCACGACAAAACTGCTTATTTTATTTTATTGTATTTCAAACAGAAAATTTCTTTTCCTTCTTTTGATTAACAAAAATTGAAGAAGTAAGTAAAATTTAACTATATTAAGGAAACTTGTGATAGTCAATGTCATATTTAGGAGGAACTTTTTTGCTCCTCCTAAATATGACATTCCTTATAAGGGAATTGGAAATATGTATAATTATCGTACCTAAAGAAAAACAATGTTTTGGGTAGAAATGTAACTTAAATATTTCATAGTATAGAATAAACCTTCTCTAATAAATTAAAGGAATCTAGTTTTTAAAGATTAAGAAAAATATTAAACATAGCGGAAAATAATATGATAAGAAAATGTTTTTATTGGTAAGAATATTAAAAAAGCTCTATAATGAGATGAAGTATAAAAAAGAAGAAAAAAATGTTCCTGTATAAACTTTTATTATTTTTCGATTACACTATATCACGCATTTATTTTTCTCATTTCACAATAATATCCACTAATTTACATCTGTATCTTCGATAATTATTATAAGCATTATGGAATCCTATAATTTTTTAATATGGCATTTATATAATTTAGTTTTTGGTTTTCAATATTTTTACATTGCTCTTCTTTTTAATCTTCATTTCAATCTTCATTTTAAATTTTTTTTTTTTGAAATTTTAACTAAATTCCAAAATATTATTACTAATTTCGGATTTTGATCATAAGAAAGACTGATTTTAAGGAACTTGTGGGAAAGAAATTCCTCCTTTCAATAACTGACAAACTAAAGATGGTCCTCATATAAAAACATTTTTACATAAACATAACAGTTATGAATATCTAATAGCAGATTTATTTATATTTATTTATAAACAAAAATATTTCTTCTTTTTTGCATTTTGATGTGTTGAAATATAAAAGGTAGGATAAGATGCTCATTAAAAGAGACATACACTCCCTGACATAGGAAATGCTACACCATAAAATATTGGATAGAATGTGATAAAAATTGATAAACACACAGAGCATGCATATATAAATAAGTGATGTTATTTACAAAAAGATAAATTTATACATTGACGAAATATGCAGAAAATCAGTAAGTAGTATGGCTACCTCTCGCGGCGATGCAAGCAGACACTCTGCGAGGTAGAGAGTCAATTAACGTGCGGACGGTGTCCTGGGGACTAGAAGCTCATATGATCTGAAACATTTTACACAGTTCGTCCTCCGATGGAGGCTGGGGCACAACAGACAAACGACGTCCTAGATATGCTCTATCGGGGAAAGATCAGGAGACATCGCAGGCAAAGGAAGCAACTAGATATTCTGCAAAGCTTGTCTGCTGACTAGTGCCGTGTGCGATGTTGCGTTATCCTGCTGCGTTATCTTGCAGCTGCTGAAGGTAAGGTAGCACAACAGGTTGCAGCTCCTCATCAACTTACCGTAGTGACGTCAATGTGCCCCTGATGCGTACTAGGGGTGATCTGCTATCGTGTCTGATTGCACCTTAAACCATTATTCCACGTTGACGAGTGGTATGGCGTTCAACAATAGTGATCGAATTGGCTCTATCTCCCCGACACCTCCAGACTCTCACCCGGTGACTATCATTAGTCAAACAGAACAGAGATTCGTCACTGAACACCACATGCTGTCGTCCAAATGGCTCGTTGACGACACCATCGCAATCTCTCCCTACGGTGCCTTGGCGTTAATGGCAGTCTTCGTAAAGGGCGGTATGTGTGCAAGCCACTTTCAGCTAATCGTCGTGCATCTGTTCTCGCAGATATTGAAGCATCCATATTCGGCTGCACATAGCGCAGAATGTCGAGAGAAGTTGATTGTGGGGCGCCATAGCTGTCCTTCGGATGCGTCGATCTGTCCTTTCTGTTATCCGTCTAGATGGGCCTGGTCTTATACGACTATTAGTTTTTGTTCATTCTCCCATCTGGTCCAAATTCTATTCACAATTCTATACACATATGCATCTAGGTAGGTTTTAGCAGTGATATGACGGTAGGACCAATCAGCCTTACGTAAGCCTACAATTCGACCTCTCACAAAACCGTCCATTTGCCGGAACTGTCTTCGATGTCGTCGTCCAGTCATCACTTCATCCACACGTGTCTTCTGCAGCTTTGAACTTCTCGAAATACTGGATTTCCTATTCGGCAAAGAGATAAAACTGTTGATAAACCACCATTTCTATCCCTTTTATCTGGCGAGATAATCACATGACCAACTTTCATTTTATATTATTTGAATAACATGTTCTGCTGCGTTATCTCCGAAATATGCATATTTATACGACCAAAACTACATGGTGTTGCATTTTCTATGTCAGTGTATTTGTTCATTCCGATATGGAAATAAAGTTTTACTTATCCTTGCACATTAATTTTTAAACCATGTCTCTTCGTCAAATTAAACAAAAATGTCAAGTAAACAAACAAACAAAAAAAAAAAAAAAAAAAAAAAAAGGCAAAATACGGATTGTCTTACCAATCTGTATCCATGAGTTATTTTAGAATGAAACAAGAAAATAATCTTTTAATCAACGAAAAAATTTTGAATTAATTTTTTTAAGTACACTATTTTTTATAGCTCCTTCACACTTTTAACCATATTCTGCTTGTTACATAAATTAAATATATTAAATATATTCAGTTGTATAAAGGTACACTTTTTTTCTGAAATTTTTTTTATCAAGATATAAAACATTGTGCCTTGGAATTTCTATGAAATAAATCTCGTGATTGTGAAGAAATGACGTGAAATACAATTCATTGCAAGCTCATATGATTATGTTTGGAAAGAATTTATTTGATATTTGATCACACAAACCAGAAGAGAAATTCATAATATAGTCTCGAATGTAGAATCATTAAAAGCAAAGTCAAAAGTTATCAAAAAGAATTGCATATTGAAAGAATTTTTTTTATTTTTTTTATCCTACATTCTTTTTTGTCATCTCTGACATTAGTTGATGAGCAGACAAATAAAGTGATGACGAAGATTGAAAGGAATTCAAGTTAGTTTCCATTGAGTTGTCTTCAAGAAACTTTAGAGCGATGAGGTAATGCCTGAGATGGTCACCATCCATATTCATCTGATGGCACAGAGAGCAACAAGACGAATCATTGACTTCAATACGATGTAAATGCTTCTGTAAATAGAAGCGACCGAAAGTAAGCAACTCCAACAGATGGAGGTAGAAAATTAAGGATTCTATTATTTTTGTTGAGCTAGACGTTCCACCTCTTATACACAGTTGCATCACTGTACAAGGAGGATCTATTATTTTTTAATTTATCGTAAATGATTCTTTTGATGATGCGCAGAGAAAAAAGAGAGTTAAGTTGTGACATAAGGGGCCCTTTTTTAGCAAGCCTTTCAGCCTGCACGTTTACGAAAATGACACAATGGCTGATAATTCACTGAAGGGTAATGCTTTTCTTAGACTTTTTTAAGTTAAATTAACTTCATTCTACAGGAACGAACTAGTCTATTTTCATCATGCTTTGAACTTGTAAGTGACAAAATAGCTGCTTGAGACTAGATAAGAAGTACATTATGGTGCTCAAAACAATTTTGCAATTTATCGATCGAGAATGACATTGCCTCTATCTTAATATCAAAATTGTCACAATACTTTGAATCAGATTAACTATAATGTAAGTATATTTTTGCTCTTACTATACTAATTTTGATTCACAATATTGTGAATAGGTGTTCAATATTGAAAGTATTGAACACTTATTCAGAATACTTTGATACAATACACAATACTCATATACAATACACAATACTTTGATACAATACACAATACTAAGCATTTAATACTGGAAGTACTTTAATAAGTTCCAGCACTAGCATTTTTTTAATAGCATCCCTTGCTGATCCGATTGTGTACCCGTGGAGCCATTTATTGAGAGAATATCTGCAATGTATAATAGTAGTAAGAGCAGCACTTTTTAAGTCATCCTGTATGAAAAAAAATTGTTTATCAACATTCCAAAAAAGATCCACGTGACTCTGTAGCTTCACTTGGGTCATAATAGAGTTAAATTCCTGTGGAAACATTTTGCGGTTAGGTGTCGAAATATCGTATGTGTCAATATGGAAGGAAAGACTTTTGGGTTTTTAATCTCTCATTTATTGATCTATAATAATTTAGGAAGTTGTTTCTTCTTCTCAACAAGGTCTAAAGCACTTTTTTGGTTCCTTTCATTGAAAAGTTTCAATTGCAGCTCAATTGGAACAATAAGGATTGATTTAGCTGCACCACATTAAACGCAACATGCAGTTTTGCCTATTTCTATCAAAATCCAAGGCAATTGCCAAAATCCTCATTTCAATATTCGACAATGAATCGAAAATTACACTTATAGCATGTACGCAAAA
>JAPDSC010029898.1:0-15545 GCA_026290005.1 Latrodectus geometricus | reverse complement strand
GGATAAATGTTTGTTGTTGAACTACGGATATATGCAATGAGTGATTAAATTAGTTTTCATGAAACACAACGAAAAGGAAGTTACAGCCAACCGAAGTTAAAAAAACTCAAATGAAGTTTTTTAAAACTGCGCTTTCAACCTCTTCTCCAAATTTGCATATTACCACACATCAACAATAAACACATCTGTTTTTCACGTTGTTTCTATCCAAACATTTATCCCCAACAGATGTTTAATTAAATTAAGTTTTAATATGACGGAAGTAAAATATAATATCATTACTGTAAAAATTGTGTAATTTAACTTTACTGTACGGTATCCTTTCAAACCTCATCCGTTTAAAGTGGTAAACCAATATAAAACTGAATATTTAATTATGTATAAATAATTTGAATAAATCAAATCCCTCTTTATAAAGTATTAATTTTAGCAAATATCTCTGATTTTAAAAATGTTACTAATGCTGACTTTAGCAATTTGTTATTAATATTTTTCAGTTTTATCAGTAACTTTTTCACAGAATAGTGTTTTCTAAATAATAGATTAATGATTAATATTAATGCAGAAAGTATTTAGCGTTTAGTTGAGAAATACAGTAAAGGATTGATTAATTGAGGAAATGTGATAATATAAATTATTTATTAAGAGAGAGGTGTATATATAAATCCTAAATTTTATAACTTATATCGCAGCATTTCCTTTTTGAAGCTATTAAGTTTTTGTCATGCTAATGATAAACGATGCATAAATAATTTAAAATCACGAAATTCTTAAATGCTAATAAGCCTCACAGTGTAATCATATTCAAAACACTTTTTAAAAATTAAATAATTAAAATTAGTTTTGATTAACTTTGATTGGTAAAATTGATTTCTTGCTTGTGTACTTGATGAACAATATTTGATAGAATATGAAGAACAGGAAACAGTTTAGCATCTTCAGTCTTCTATATTTTTCAAATGATAAAACTATATATGATGTTTTAAAATATTTGACCCTGATTATGTGAATATATAGGAATTTTATAGAATAACCAGCATGTGTATGGTGTATTGATTAAATATGTTTTTTAAAAAAAATTAATCAATTATTTTGCAGATTATTTAACAAAAATATCGTTGCGAATTTTCTCAAAAGTCATCAATTTTATATTGTGTTACCTGAAAATGAAACGATCTTAACTTTCCTCTTATTCTATTGCCTTATCAAACAGTATAAAAATTAATAGGGTAAAAATTTTATAAAATGAAAAAGCTTTATTTTATTCTTTAAAGAACTCTATAGTATTTTTGCTCGCATTGTTGATCAATAGTTCTCTTCAGATGATCCCTTAGCGTGATTGAAAATAAAAAATGGGTAATATACTTCTTCCTTAATGTATAGCATAAAAAACAAATAAAGAGAAGCATAGATTTGAGTATCCTTAAGAGAAAATAGAAGTATTCTTCAAATTTAAAACCGAATGTTGTGCAACCAATCAGGAGATAATCAAGTTACCTTTGCTATCTGTTGAAGATATTAAAAAGAGATCGTGCATATATTTAGAGATTTACCTATGATTCAATCCTACTTTTCGTGCCCGAAAATGTTCTCTATATGTTTAAACACGTGTTTGGAGTCCCCCAATTTAAGCGTACAAATGTTGTGAGGAGGAATTATAGCTTACTTATATCTTCTCTATTTGTTTTGTATTTTATTGTAATCTTCGTAAAATAAAAATAACGAATACGTATATAATCATTCTAAAAACGAGCATTAAAAATGATTAAAATAAGCAAGTCTTTTCACGATCAGCAAAAATGAAATTTATAAATCATTTAAGTGATTACTTGAGCACCATTGAGTATTTATACTTCTGTCTAATCTAAACGCCTATTTATATTTTGAGTTAGAAATGCTTCAGGATTTCGATAAACATTAATTTTTCGCTCCATTTAATATATTTATTTTAGGATTAATAAAGTTTAAGTTTAGGATTAATAAAGTTCAAGAGAAAACATTTGATTTTTTTTCTTGAAATTTGAATTACAACGATGTCAATATGCTAAGAATATTCATTTAATTCTCAGACGTTTATATATTAGACGTTCTTGGCGTAGTAATTTCAGTGCTCAACAATGTGTAATTATCAGTTAAAACTAGAATTAATTTCATAGATTTATTTACAAATTAGTTTCTTTCTAATACTTTAGGCATCATTTAAAATAACGCTCCCATTTCAAAATTTTAGGACATTAATCATGCTGCTATACAATCAATTATAAAGTACTCTTATAAATTATATATTTATTTGTGTTTACCTTTCTATTTGTATCTATGTGCTTACCTTTCTATTCATCAAATGAATACCACAGATAACTCAAAATTCAAATCATATTTATCCCTAATTTTTTTTACCTCCAGTTTTACAATCGTTAATGTAATATAATAATTATAATTGTTTATATGGCAAATTAATTAAATTTCGCAATGATATTTTCGTACACAAAAAGTAAATTAAAAAAATATTAAAAAGTTTAATTTTTGAAATATCTCATTATCTATTGATGCTTATCTTTTAAATTATACTTTTTTTATCAAGATAAAATCCCAAAGTATTTTAAAATTTATTTCAAATAGCTTACAAAATTTTATAAATAAAAATGATTTTAATATTAATATGCTACATAAATAAAAATGTATTTTTAGAGAAATGCCATTTCCTTTCCTTTTGTAAATGCTATTTATTCTAAAAAATATTTTGGGATAAAAGTTAACTTTAATTTTATAAGTAAATATTAAAGATAGATTGAATAGTTTCTGTGCCGATGAACCTTTTTGAATTTCATAAATTCATTTAGTCAATACTCCATGTTACAAAATTTATTTGTCCAGAATCATAGGTATTATAGTTTTTTGTTTACTTCCTATGAATTTCTGAATTTGATAAGTTTTCCTTTATTCGTGTGTGAATGAACTTCCTGTATTATGTTTCTGTAGCACAAGAACTCTCAGAATACTCTATAATTAAAAGTAAATAAATAACGTCTTTTTCTACAGATGTTTCTGTTTACATTTTTTGAATATTTTCAAAAAGATATTTTTCTGCTTTAACTTCATTATATGCAAGAAAATTGAACCAAAGTTTGAAAAATGTCAATAGTACAATTTTAATTCTATGAAAACATACATTTTTACTGGAAATTAGCTTTTTATTTAAAAAAAAAATACTTTTATCAATGTAAAAAGTGCTGCTTCATATTGAAAATTCAATCTTGGGACAATATGATTTAAATCAGCAGTTTTATTCTCTTAAATTCTAAATATATCTGCAAAGAATTTAAAATTATTGAAAGAAAACATGCAAAGGATTTTAAAAAAAATTAGATAATTTATTTAAATTGGGAAAATTTTACAAATAACAAAAATTTCAATGTTGATAAACTAATCCGTTCTATAACTGATGCTATAAATTAATCCTAATTAAATTAAATTTCATATATTAATTATTTTGGAATAATTAAAACAAAATTTGTACCTATCACATAAAATCTATAAAAGTTTATAATTCATGCAGCTAAAATAATTTATGTATTTTAAGTGCAGTTACTATATGTGAATTTATTGCATGTCTTAAACAATAGATAATTTAGACTCAAGTTTGCTTAAAACGTTTTTGCTATAGAAGTGAATATTCTTTTTGCAAGTCATGATGAATATTATAGAAAAATGCGATATCCATGCATATTCTCATATTTAAAATTGTTTATATCTCTACGGTTCATTAATTCTGGAAATTGAATCAATGAAATTAATTTCAGGCATATACTTTTCTTATCTAAGAGAAACAATATTTATCTTTGATAACATGAAAAGAACAAATTGCGTTGATGAGCAGTGTTTTATCATTAAGTGACGTTTTGAGTCACTTCTCCTGGTGAAAAATAAACACATAAACTACTCGAAACTTGAGTATAAAATAGAATCATAGGATTAATCCACATTGCTCGATTTGAACTGGGACTGAACTTGGAGAATGTGAACCTGAAACTAAGACAGTGAATTTATTCTCATCCGATTGTAACTATACTAACGTTTGAAAGATTTTGCTGATGTACTTGAAAATTCACCTTTTTTTGAGAGGAAACTTTCTAGTTATTGACTTATACTTGTATGTGAATAGGAAGAAAATCCAGAGAACTCCAAAGCATCTAACCAAACAGATGAAGATGCAAGAAGAAGTTTGAAAAAATACCATGCTTTCATTGTTCAGTTTCCTTAGAATTAAATTTAATATCGTGCAATTTCACCACGCTTGAAAGCGGAACATTTTGTTTTAATTTCTTCCGGAAGGCTTCTACGTAGCAGATATTCTAATACTCTGCAGCAGGTTTGCTTTTCGTGGTAGCAAATAACAACCCATCTTCTTTTGTTCTATCTTGTCATTTATTATAAGCACCAATTTTCATTCCGAAGATTATATCTCTACCGTTAGGCTCTGTTGAGCTAGCAAACATATCAACGTAATTCATTTTCTGTGTCATCTTGCAATTCTAATTTTTTGTAACCTTATTTTCAATCAGAAGCAAACATGCCTTAGATTATTTATAAGATAGATGAAATACCAAAATAAGGGTTTAATATAGTTTTAAAAAGCGAATATTGTTAGACTATGCCTACAACCAAATGGGCATTTTTGTTTGAATCATAGTTAGCATAAATAAAGTACTTTTAGATTTTTTTAAATAGTCCCTTCACTGATTTTTTTCTATTTACATGATATATGCAAAATATTAATGAATATATTGCGATATTAATTTTATAAATATTTGTTTTGATATAAGCATTTCTTATATTAGACTCTAAAAAATATTGTTAAATTTATGATCTTATGTTATACATTTAAGAAATACGTTTATTCTTCTCAAAAAGTTTTATCAAACACCAAAGACATTATGTTATTATACAAGTATGTTACACCCAAACGAAAAAATATAAAATAAGGAATGATCAATGTTAAAATATCTTCATCATTTGAAATATTTATAATAATTCTCTGTATATAAATAATTCTCTGTATATTTGCCTAGTTTAAAATTTATGTATTTTCAATGAATTAATGATATAAAATGCGAATACTATCTAACTGAACATATTAATAAAGGGAATAAAAATAATTCTAACAGAAAACAACTCTTGGTATACTTTTAAGAAATAATTTAGGTTCATTGTTTTTAGAGAGAAATATTGAAAATTTGAGTTTTTAAATTTTTCTACAAAGTAATCAAACTGAAGTTTCTATTTTTTTTTCCAAAAATAATGAAAAACTTTTTAAGTACATATTATATGTAAATTTTCGAAGGAAAATATGAAGTGTTTACTCTGTATATATGAAAATTATGACCATTTTTTAAGGTTATATTTATTTTTTTTATATTTATGTCAAGAGAAATCCTTTCACACTTTTTATTTTCCATAGAGTTAAAATATTAAGTAGATATACAAAAGAAACTTAATTAACAGTATATTTTAACAGTATCTACTAAAAGCATTTATATAATAAAGTTATAATCGCTTTATTATATAAATGAGTTTAGTAGATACTTCTATATTTAATTGCTTGGTTGCTTGGTTCTATATTAATTGCATTCAATATCAATTATGCATCTATAAGCCATAGATTTTGAGAAAGTAATCTAATAATGTTTCTATTTCTAGAAATATTAATCACTGGGGATTTACTTTTAAGTTAGTAAAGTGAAACATTTCAAAGGCTTCCTATTGAATGAAACTGATTACTTAGAGGATTGTAAAGTGCTAAATCTAAATTTTAATTAAATATTTATCTTACTAAATCTTGTACTTTCAAATAAGGAAAGTTCCAATTATTACCATGAAAATTTCTCAATAAGTAAGTTTCCAGTTATTACTAAATCTTACAAACATGTTTTTATCTTGCAGTCTTGTTTTTACAAAATTATGCAAGTGTTTTATAATTATATTTATTGTTATACATATCAGAAGGAAATTATCTTAAATTTGTACAATTGACAATTGTGGATAAATTATGTTACACTTCTAAAAATCGGAATTGCAAAATCATAAAATAATTCAAGTACCATTATTCTAATTTTAGAATCAACAATAGTTAATCCATAATAGTGATGCATACGACTAAAACTTAGAGAAATAAAATCAGAAATCATCATAAATCAATTTATTCAGTATCTAATGTGCTTATTTAGAGCAGCTATACAGCTATATTGTTCTCTTTGGTTTCCCCGGTTATTAAGCTCGGGATGAGAAAGTAAAAAACCAAACATACTAATCTAAATTTATTACATGGAATTCAGATCAAATTGGCAATTAACAGTCTGGCCTACCAATTTTGATTTTGCACAACATTTATATAAAATCATTGTTAATTATTCAAGCAGTCCTTGTTGCCACAAAATAATGTAACTAAAATTAAATACAAAGTTAATGCAGCCGCTTGTCGGCTAACCATAATCTTTATCCGACTAGACATTCTATCAATTTGCCCATTGATAGTTATCTGTGGTAACCGTTGTCAAGGCACACCCACTGAGGTGAGCAGATCATTTACGTCTTACTCTAGTGGTTCTCGGTGTATTTCACGTATAATGAGATCCCACATATGTTTAATATGACTCAAATCCGGAGAATTTGCTATCCAAGGAAGATGTAAAATCCAGTTAGGTTGTAAAGAGTTCGTCGTATGACATGAGGTTTAACAAATTCTTGCAGGAATACCTTATTTTATGCACCATGTAACAAAGATAGAATAACAGGTTCCACGTCTTGCTTGACGTAGAGGTCTGCATAAGAAAGCCGTCAATGAGCATCATAAGCGTTCTGTGCTCAAACATTATGCTTTCCTAAATCATGTTGCCTAGTGGAATGGTTTGACTATAAGCGAAATGAGTTGGTTCATAGGGTCTTCCGGGTCATCGCCATTCTGTCAACAGCTGCCATTCCTTCACAGAGAAAAACCAGATTCATTCGTGAACAATAACCGATGATGCTATTCGATGGTCCAAGTACGATGACACCATGTCAAACGTCTTACCTGTGTTGTGCGGACAACGGTACTCCTGTCACTAGCATGCATGCTCGTAAATGTATTTCATGCGACGTGTTATGTATGGATTTCGTGGATACAGAGCCATCTGATTTTGAAGCCATAAGGTTTGGACATCACGAACCGTTGCTGGCAAATTCAGCAATCTTATGTAAACATAACTGCATGACTTTCTCTTCGGTGTGGAAGTAGAACTTCCTGAATCCATCATGAGGCATGTTGAGTAATATTCTGGAAGTGCTAACATGAGTAGCCTTAGAGAGCAGAGACAAATCCATATGTTATTGAAGTTTTATAATGCAATAACAATCCTCGGTTTTTAACTGATGAAATTGAGCTAGTAGATGTCTAGTAGCAAATGCTATTCAAAATCGTAGATGTTTTTTTGAGAACCCATATCTATTTTACCACTATCGCTTTTGAAGTTTGTATGACGCTACATACATAATTTCCTGTTGTTGCAAATTTACATTTGAGGAATGCATATAAAAATAGAACAAAATATATCCGATTTAAGAAGATACAAAGAATTGAATCTAAATGCATAGAAAAATGTTTCTCAAATAATAATGTTTTTTCTAAGTTAATAGCATCGTAGAAAAAAGATACTATCGTTAAATTATGTCCACTCAACCTGGTAAAATATTTGAGAGTATGATTCGAGTATATTTGGTAACGGACTTTGATCCAAATCATGATGTCGCTATAATGAGAATATTTGTTTATTAAACTAATATACTTCAAAGCTTTTACTTTATTTATATCCCTGTTCAAAGCTGAATGACTGACTTTCATTCTGATGTTTGGTTGGATACTCCATTAGCTTGCATTTAGACATGGCCATGGATTCTTATAGCGACTTCGGAATTAGTCGCTAAGTAATTGACAAAAAAATCTTTTTTGAGATAATTATATAACTTAAGACAAGTATGATTTTTTGTATTTGTTTTTACAGCTGAAATTCTAAAATTAATGTCATGCTCTTTACTCTAAAAATACCGTCTATAATGCAATAATTTAATTCAAAATGCAATTGAAGGAATTTATTTTTGGATAAAATGAAAAATAAACCTGATTTATAAGATTCTACTCTAGAGGTAAACTAAAAAAACACTCTCCAAAGGGAAAATTTTTATAGTGTTTCCTTTCTTCCTATAGGCATTTTTTCATTATGTAAAATATAAATTTAGATTCATCATTTTATAAAAGGATAGTGAAATTTGATTTATTTACAACTTACAAAATCCTAATAGTCATTAGAATTTTTTTGGTTTCTTATAGAATCTAATATGTATTATCTTAGTGAGAGAGAGAGAGGATAAATTTTAATGTATGACTCATACTATACATGTAAGCAAACATGATCTCTACGAGTTGTTAAAATATTGTTTGATTCATTTACAAACTCAAAACTATTTTTCTCCTCAAGCCTACCCTTCAAAAATAGAATGCGTCATTAATCTTAGAGCTGGAGAAAGGTACAAAAGATATTTTGATCACTAGATTGATCATTCTGTATATGTTATTCAAATGTACTTAAAATAATCTTAAGCAATCATGAGAAAATAATTTATTCTAAGAAAATTAATAGTATAAAATTACCTATGAATTTTGAGTTTATTATATTTAAGTTCTCTTGAAACTATTGAATCGTCCTTAAACTATTGAATCGTTCATTTTTGTGTGTCAGTTTTATTGATCTAATTGTATATTACTGTTTCTTGGCATCAAGCTCATTATTTTACATATTCATAAACAATCATGATATGATTTAAAAAAATTTAATAAGCATGAAGAAGCAAAAATATTTGTTGAAGCTAAAAATTATTAGAGAAATAATAATAAATTAAATTTCAAACTTTCCAAGTTAATTTTAAAATCGAATATTTCTAAAAAAAATGCGTACTGATAAAGAATTGAATCTGTTTTTCTGTTGAGATTGTTTTAATAATTTATTATCTTATCAATAATTTTTTCGTTTAATTTTTCCTTAAGTTTTTTAAAATAATATGAATGCAAAAATATTAAGGAAAACCTGTTATGTAGAGTTAAGATCTGGACGTTTTTTCTCAATTTCATATTATTCATTTTACACGTTTATTCATGTGAAGATTTAAATTTTTTAACATTCCATTGAATATTTAACTTATTTAAATAATAGATAAGTGTTTCCACTGTGGGAAAATTTATAATTTTATTTAAAACTATTAAATTATGAAAGATTATATATATTGAATATTTTGATTAAAAAAATAAATACTTTCATTCATTAAAATAATAATTTTAAAACTCTGTTTTCTGCATTTCATTTACAATCATGCACATAATAATAAATTAAAAATATTTTTTAAAATTAATTTCTCTAATAAAATAGAAGATTTATATTCAAAGGATTTTAAATCCACAATTAATCCATATCTCAATTTTGGAATGCCATTAAAATAAATAAAAAATTAAAAAAAAATCATGTCATTTTACGTTATTATATTCAAGATGAGATCATACAAGCTTGATTTAGCAACTTTTTAATAAGTTTTCTTAAACGTGAATTTTGTTTCCTTAAATTGCCTTTTTTCTTAAAAAAATATTATAATATTGAAAATACTTTTTCATTAATTTATTTAATGCATAAAAGTGATATGAAATTTGAATTGCATACTTTGTTCAAAATATTTTATACCCTCAAGCACATAGAAAATACATTTTAAAGTAATGAATTTTCTTTCAACATTTCTAAAAAAACCATATTTTATCCCTCATTTTGATTATGATACTTCCGCATCGATAAATTGTATTAGAGAATGTAATATATTAAATTTTACTGCTTGAAAAATAAATTGGTTTCATATAGTTTTAAAAATAGAAAATAAATTCTTTTATTTTATCTTCTGAAATAGATGATTTGATAGGATACATAAATCAAAATTATTTTAATAAATTATTTTGGATTTCAAAGCTTTCTACAAATTTTATAAGAAAATGAAACTGTTTTCTGAATCTTTGAATAAAAGTTTGGTATCCTTATTGTTCATTTCGCTATACTTCATATTTACGAGAATTTAGAGATCAATTTATTTCAGATTCTCTGCTTCTGAAATCAATAAAAGCAATCTACTACATGAAATCTTTCTACATGAAATTTGGGAAATGGTATATAGAGTTTTGCGATGGTTTTTTACCTGTTATTTTGTGAGATATTTATAAAAATTTTAACTTATTGCTGTTAATTGCACTTTATAAACAATATCACTTATTTTTTTTAATTCATTATAGTTTAAATGTCATATGAAAGTTTAATTCTTGTAGAATTTTTAGATTTTCATTATATACATGCAATTAAATATATTATAGAAAATATACTTTTTTAATACTAAATATAATATGTTTGACTTAGTTTGCATATTAATGCTTTAAATCATAAATGCGCAATTTAATATCATTTTTATAAGCTTATTATATTCTTTTTAGATCATTCGAAAATTTTCTTAGACCTAGCCAATGAACATGGTCTGTGATTAAATGTGGATATTCAAGATATGCTATTGGTGGTAGTCTTGAGTGAAATACCCTAATTGTATTAAAAGTAAATTTTAAAACCAATAAAAGTGTGATACCAAATCCTCTCCAAGTCATTCTTTTACAGTTTGTATCAAGATCCCAAGAATAAAAAGTAAAATGCTAAGCATTATCCTCCAAGCATTGTTGCCGATGTAAAAAATTATTTTGTGGTAAACTATATTATGAAAAGCTTTATGTCAACTGTTTATAAATAAATATAAAAATAATTATAAAGAATAATTGCTATTAAAATATGTTTAAATGACCATTCATACTAAATGCGAATTTTCATGAATGGTGGATAATATATTAATATTAATAAATGGAACACTTATTTCTCTCATGATGTACGAAAATCAGAATTAAACAATTACTGAATATAAATAAAGAAAATTCATTAACGGAATTGGATAAATATAAGCGTTTCTCTGTTATTTTTTTAAAACGTTAGAAATTGTTCATACATTAATTACAATACTCTTACAGTTACAATACATTTGGGAATAATGATCTTTAAAATCAAAAATTTTTGATAGTTAGTTATACCTATTATATTTTACATATAATTTATTGAACTGCCTAAATTTAAATCCTGTATCATGATGAAAAATATATAAAATTCCTTTTGTGTAAGGAAGAAAAATCATTTAAAGAAACATATCGGAAATAATAATCCTTTTTAAAACTTAAAATGAATTTTTTTTAAAAAAAATACTATGCATTAATTTTTAAGTAAATCTGATTCACAAATCATTGAATTTTGCTTTTCAATTTGAAGCAAGATCATTTATTAGAAAAGGCATTTCAAAATTCAATTGGTTCAACTTTTTGTAATTATTAATGATCGAAACATCAGTAATTTTCTTTGAATTTTAATACCTATAGACTGTGACCTGTTAAAAAGAAACAATAATATTATTTTAAGTATACATGATAATCTTTCAATATCTATATGTAAAATTACTACCAATAAATTCGTAAGACATATGTTTTTAAAAAAAAATTAAGTAGCAATTTTTCTACGTAAATTATTTTAAGGCCTTTGTCAATGATTGACAAGGAAAATCATGGCAATATTAATTCCAAATCACAACGTCCTTCTCATTTTATACATCACATAATTAATTTTGCTTTATCAGCGATACTAGTTTGATTTTAATTATATATCTAATTAAACGTTGTTCATTTACGAAAAGTCTTCATATAATGCAAGCATGAACGTCCGCTAAAATGAGGGTATTATAACTATTTTGTAAATCTCTCCATTCCCTATATATGTACATTTAAATTGTCCTATTTAGAGCTGCAATGTCTCACTTTTCATAAATAATGTAAATTATGCACACATATTTTTGCCACACAAAAATATATAAAAAACTTCGCATGTCAGATTTGATTATGAATTTGCGAAGAAAGCAAATCACTGATTATTCAGTTTATGTAGGAAAATGTCAGGTGAATTTTACCAGATTGGAACAGGTAATAGTACCAATATATTTTATAATTGTATGATTTGTAATTTTTACTCTGGTGTTTACTACAATAGAGCTGCTTAGTTATTATTGAAAAATTTACATAATAAAATTTTCCATATATAATGCAAAATTATATATATATATATATATATATATATATATACAGAAATGTAAAATTTGCAAATTAAATTATAAAAGTTGATTACCTAAATGAATTTATATAAAAAACTTCTCATAAATTTTTCTATTGGATAAGATTTATACTATTTAAATAAAAATAATTATTCTTCAAATATCTCATTAATTAATTAAATGAAATGAAATGCTTAATCTTCATTTATTATAATTTATTTTATTGTGAAAGGTGGGGTTTCAAATGAAAAAATACTTTAGAAAGTAAACATATCATTGCTTAAAGTGTATTTGAAAAATTAGAAAAAATGTTAATTTACATGACTTCAGAATGAATAATGCGTGATTTTTAATTAAATAAATTGTGTGATGTAAGAAGCTAAAAAACAAGATATGTCAGAGGCTGTCTCCAGCAAAGTACTCGTTAAAAATCTGTCTTTAAATCCTTATCAAGATTACAACGCCAGCTTTTTTAAATTGGAAAGAAAAGCTAATTCGTTTCTTTGAAAATTAAGCTTATGAGAAGAAAGAAAACGTTGTTTCAAGAAATTGGGATGAATGAAAAATTTCAGTTCAAGTAATTGCCTAGCAACTGCATAAAAAAAGCCGGTAAGCAATAAAAAATGCAAACATAATCTATTTGAAATGTTTATTCTTTTGTTTAAAAATCTCAGTGCTGACTATCGAAAAAGTCTGAAACGTATTATTTATTGATATTCTAATGGTTTTGTTTGAATATATTGTAATTTTTTAATGTTTTAGGTGTTAAAAATTATAAGATTTATGTGAGATTATGCTATTTAATTGTGTTAATAAAACACATGCCTGTTTACATTACTGAAAATGATTTTTTCACCTTTGAAATGTAGAGACTAGAGGGCACCAGCTGACACATGTTGACCTCATTAGTTAAGTATAAGAGTTGTATTAAACAAATTATATTCACATAAAAAATAGACAATTTATAGTTTAAGCATATCATAATACTTTTAATGAATACATAACATAAATAAATTGTACATTACTGGTTAAAAACACTTGTAACATATACTAGAAATAATTACCAATTATTTTTGTTTTATTTTTATAATTAAAGTATAAAAAAATTTATATGTAATCAAGAATTAGTTACAAAAACTACAAAAAGGTGTGATAGTTGCTTATATTGTGCATCTTTAAAATGAAAGATTTTTAATATAAATGTATATAAACTTTTTATTTTTATGTCTTTATAGATTTTAAGCACATAACATCTAATAAATGTTATTTGTGAAGTTTAGTGTATTTAATACTTTTACGATCACTCTTTCACAAAAATAAGTTAACTAGGAATAATGTTTTAAAATATGTTTCAAAAATCCTTTTCCGAGATAGGAATCGAACCTAAGCATTGTTGAACCGAATGAAAGAGAGCTAACACTTCAACAGAGTGTTCAGCCGTTGTTCTTATTAAACCATAGGTAAAATAATCTCACTGCATTTCTTTACATCCTTGAATAATTTTTACAAAATAATTTTTATTATAAATAACCTAAATCCATTGGCTGTTGTAGAATGTTTTAAAACACTTTAGATGCTGTACAAATAAATCTCAAAATTTTGGTAAAAATATTGTTTTCGATATTTAAGATTGATTCTCTTTTAGTGAATGAAGAATTTATTACTAGTTTCATTATTTGAATATTTTAATAATAAGAAAGTAAGTAACAGAATTAATCTAGTACTTAATGTACTGCTATTGTATTGAGTTACGATGGTTAAAAACTGAAGTCTTCCACATAGGCACATTTAAAATGATGATACAATATAAGAGGTAATGTTAAAAAGTTACTTTTCTTTTCCTTTTATTGTTAGTTTAATGAAGAAATTATTGAATTATCCAGTTGTTGTAAATGCATCTCTGGTAAATTATGGAACTTTCAGTAATGAAAAGTTATGAGCATAAATCTCAAAAAATCTATGGAATCTGAATGTGATTCATTTAGTTGCTCCTTTTTTAAAATATTATTTTCATTGTATCTTAAGATACATTTACTTTAGTTTGTCAAACATACTAATAAATTCTGAGATTATTGGAAGGTTTTAGAAAATAAGAAATTTATATAAGATATCCTTGTCTCTGCGGTAAAAAATATACACAAAACTTTTACAAATCTTTAAGGATATCTTTAAGGATTTTGACAATAGCTTTGATGGATGTTTTTAAATGGTATCGCAGTAAAACCTATAAACATTGCAGAATCTAATTAAAATGACTTCATTATGGGACATTTTCCTCCCATTTGTCCTTTCTAGACAAAACTTTCATTACAAATATCAAATTGACTTTTGAATTATTAATGTTTTAATCTTTCAGATCAACATTGTATAGATTGGATTCGGGAATGGATGTTTGTAATAAATAGAAAATCACGTTAAACCAAAATCAGCTTTTATGTACAAAACGAGACAGTAGAATAAAGAGATAAGTAACCCAAATTGCTCACATTGCAAAATATTGAAAGTCCTTTATTCCACCTCCTCCAGGAAAAAAAAAAAAAAAAAAAGGAAAAAAAAATTAGAATATTTTTCTCATTTAGAGAATTTTTTCTTCAATGTTTAGAATATAACTAAAAAGTTTTCGTTCCCATATAAAAATTATTTTATTGCTTCTAAAAGCTTTTTTCTTGCTTTCAATTTTTTTAAATTTGCAATTAATCACATAAAATTCAGTAAAAGTTTTTTTGACTTGTCACACTGAAAAGTGGATAGCCTAGTGATCAATGGCCACCGTTGAGCATCCTAGATTACTGAGATTGAATTACCTTTCAAGAAGACTTTTCATACAGAATGGGTTGTATTCACGTGTCGCAATGGAAAAATCTCAAGCATCCACCCCAATGGATCTTCCTTCTGAAGATTGTAGGAGAAAAATTATATATTGGATTTTATTTCATTTTTAAAATTTATTATATAGATACAATTTCTGGGTATTGGACCTAGACTTGCTATTAATATTTTTCTACTGATTTTAGTTTTATTGTGTGGCTTATTTGATATAGTAAATGTTTATAAATTTTGTAATACAATCAGGGTTGTAGACACTAACAAAATAATATTTATATAACCATCTCCAACAAGACTTTATTTGATAGTGAATATAATATAGATAAAGTTTAATATGGTAATAAACACATGCATTCTAAAAATGCTGTACCTTTGATTTGATTAAAAATGTGGCCCAATATAAATATTATTATTTCCTGTAAATATTTACTGCAGATTTTTAATTGAAAGATAATTAATTTATTAATAATGAA
>JAPDSC010029875.1:0-11724 GCA_026290005.1 Latrodectus geometricus | reverse complement strand
CCAAGTGCATAAAAATTATGTTTAAATTTCAAAAATATGTTTTTTTAATATAAATTGTGATAATTAAATATTAAATTTTTCTTTGCATATACTTCCCCTGATGAAATGTTCATTGTTAAAAAAATTTAATCCCACATAATGCTGCTTATCTTAAAAATTAGCAATTGTCAAATCTTGATAAACATATTACATCACTGTTATTTTTTAAATCTGAAAATCCTTATTTGTAAATCATAGATATTTTTGCTTAATTTTTTAGTAAATTTTCATGCCTGAAATTAAATTAAAAGGCTTGTCTCTGTAAAAAATAAATAAAATATCGACATCAACAATATTTACAAGAATGAATTTTATCAAATATTTTAAAAGTAACTGTTAGGTAGCTTCTCAAATCGAAAGTTAGTACTCCTATAATTTGCTTACTATAACTCACTTTATATAATTACTCAATATAATAGTCTGTATAATCTATTTTTTTCATGAATAATGTTTTTTGTTGTATAAAAAGTTGAGAATCTTTATACTAAAAAACATCTATCATTTCAGATTCTCAGTAATGTTGAGAGATCTTACCAAGGTAAGTCCAATATTTTTTCATTATAGTATTTGTTTTTGTTTGTGTGATTGTTAACCTGAGAGATTTGTTAAGTTTAATTATGTTTTTTATTAAAAATATTTTTACATAGTTAGAAAATTTGTTTATTAAGGGTTTTCGCTCATGAAGTAAAAGATGAAAATTTTTTGTCAAGCAATTAAACAATGTAAAATTATTTTAAACTATGTTTTATGGATCAAGAAAATTAAGCTCCTTTCTTTATCTTGGCATTATCTTGTAAAATAAATATGAATGGTTATTTTGAAGATTAATTTAATCTACTCTGATTACTATTAAATATTAATAAATAATTAGAGCTACTTTGATTGTCAATCATTAATGTTAAAATAATCATGTTTTCAAACAATTTTCTTCAGAGTATAATTATGAATATTTTGAAAGAAATTCTACACATACACAGTACTTTCAAATTTTTACCATTTAATTCAACTATTCACACAAGAATATTACATTTTTAAATAAACTCCAATTTGAAGTTATTATTCATATAAGTATAAATTACTTTAAAAACTTATAATAAAATAACTATTAAATGAAAATTAACTCCTGTTAATTTCTTTAAAAAGTTCTTGCAGTAGCTTAGAAAGTACAGTATTTATAATTTGCATTTCCTTCATAAGTATCAACTATACATTCAATACCATATAAACATAGTAAAAATAATTTTCTTTCAAGTATTAAAAATAATTCAGAAAATGATCAACTGTACTCATCATTCTTTGTGATTTAAATATTGAATAATAGTTAAGGGAAGAATAAATATTGTGATGTTCATTCTGAGGTTATAAGGGAAACTATCTAGCATAATCATAACACATAAATATAATCATAACAAATTATTAATTTCACACAAGTTGTATTTCAAATATTTCAAAATATTTTTAAATAAGTAATTTTTGTACTACACTATAATACAGCTGTATCTACACTGAAGTGCCACTGAGTAAGGCAGGGGTGGCCAAACTTTTGAGATCCGCAGTCTACTCCACATTTAAAAAATCGAAGATGGTCTACCAATGGCTGAGCTAAATTAACGTACATATTTATTTTCGGTAACAAAAAAAAATGGTAAATTATGTAATTTTTCTAAAAAAAAAAAAAACTTAATATTAATATTTTCAAAATAAAAATTTACTGACAAGCATTCATATATTAAAAACTGACTATCGTATTCACTCCGTTTAGTTGAAATTTGGCACTGTATATTTGCGTCAAGTTAATCATATTGTGACTGGTACGAGCTTATTGCAATGCATAAACACGAAATTAAATGTTCATCTATTAAATGTGACAAATGTTTGTTTTTTGTTCATGGTTGAAAAAGCAGATTTGCAAAGATACCTCGATCCAAAGTAGGATTTCAAATATTTAATCAATTTGTAAATATTTGGAAACATTACCTCAGAAATTAATTTCCAAAAATCAGTATCGCTAAATATGCTCTGGATTTAAAAAATATATCGCATCTTAATTTCATAATTCCTTCCTCGACCGTGACTGATGTGATATCTATTAAATGTCCTATTTTTTCAGATACTCCATCAATGTTAACATTTTCATTAAATGGAAATATCATAAAATTTAGTGTTTCTTTCAATCTAATTAAAATCAGCGAATCTTTCAAATTCTTCAAACAAAACAAGTTAGTATTAAGCGAAATCTTCGAAATCTCAGTTTGGATTATGGATGCACTCTTCCTCCATGTTTTTGAAGTTTCTCAATTCCTGTTTTCTTAATTCATATGCATACCTTTCTATAGTTTTTTTTTAATGTTTTAATCGCGCTCATCATATCCGTTTTAGGTTTTATAAATTGTAAACATTTAATCATAAATCTTTGCACAGTTTGTTTTGGATTTTAAAGCGTAGACTATAGTAAATTTTTATTTTAAATAATTCATTGATTCTTTGTCATAAGTCATCAATTTAATTGTTAATATCCAAATTTATTATCAGGATGGTCGCGTGGACTACACCTAAAATGTCTTCGCGGTCGACGTCTTGGTCATCCCTGGCCTCATTTCTGAAATTTTTTCATTAGTGTTTTCTATAATAATGCCTGGATGTCAAAATGTAATGAATGTACATATTTTAATAAAAGCAGTGGAAATAGAATATCAATATCATAAGGAGATTGCAAATTGTGGTCATTCCTTGGAAGAGCAAAAAAAGCTTCTAAATAGTTGGCACTTATTGGATTGGCAGATTGTAGGTTTAAATTTCACTCAGAGCTTGGGTGGTTTTTAGTAACACAGAATTTAAGTTAGTCTAAGTTTTTTTAAAAAGCCATGTGAGAAAAACATAAACAGTGGCAAAAGAAACATTTCAAGAAGTTTAGTTTAAGAATTCATTTTTGCATTTGAACTTGCCAATTATTATCAAACATAAGCTGTATGATTAAACTAATGTAAGGAGAAAGAAATTGCAAGGAATTGCTTAAAATTTCCAGAGATTTTAATAACTCTGGCGATTCACAATTAATGAATTTGATTCTCCAATGTGAATGTTATGTTTCTCAACCATACAATAAAAACTGAAAAAAGATAATAAACAATATGGAATTTATAAAAGTGATTTCACAAAAACTAGATTTTTATTTCTGTTGGTTAATGGGAATTAAAATAATTTTTGGACTTGTGTGATAATGTTAGGGACTAGACACTTATTTGTCAAATCATGTGTGCTGGCATACTTCTTTGTACTTAATCAAAGATTAGATTCTACCAGTTAAATGGCAATGCCTAAATGTGAATATTTGTAATTTAGAAGTCTATGATCACAAGCTGAAGAGCAGCCAACCCAGAAGCATTATTCCACTTGGATGTTATTAGGATTACAACTTTTTCAGCATGCCTTTAATAAATCTATAATTCATAAAGGATTTAAATTTATTATCTTTGCATAATGAGAATGATACACTAACACACCTGGCCACAGTGGCTGCTTCATAAAATCAGCAGGGCTCTTAAGTTAAAAATTCGTAAAATCGAGCAATTACTGTCTTATGTTGACTTAATAAATGTTACAATTTGTGGAAATCTTATGCATTATTAAACATTTTTTATTTCAATGTATCATAACAAGAATAACATGATGATCCAAACTGTTGGAAATTATTTCAATAAATTAAAATATTTATAAAAACATTGATTGCAGATGGTATTTTGTTAGATTAGTTTAAGGTGCAATTGACAAGCATACATAATCTTTTATATTTTTCTTACTCATGTCTTGAAGTAGAAGAGTAGTAATGAGTTAATAAAATTTTTATTATTTTAATTTAATTGATTAGGTAATATTTATAATATGATTAATATATTATAAATTTTAAAGCCTTCTATATTCAAAATTGACTAAAATTCAAAATTAATGAATGTTCAGTGAAAAACTAATTTATTGAAGATAGTATAACTAATGTAAAATAACACAAGAAATAAGAATTGTCTCAATTTTTAAAAACTAAAAATTTAATTTTGCTGATATTTTTACCGTTTTAATATTTAAACAAAGTATTTCTTTTGGAATCATTGTAACTTATTCAATCAGGATGTATTAATTTTCTTAAAAGCTTTCAACATTTGCAGAAGTTAATATTTTTAACAGCATTAGTTAATAGTTTTAATTCAGGTTGTGTATAAAAATCTAATTTTTAAATATATTTAAGTAGATTTTGCAAAATATCTGGAAATATTAACTTTTAGTGGCAAATAATTATTTTGCTGAAAAATATTTGCACTGAGGAAATTTTTTTTCCAATATTTTTAATAGTTTTTTTGGCAAATAGTCAATCAACAATTTTGGTATATTTGACAAGATGTTAGCATTATATTTCTTTGTGCTTTTATTTGCTTTGATATTCACTTTCAAATGTTGCCCTGTTTGTTTTATGCAATTACTCTGAAGTCATGGAGTTGTCACCCATTCAAATTATAATGAATTGAAATAATTGTAAGCTTGAATTTACCTTAAATTATATCGCACAATTAATAAAGTGTATATGATTATTATATAATTAAAACAATGATTTTATAAAAGAAAGTAAAATGGCACAAAATATCAAGTAAGCATAAAAAAAAAAAAAAAAACATGATTGAATCCTCAAAATAATAAATATTACAAAATATTCTTTGCAAAGCTTGATTAGTAATATTTATAATGAATTACATTGTCTTCCAGATTCTTCGAATCAGGTTACATCAATCAGGTCACAAGACGTTTTATCATCTTCCTTGACGCCACCTCCTGTTTTGTTGACTAAATCTACTATTAAGCCTAAGAGGAGGAAAAAAAGACCTGAATTGGAGTTGCTAAAACTTGAAATGCCCACCCACTTAAGAGACTTTGTTTCTAATGAAGTCCAACAAAGTTCTACAGAACAGCTCTCACCCCCAACTCCTACCTCACCTCCTCTTAAAAATGCGCAGCAGTATACTGGTCGTCCAAGAGGGCGACCAAAAAAGGTCTGTTCTAGGCTACGAAATAATGCAGGTTGGTTCATAAGGGGTAAGTCTTCAATTTTCTTTTCAATAAGTGAATTAAGTTATCATTGTATGTGTCTATATGTGTTGTTAACAATGTAATTTTTCAGACCCAAGAATAAATAGAACTCCTAAACCTGAGTCAACACGAAAAAGGAGGACCAAGCTGCAACTTCTGCTAGATTGAGATTATATTTGTATAATTTTAATTAACCTTAATAATATATTTTAAGTTTATAGAAGTGCAAAAGAAAATGACAACACATTTAAATTTTGTAAACTTTCACATAAAACTTATGTGTCAAAAGATTATATATATATATATATATATATATATATTATTGTGATGACTTTAAATATGAATAGAAAATTGTATTACTAAAATTAACTTGTTCCATGCAATCATTTTTATTGTATATATGTATTTTTTATATAAATGTGTTTTTAAATAAAATTTCTTGAATCATTCTTGCACACTGATTTAGTATTCCATCATCAAATATAATCAGAGAATCAAATTTGTGTGAAACATAATTTAAGAATCTGATTACTCGAGGAAATTTTTTTTTTTTTAAGACTTTAATTTTTATGCTAAATGTATTAATTTTCTCCGTAATTCAATATCTATAGGTTTCTTGATAATATTAAATTGTGGAAAAAATTCCTTAATTCCCTTTAGTAATCGAGCTGTTTTTTTTAGCCAACTATTCTACCACTTCTAAAAAATAGCAATAACGTTCATATATTGATTTGAGATTGAATTATTTATGTCAAAATTCATAGGATAATGTTAAAGAAGGAAGCAGTGTGCAGTGGACATCTCTAACCTACAATGTACTATTTTTAGTCATATTTTACCGTATGGAGTCGCCAGTCTCATTTTAAGAACTATTAGATCATGAGTACATAAAATCGTTTTTGAGGTTTGAGGAAAAACTAATTCTATGATATTTCAAAAGTTAAACTCTGTTTATTACTGTTTTTTCATGTGGTACTTTTTTTTTCAGGTTTCTGCAAAGATGTTTGTGAAATTTCTTGTTCACATCCAAAAAAATTTAAGTTTTATACAACATTTTTTTTTAATAAAATTGTTTTATTGAGTAACATTATATATTTAAAGTGCTTGCACTATTTTTCAATGTATATGTCGCGTAATTGTTGTTTTTAAGAAAGTGATGTGCAAGATTCGGTTAATACCGCAATAATAAAATTTTATCTTTGGGATAATCCATTTATTTTGAAGAATTTTAATTTAATTATGTGAAACTTCATAAGTTAATGATCAATTAAAATTATACATTTCAACATACATTGGAAGAGTTTGGTTATCGACTAAATTCTGCAATAAAAGTGCGAATTTTGTACTAAAATTGATTCTAATTGACCTAATTTTTTAAGTAAAATTATTGAAATTTATACGTGATCCACTCTATCTAATGTCAAGGAATTATATAATAGAATGTGTGCGAGGTAAAATAATGATAGTTAGAAACAGCAAATTTCTAATTGACAATTTACAAGAATGTTTGACCTAAATATTATCAGAACTAAATAGTCTGGATAACGGCGAAACGAAGTGAAAATGACCCCACTGGTTCAAGATATCACAGCTTGATACTATTCCATGTTTTCACGAACAAAAACATTACCAACTCTTTGTAAGAGGATTCGCGTTATGCAAGTAGTCTTTGTATTTTATGCATAAAAATTCTTTATTTTGTAAAAATGATCTTGATATTTTAGAGTAGACACAAGTCGAAGAATTCATAACAAGATAGATTTTGAAAAATTTAAAGATTTACAAAAATGGCTCTAAGCTATGAAACCAATAATTGTTTTCAAATTTAATCTTAGTTGTTAGCTAATATTTTTAACATTAGCTACTCAGCCTTCTTAAAACTGTTATTTATTTTTTGTCTTATTTTCAT
This sequence comes from Latrodectus geometricus, assembly GCA_026290005.1. NCBI lineage: Eukaryota > Metazoa > Arthropoda > Arachnida > Araneae > Theridiidae > Latrodectus > Latrodectus geometricus. The sequence goes on along the minus strand of JAPDSC010029875.1, from coordinate 4,703 downwards.
AAATAAATTTTGTGAATTATTTTTTGTTTAAATAATTATTAAAATAAAAATAGTTAAAATCTTATAAATTTTTTTAATTTATCAAATATTTTTCTTACAATTTATTTTTTTCTTTTCTATAAGACTATTTTTTTATTTTAATAAAAGGGAATTTGCAGTGAATAACTTAAAAAAATGAATTTTACTTTCAATTTAATTTTCTCTTAGTTTTAAAGCAATTTTCATCATTATATATATATATATATATTTTTTTTTATTAAATACTGGAATGTAAGCCTAGCTTTCTCTCTGGCATAACAGGTTGGTTTCATAACATTTTTACCATTTTCAATGAGATTTTCAACAATGCCTTCATTCTTATACAATTTACTATTGACATTCAAACGCACTGGAAATTGCCTGTGTTAACACATTTAAAAAAGTATCGTATAAAAAAAAAAAACTTTTTTCCCCCCTGTCCTTATTCCTCAAGAATTTATTAATTTGTTTGAGGTATAATCTCACATTCGTGTAACATTTCATCCCTTTCAAATTCTACTTTAGTGTGTCTGTTGGTTCCTTAATGGAGATATCTTAGGCAATTCTTTCGTATTGAATAGGATCAATATTTAGAGTATTTGTTTCCGCTTTGTCTTGGTTTGTGATGGACCATTTTCCACAACATCAGCTGGATCTTCAAAAATATTAACCTTATTAGTAGAAAAATTTGAGAACAACAGCTTTTCACTTTCGGACAGTTGAAATCTTCCAAATTAATACAATGCCGACCTGCTAAAAATTCTAAATTTTTTTTATTTTTTCAATCCCTATTATATAAATTATGGAAAAAAACTTCTACCTGAAGATTCAAAATACTTCTTTTCATAAGGCCCTTCCTTCCAATCCATATGATGAATATTACATTTGATATCCATAAAAATTGATCTTTTTGTTTCAATGGTAAGTGTTCGAAAGGGATTCATGGTTGAAAAGTATATCTATGCTGTATATTTTGAATACAGCATAGAATTACATTAGAATACAGCAAAGTCTACATTTGTACCCACCGTGTTGTTTCGTATCTTTTCATTTGATCACCCCTTATATACTCATTAAATTATAAAAGAATACCTTCATGAAATGTGATATTATGCATGTTTGTGAATATGCAGCATATTATAGTCTTTGGAAAAGAGTGAATCGTATATATTAAATCAGATTTTTTTTACAAAATGAGTTTTTTCACAGCCTGTAGGACCACCTACCACCATGGTAAAAAGACGTTTCAGTTTCAAAATATTCATGTTGAATGATAAATCCCAACAAAATCTCAATTATTTATAAATATTTCAAAATATCAGTCTCGAAAGTAATAAAATAACTAAAGATATATACTTTTTATACAACCCCCCCCCACTTGCTTATAAATGTTTCTTTAGATCATCTGGGCTTTCTTATTATTTTACATTATTATTAGTAGAATTAATTGTAAATGGGTCTTTTATAGATTCATTTAAAAAGATTTATTAATCAAGTACAATGTTGTATTGGTATTTTTAATTATCATGCTGTATTATTATAAATAACTTTAGTTTTCTTCATATTTTTCATTAACATAAATAACTTCATTCTTTCCATTTCAGTTTTACTTGTATATAGAAATATTTCTTATAAATACGAATTGAATCTGTTAAGCTTTCCTTTAATTATATTTTAAAATGATCAATTACTAGAATGAAAATGCTTGTAAATTAATGTTGTAATTTACAAATATTATTGTGATAGAATTTATATCTTCAACTATGCGTTGAATGAAATTTTGGCTTTATCAATAAATATTAATAGATGTATAATTAAAGTGATCTATTTATCATCATAATAATTTGTTTTTTATATTATTATTTATAATTGATTAGTCATTGAATAAATTTAATTTAATAAAACTTTGGAAAAAAATGTTATTTATTTATCGAAAAACAAAATGCGTTTGCAGAAATTTGTCGTTGTTACTTTTGACATTGTGCGAATGAAGTCCAAAAGAGCTTCTTCCGTTTTTGAATAGGGCTCCCTCATACGAAAGAGGAAGTACCACTTTGGCTCATAGGTGGCAGCATCATGTGGGTCTTCCAATTCAGAGATTGAAGCCAGAGAAGACCCATGGCATGGCTCCAATTACATCTAAAGAAATTAATTTGGAATGGGAACTTGAAAGACATTGCGGCCCGACATATTTTATACGCCTCAGTCGCCATTATTGAACACGGCGGATCTTCGGATAAGGCGGGATTCGAACTCACTACATTCCGTTAACGTGAACGACACCCTAACTAACCAGGTCACCGCAACCCTTTTAGTTGATGGTAATGTTATTAAGGAGAAATCCAACTATTTTTTTTTTTTTTTTTTTTTATGAAGCTGAATGCAAAATATTCCAAAGCATCAGACGTTTGTCACCCAAAATTTAAAGAAAGACACAGTTTGAGATTTAGAAAATTGTACAGCAAAGTGCAATCAATAAAATGAGCATAAGTATTGAATTTAAACACAAGAAACTTAAAATTACCAGTAAAAGTAAAAAGCACATTTGGTAAAAGTATACTCTAACCATTGATCATAAACATTAATTTGACAGTTAATACTGAACATACTTTACGTGCCCCAGTTGCCATTAATGAACACGACGGACCTTCGGCTAAGCCGGGATTCGAACTCACTGACTAACGAGAACGACGACAACTGCGACCGAAAATTGAGAGGTTGTCGATTTAAAAAGGGAAAATTTAATTTGTAAATCGACAACCTTGTGCAACAGGATGTGTCACAATCTTGAAAAAACAAGACATAACATGTTAGGGCACTGATGCCGTTATCAACATGTGTCCCATCCTCTCTAAAGACCCTCCTACTATTTCACGAATTCATTACGTCACAAGGGATGGAAGTACTCTCCTTAAAAAAATCTTCGTATTTGGGCTCGTGACGTCACAGAGGGGGAAGAGAAATCTTTCGTCGTAGAATTTTTCCTACTACTCGTATACAATCCTCCAAATAATATGAATTTATTTCAAAGCAAATTAAGCGTACATTTCTGAGATCATGAAGCATTAACTATGATAATATTCCAAGACAGTATATATTCTGTTAAAACTTCTTCCACATAAAACAAGGAATTTTCTAAAGGTTTTTTTATCAAGAGCTTTTTTTTTATCATTTATAACCGACACCCATACTTTAAATTTTTCTCTCCAATTACTTAGGAGCATAAAATATTAACGCGTATTTTTTTGTAAAAGAGTATATTATCTTCACTATTTATCAGCTGTTACAAAAACGAAATGAAGAAACATCATAGAAGTTTACTAGAAAGGTATAAAAAATTCACTTTATCAATCACTATTAGTATAGCCTTATCTAACAATATATAATTAAAAAAATGGAATTAAGTTCTTAATATTCTTTTGAAAATAAAGGAAAATGTGCAGAGAAGGAAAATAATGCCAAAATTATAAAAACATTATCTGAGACTAATAATGCAAAATGCTTTCAGAAAACAATATCTTCCAGAATTTCACTGACAAACAATACATTTAAATAAGGATGCTAACTTAAAATTACCTTATATTATTAATTTACTTGCAAGACAAAGTGATATGGAATGTGACATATACACATAAAATAATCGCTGAAAAATTAATAAAGAATTATTAAGTATTGAAGTTGGGACTATTTTCATGAAATACCAATGCTTTTTCAGATGTCGGTTCATTTGTAAAAAGATTAACCCTTCTTTGCATAATGGTGGAAATTTCCATCATAACCTATAATGCCCAAAAATTATATAAAAGAACAAGTTCACTTTAAGTTGATCGTGTTTGGATACCTTTTTAATGTCCATTGCATAAAAAGAAACATAGCTGTCAAAAATAAACAATTATCAGTGAAACGAGCTTAAAGTTGTCTCATTCCGCTGTTTGTTGTAGTTGCAATAAACGTATGATTTCGTTTATAATTTTGTTTTATTATATTACAGTTTCTTTTGCTAAAAAATTGAAAATGAGTGGAAGAAAGGTTTGTAACACGTGTTTCTGTTATTTTCCTCTTTTATTTTTATTGAGTACTAAGTTAATGATCTAACTTTGGATGATGATGGAAATTTTTAGTATATTGTTTTTTGCTAAATTTATACTATAAATAGATACTAAGATTTTTTTAACCATTTTTCCTTTAATTTTGAACATGAATTATATCAACTTGATTTATTTCACCAATAAAGAAAAAATCATGCAAAGAAGGGTTAAACACATTCGCTGCTGCGAGCAAAAGTACATTTTAAAAAATTTAAATTCATTCTAGATATATAAATGAATTTCAGAATACTTTTAATTAATTAAAATTAAACAATTATTAAAAAATTATCACTTGCTTAACCAAACTTTTACAAATAATTTTCATTGCTTAACTTTGATTTAGTCAAAAAAAAAAAAAAAAGTTAGACAAAATTTTAATATAAAAAGGAAGAAACGTTAGGGACAGCTTAATTATTAAATAAATCTTTGCTAGAAATTTGCTTTGATGTATCAAATTTCTTTATTTATTCTAGTGCAGCTTCTTAGTTACATCATTTTGAAAGTGCAAAATTTAAAGAAATGTGGAACAATTGCATGCCCTCATTTGTAACAGACATTTTAAAAAGGGAAATTCTATTCCCATCAACTTTATTACTT